>JAKUBG010000019.1:0-105283 GCA_030563145.1 Schwanniomyces polymorphus var. africanus
TTGGATACTCGAAGTATGATGGAAAGGAAAAGGAATCCAGACCTATTAAGGCCAGTCCAGAAGGTATTAAAGAGGAGCATATTCAATTGTGCAATATATTTAAAGTAGCAGAGCCAACAATAGAAGAATTGTCACAATTGATGCTTCCTGTTAAGCATGACGAGGTTTGCTAAAAGAGTAACAATTAAACGCTATAATAATTGCTCATATCAAATATAAATTATAATAAATAAAATAAAAAGTAAGATCAGTAGAATGTAGAGTAGAAATGAAACATGGTTACTAAGAGGGAAAGAAATAAATCTGGAGTATAATAAATTAGAAGACTTTTTTCGAGTGCTTACAGTAGTTATTTCTTGTAGTATAATTAAATAGCTTTGTGTAATATTTTGAGAAGGTGTAATTTCTAATGATCCCTATAAAAGAAGTACCCTATGGTTAGTCTATTTAAAGTCAATGACATAGATTATTTTACTTTAATGAGAATTTGAACTGATTCTGTGAGGTTATTTCCTTGTTGTATCTTAAGGATGGATAACTTTTCCCAGAAATGTGTTGCATACATTGAATATAATGGAGGAAATATTTAGCGAATATTTCATAGAGATTGTATATTATATTGAGGAAATAGAGTGGGCAGACTTAACATTTTCTATATCGAGCCCAGAAGCAAACACTGAGGTAAATCCTCTGAAATGGTTTCCTAGAAATGGATATTAAATTCCTGAGATTAAAAGGATTTAAACATCTAAGGATGGATCATAACAACGTTCATTTTAACCGACAACAATGCTCAGTGCAGAGCAATTACAAGAACATTAACACCCAAGATAAATTTCTGAAATGAAATTATCATTGAGTTAGAGAATACTGGTAAAGCAAATAAGGAAGAATAATTTACAATTCCCTCTTCGGTTTTACTGCTGACTTCAAGCATAATGCTAAGTATGATCTTACAGAAATCCAATTATGATTGCAAAGAAACATAATGTTCATAAATGTCTTTCCTAAGAGAGGCTCACACTTCAAAATTTCCCAACCAATGACACTTGATATTGACCTCTATCTGGAAGAAAAAATAAAGTTATCACGAGTGAATGAGTATTTATAAGAAGTATTGAATGATTCATAAAGTCTTACAAAAATAAACCATAATAATATATGATATCGTATAATCAGCCTATATGAATCTCTAGTATGTATACTTAAAGAAAACGTTCTTGTCTCCTTTCGAGACGTCGTTTTCCAATTCTATGCCTTCAGCTTCGGCCTCCAAAATGATTTGCTCCCTTCTCTTGTTTTCCCGTTTATAATATATCAAGAGTATTGCAAACCCTCCACATGCTATTATTTGTGCTCCTAGACAGATACATAAACCAGTTATATATCTTGGCAGGTCAGCAGTAGAAAACATTTCACCATAAACAACCCCAGAGGCATTACCAATAAGTTGGTTAATACCAATTACTGTTGCTCTCTTAAAGAAATTTGAAGTATTTCCTCCAATCCAAACAAGATTTAAAGAAGGTCCGTAATATAAAGGTACTGCAACAACAAATAATCCAAAAAAACGTACCCCCATTTTGGAAGACCCTACCACAATTGCCAATCCAACTGTAGTAATTAAACATCCTGCTACTGCAAATGGCCAACGTAAACAATATCTATCACTGAACCTGGCAGCTATAAGATAACTGATGGCTGTGACAAAATATATTGGTACCATCATAAGTTGAGCATCCACACTTGTAAATCCTAAACCGTTTACTATAATAGGCATGAAAGTTCCTAAACCATACGAAGTTAAATCAAGGCAGAATTGAATAATGCCAGTAAGCCATGTGCGGAAATCCTTAATGGCAGCCATTATATCAGCTCGATTAATCTTGTCACCTTCTTTGTGTGTCTCCATTGTACTGAACCTTTCTTTCATATATTCTTTCTCCTCCTTATTAAAACACATAGCATCTTCTATTTTGTTTGGAAGAAGGAAAGCATAGATTGGTAAAAAGAATAAGGAAATTGCACCTTCAATTACAAAGATCCATTTCCACCCTTTCCAACCTCCTTTCCCATCCATTTGGGTACATCCATAAGATATCAATCCCCCAAATGCAGAAGACATAGCTGAGGCAGCATATACATATGAAAACCTTTTAGCTAATTGTGATCTTCTATACATTATTGTCAACGACATGTTAACACTTGGATACAAGCCAGATTCAAAAATACCAAGTAGAACTCTGCACACAATCAAGTCAGTATAGTTACGGCATTGTGAAGTGCAAATTGAAATTATACTCCATCCCGTTATGCAGAAGCATAGCACGATCTTTGGTCCAAAGACACCCAACAAATTAGCATATATTGGTTCAAATGAAACGTATGTGGCATACATGACAGAAACTGCATTCCCGAATTGGTTTCCTACCAAGTTCAAGTCATCAGGCATACCAGCTAACTTTGCATTACCTATGTTAGACCTCGATAAACTAGCCAAAAAATATGCAAATGATAGTAACGAAACGAGGAAAATATCCATTTTAAATAATACCTTCTTCTCTAGCTCAGGATTTGGTATTATTTCTTGACCAAGTTGAAGCAACACATTTGATTCTGGAATAGCTGATGTTACAACTTCTATATTACCTTCCTTGCTAGGGTATTCTTTTTGTTCACTCATCTAATTATCTTTTTTGTTTACTTTTTCATTTTTTGATATTCTAATGAATGTTGAGCGCCTTAAATAGAATGGTGATATATATATATATCTGCATATAAGCCTCCCCGCTATTTCCTTGATAAGTGTCAACAATAATTGGTTAGCACTAGATAAAAAATATATCAAAAGAAACTTTTCATCCCTTTATTGATCGGGTGTGAGCAATATATATTCCGATGAGCGATAGGTAAATTTTTTAGAGATTCCGAAAATCTTATTGGAATGACCGGAACAAAATAGAAAAACTACCGATTTATTCCAATCTAAGTGATCGGAACAAAGTAGAAATGTACCAATTTCACACCTGTTTAAGTACAATAATTGATACTTTAGACAGGATTTTAACCCAGAAATATCAAGTAATGTCTTCAAAAAGGTGTTAGAGTTGCTATTGACAGAGGTGGAACCTTCTGTGACATTAGTGCTAAAATCCCCGGAGAAAATGATATAGTTTTCAAGTTACTATCAGTTGATCCAAACAATTACAAGGTAGCACCAACTGAAGGTATACGTCGTGTTTTAGAAAAGGTAGAACAGAAAAATTCCAAAGTCAGACACATTGAAGATTGATAAGATAGAAAGTATCTGTATGGGTTCAATTGTTGCTACAAACGCCTTGCTAGAAAGAAAAGGTGCAGGTATCCTTTTGACTACTACCAAGGGCTTTAAAGATGTTTTGGCTATTGGAAACCAAACATGGCCAAATATTTTTTACTTGACAATTAAAAAGCTTGGTCATTTAAACAAAGAAGTCTTGGAAGTAGATAAAAGAGTTACCATTGAATCCTTTCAGAAGGTGGTGGCAACAAGATTCAATATACAGACCCAGAATTGGTGAACCTTCTCAAAAAGTAATAGCAAGACCATAGCCATAGTTTGTTTGTTACGAACCAAAACTGCTGATATCGCAAGATTGGTTTTCAAGTATCTGTATCTCATGAATTACAACCAATGATTGGGCTATTGAAACTAGCAAATACCAAGTGTAGTAATAAGAGCTTAAAAGCAGTTGATTATTTAGATGATGGAACACCAATTGCCTTACAAATCGAAATAAGTTCTGAATCTGGCGATGCAGTATTTAACTTCACAGAGTCTGGTGACGAAGTATATGGTAACTTAATGCACCAAGGGCAATTTTGTATTCAGCTGTTCTCTATGCGTTGAGGTCATTAATCAGTTCTGATATCTTTTGAATAATGGATGCTTGAAACTAATTACATTTAAAACTAGAGAAGTCTCAGTTGTTCATCCATCTCCCGATGCGGTTGTTGTTGGAGGAAATGTAGAAGCAACTCAAAGAATAATTGATGTGAATTTGAAAGCATTTGAAGCTGCTGCTGCTTCTCAAGGAACTTGTAACAATTTCACTTTTGGGATAGACCACAAAGATAATTGAGTATCTTTTGGTTATTATAAAACTATCTGTGGTAGTTCTGGAGTGGGTCTTACTTGGAGTGGATCTTACTTAGAATGGTCAGTTTGTGGTATAATGACATACACTAATACGAGAATAGCAGATACTGAGTTATTTGAAAGAGGTGTCCTGTATTGTTCATGAGTTCTCTATTAGAGAAGGGTCTGGTGGATTAGGTAAATTCAATGGTGGTAATGGTGTGATTAGAGACATTGAATTCACGTATCATAATCTTGAAGTTTCAAGTTTGATAGAAAGACGAGCATTAGCTCCCTTTGGACTTTTAGGTGGTCAAGATGGTTTAAGAGGTAAAAACTTCTGGATCAAAAACGATAGCGGCAGAAAGGTATCATTCGGTGGTAAATGCACCGTTAAAGTAAACAAAGGCGATATAATTATCATGATGTCACCTGGTGGAGGCGGATTTGGGCAACTTAATGATGATATCAAGCAACTGTACGTAATGTATAATATATTATAGTAGGGAAATTTTATCTTTATTGTAGCATTAACTAATCGGTTATATATCTGTATCCTATATTCTCTAGTAGCTAAGTTTTGGGAGGGTATTTTTCGCGTAATAGATAAAACTATTCTGTTTGTTAAGTATTCATACAATATCATTTTTGGCTGAAAATTTATCTTCTTTTATAGTCACGGACTCAATTCATAAAACAGTGTATATCTAATATCCTCGTATTAATCTTTATTTTTGCAGATTTTTGATTCCAATTTATTGTTACACAAAAACCAACAAGAGTGTAACTGAACTAATAACGAACTACCTAACGGTTGAAAATATCATATGGGTCACTACACGCCTATACTTTCACTCAGTAGGACTGCCCAGTGAGACTGCCCAATTTATGAGTAGCTCATCTCATGCAGTATATGGAAGGAAATTTCATCAAGTATAAATTGGACCCATTTCGTGGATATAGCCTAGTTAATTTAATTGAGCGATCTACAACATACAAAATGTATTGTGTCGTATCCATTAGACAGAAAAGATAATTTAGGAACTCTATCACATTTAGTTTATCCCATAACAATAAATTGAACCAGATCAAAATTAAAAGTATGATTATATGCTCTTTGGTGATTATCAATTGTAAGAGATACTTGGACTTAATCCCAATACATATTTCACAGCATTACTGTGTGATATAAAATTGGTATGCGCCATCTCTAATTCTTGTCATAATCATCCGAACAGAATTGTTTTTGAGTAAGTCTGATTTATTAAGCATAATAAGATACGCAGACAGAGTAGGTAATAATTTATATTTCATAATCAATAACTTCACTTTTATGGTAATAAATCAAAGAAGTGAGTTTTAATTCTAAAGAACATATTGGTTATATATTTGAAAGAGTCTCAATTTTAATTTAAAATAGACGACAGAAATCTCTATATATCGCTAAAAGATTAAGGGTATGAAGCCAATCCTTGCGCACTACCACCAGCCCACTCCCCCAAGTTAAAGGATTGGACGATAGACCTCAGGCTATCTCCTGAAAGGGAAATAACACCAACTTCAGCATCAGTACCATTCTTAGTTCCAGGCGAGAGTGCGTATACATATTTTCCTGTTGCAATGAGGTCAATATAACCTGAAGCATCGTTACTAGCCGTAGTGTTTATGGTAGAAATAATAGAAGCATCAACTAAACTCATTTCTACTATGTGATTCACTAAAGGATCAGTCACAAATGCAGTATTGGAATAAGGTGAAATCAGGACCCAACAGGAAGCCTTCTGATCAGGGATTGATTGCTTATGGAGGAGGTAAGCAGACTCCTTGTCTTCATCAACTGAAACTATGGTCGCACCAAAGGCAGCGTCAACAATAAAGTAATTATTAGACTCTGGAATTTGCTGAATGCCAAACAATGCAACCGTTCCATTTAAGGCGCTTCTAATCTCACCAGCGGAAACTCTAGCTTGGCTATAACGAGAAATTCCAGAAACAGAGAAAACTGAAACAAATCCCATTTTATTCGCAGTAGGATCACCTTTAACTGTTGTAATCAATAAAGATTCATCATCTGAAAAATAAGTTTGAGAAACTGTATTTAAAGGACCAGAGGGTGGATTAGATTGATTGAGATCAAAAGATCTGAGGAAGTCAAAATGGCCAATGCCAACCCATGGAGAATATGGAGCACAAGAAATTCCAGCCCTGACACCAGTAGTGCCAACACATACCAAGCCGTTCAAAGGAGATGCAGCTACTGTCACTGGGAAGTCCCCAGGAACTTCTACCGGAGAACCAAGAAGAGTAATGATAGTAGGGTCAATTCTATCGATTTCAAAAGAAGAAACAGTATTATCGCCAGCATTTACAACGAATAGATTTGATCCAACAACAACCACTGATCCCTGACTACTAAGCCCATCTGGGGTAGCGGTGAGATTAGTACTACTACTGATCTCACTAGCTCCTACACCTCCAGTAGATGTAATAGAGCCCATTGATAATGTACCGTTCTCGCTAACCTTTAGAGCCACGATTGAATTATTAAGTTCATTAGTCTGAAAGTAGATTGCCTGAGCACCGTCCGATTTAGATTCAGAGGTTAAATCCTGAAATAAATTAGTCGGTAATGCTTGAACAACTTGAAGAACTCCAAGACTAACATATAATGCTGCTTGAAAAAATATTTTTAATACCATACTGAACTTACCTTGTAAATAATGTTCTAATATAATTAAAAAAATATTGTGATTTATTCATCTGGATTTCCTTTCATTAAATATGAAGACTTTTTCAAACTTTTATATATTTTGGATTAATTCATTTTGACTTCGAACGATTATGTGGGGCTTATAGCCGACTAAAGTACTTTACGAGCAAATATTGTTCCCTTTTGCAGAATTGAAAATGAGATTATTGGTAATCATAATTTTTAACAAGTGATTCTTAATATTGACCACAGCCTCGGAAGGGCCCTACGATATTTCATGCGTTTTGGTATTGGATATGGGCATTTTTACATTTCGAATAAGCTAAGTTATACGACAATAAAGTTCAATCTGTTTACTTTTACTTATGGCACTTGAATATTCACTTGCAGTACATATATATTCAATTCTTGGCAATTGGTGCTTTAAAATTTCTAATAATTCTAATTTCTATTCTCTCGGTGATAATGTTCGGTGATAACTTTCGGTGATAACTTTCAGTTTGTGGCTTATTTCTAACGAAAAGTGCTTTACGAGCAAATATTGTTTCCTTTTATAATGATTACAATTAGTCAGCTCCCTCTTCCGTCTCAGATCTAAAAATAAATTATCCTGAGTTTACAAACTATATTTTTTGAACTTGAAATGGTAGGCATTTTTGAATAGTTTATTTCTCTCCTAATGTAGTGAAATATTCTAGTAGAAGAGTTGAGATCATTTTTCTCCAGAATCAATTTCATCATAATATTTATTTCTGATTTGGATTCCAATCCGGATATAACAGAGTAGGTATTATCGCGAAATTCATAGTTACACAAAAATAACATAGAAATAAATTAGCATTTTGTAAACACATAATTAATGAAAGAAATTGTATAGCAAAGATAAATTTTAATTCAGATGAACCTATTTTTGGTTCCAATTTATTGTTATACAAAAACCAACAAGAATTTATTACAATACTGTATATGGTCAGTATTTTATGTAAATATTAGTATAGAAGGAGCGATTAAATTTATTTCAGTTCTAACAACAACTGTAGATAGTATCTGTTCAGTTCTGGTATAGGTAAATTATAATAGAGAATGCTTTTTTAATATTTTAACCAAGTACCTTCGTTAAGTTAGGTATATTTAAAATATATTACCCTCATATTGTCCCTCTTTTATAGTTTTCCAAAGTGTTAAAACTACCCATAGCGAAAGATACATAATCATTATATGGGTTACCATAGGCTATTTATGTTGATAGAACTTATATAGATAAAATTGGATCTTTAAATAAACTTAGCTACTGTCTGGACAATGGTACACAAGACTAACAAGACTTAATTGATGCAAAATAAACGTAGCCCTTACGAAGTATAATAATTACAAAGCCATCAAGCATAAGTGACACATAAAGCATTGAACTGACTAATGTAATAACTAACATGTGATTTAGCTCATTATATAGCCAGCTTTGGGTTGAAAATGGATAAAAACATTTATCTAATTTCAATGTATATAATAGTGCTTCATTTCTTGGATAAATAGTATAGTCAACTCGGTATATTCAATACAAATATGGCTGTTGTTAAATAAGAGATAAAATATTTAATACCAGATCTCTAATATATAATCCTAGACATACCGAACTAAATTCATAATATCTAACCTTTGATAGTAAGCTGGAAAAATAACACCCCCTGAAAAATTGAAAAGTCGAAGTTCTATTAATGACTTCTATTATATGTAAGATCTGTAATATTTAACTCTAGTTAACCCTATTTATATATACAAAAAGATAACTAAACTCACTAAAACTCCCATGAAAGATGCTTTTGGATAGAATAATGAAGCGCTGCTCTCTTTCGATCTAGTATCGGAATATCGATCGCCTGTCTCATAGGAAATTGAAGTCCCAGTACTTTCTCCCGAATTTAAAGTAGATGAATACCCTGGAGCTCTGATGGCGTTTGGAATAGTGCTGGAAATAATATCAATCTCTTCTTCATCTGTATGGCGTGCTTGAGCAAGGGATACTTCTAATTCTTCATAATCCATCACTATGTAAGAATGTCTCAAAAAGTTATCCCCTAAAAGAACAGAATTTGATTCAAGAATCCCCAAGTAGCAGGTGTATCCATCATAAATTATTAATGATTCATATGGAACCAGAATTACCTTGCCATTAAAATTAAAATCAACATAATTACTCAGTCCTGATGGACATGGGACTTGATAGCCAAAAGAAGTGGCTTTGGCTCCTAATTGAGAAGCAAATGAAGATAATAAACCTCGAGTAAAGTAACTCAATGTCGACCCAGTATCAAGTATGGCGTTCCTGCCTGTATCTGTTACGATAGTTGATCTACCTGAAGAATTGAACGATACGGAAGAAAGAACAACTTCAATGTTAGGAGGTTCGGGATATCCCCAAGACAGATACGAATTGACCATTCGAACCGTCTGTAATTCACCACTATATTTAGCATGATCTACCGCACCAAACAAAATATTACCTGTGTCAGAGTTTATATTTCCCAAATAAATAGAAAATGCAACTTTATTTATATAGCCATCTGTTTTTAACTTTTCTGGAAAATTTTCATAAATATAATTACCTCCAGAGTTCAGGGAATAAGTGACTTCTCCTGAGCGAAGTCCAATACCAAAAACACCAAAATCAGAAGACGTTTCATTAGCTATAGCAAATGATAGGTTTGGAACGGAAATATTCCCAACTCTAACAGTATCGTGGCCCCAAATACCTGAAGCATCACTTCCATCCGCATATTGAATTGAAAATGATGGTGCAGTTGAGTTTCGACGGAATGAATTTGACTGAGAAGTACTGAAGGAACCCGAAGAGGTACAGGTACCACCTGAATTTTGGCTATTAACAGGTTTATGATGTGTACCCTTCAAGATATTACTTTTATTATTTGAGCTATCATTAAATTCGAATTTATTTCTATTTCCATAATTGACATGCTTCCCATTGAATTCTGGTAAATTTAAATCTTGCCTTGAATTTAGAGTTGTCGTTTTGCAAACAACATCTGCCGAAATTACCCATAAATCTGATGAGCCTGTATCCACTAACACTTGATTTACATTCCTTTCACTTCCGATTTCCAAATCTACTTGATAGTATGTTTGTTTATTTTCAATTTCCATTGTGAATTCTCTTTTTCTTAGTCCAGCCTTTCTTCCAACTCCTCTATCTTTTAAAGAGTTACCTCTATGTACAGAGAAATCTAATTTGTATATGGAATTATCCACATTTTCACTCCAGCTTTTTAGGGGCAATATTAATGTTACTAATAATAAATACCAATTCATGGAATTTTAATTATTATAGAGAGAAGGTATTAAGAAGTATTTTTTAAATATCAAAAATATTACGTCCTTCACTGATTAAATTTTATTGTTGGAGGCTATAAACTTTAACAGGGTGACCTTAAGAAAAAAAAAACGAATATCAAATATTAAGTGGCTTGGGAGGGAGGTTGCATTAGCAATTGTATCTTTAAGTATGTAGATTTTTAGGTAATCAATTTTTTTTTCTTAGCTAAGGATTTAACGGAAATAAGATTAGTTGAATACACTTAGATACAGGGAATGAATAATGAATAATATAATAGAAATAAACCTGCAGAATTGATTTTTTAATATATCTAGTATAGCTGAAGTCTAGTACTTTTTGTAAATTTGGCTGCTAACAAACATAACTTCTTAAGTATGTATGCTAAAAAGATAGTTGCTAAGGAAAATAAGGTAGTTCTAATCCGGCAGCAATCGGAAATGTTATAATAGATGATAATACCAGCTATTCATAATATTTAAAATATAAGTACTTTTCTTGATCCAAAGCAATCTGTTTCCACATGTAAACATTCTCAAAATTCTTTTCAGATGTCGGTAAGTGTTTAAACAAAAAAACCTAAGCCCATTTCTTAAAAGATAAAATCAAAGTTCGGAACATACGGTTAGTTAAAATATGTAATGTGACCCGTCTTACAACATCCTGATAAGTAAATATTAACTGGTAATCTTTCTACAAAAATTTAAGAAAATATCAAATATTATCTCACATTGCACATGTTAATAAAACTGCGAAAATAATTTTGCAGCCAAACAGGTGCTGTATAACATCACCATCATATAAGATTCTAATTCAAATGAACCCCCAAGAATTAATCCTATAGTTAATACTTTTTGTATTTGAAAGAGTGCTAGTTACTTTATTTTTTCAATGATCTACATAGTCCCAGTTTTTGCACGATAATTTGGCAATAAAAACTTGCAAGTCTCTTTTTTATTGATGTATTATGACCTGGAATAATGATGTTATACTAAAAATTCTGTTCTCCTTTTCAAAGTTTACAAGGCTTTGTTTTAAAAATGAAATTATGCAGGATTTCTGTATATTAAACATAAATTTGATATTTTCTGGGCACATAGTCACACAAAAAAGCAATGGTTTAGTGGCATTTCAAGATCAGCTCCGCAGCATTCAATAATGAGGTTTAGAAAAAAATCCGCATTACTGTTAAAAAAAGAACAGAAACAGTACAGATCAACAATAAGCCTTTAATATCTAATCACATCCTGTATGTTACCCACTTAAATTATTTGGCAATTGCCCCCAACAGCTTATGCATCAAAAGTCTAAATCAAATTAATATTTCCAGCAAAGGTATAGCTTTGAGTAATTTTTTTATATAAATCAGCCAGCTTCCAACATAATATGAATTATTTTTAGTAAAATAATCTCAAATGAATTATCAAGAACCCTTCCGATCAGATATAAATAACAGATATGAAGATGGAAGAAAACAGTTACTTCGAGATAAAATTACTTCAGAAAATAATGACCTTCCTTCCAATACATCGTACAGTTGTACATCTGCAAGTTCCATTCTCAACAATTTCAGTCTGAAATATAGGGAGAGCACCCTCGCTCCAAATAGACTAGAACCAGGAGGGTCAGATACCTCATCAAACCAATTTTTCCAAAATAGAGAAGAGATATGTGACTCAGAAAAAGTCACTTTAGATGGATTGTTTGAACATCCTTTTAGAGGAGTATTACCTCCTGCATTTCCACCTCCTATAAAAGTTGACGAACACTTTAAAGAAATTGATCCTTCCTTGTTTTCACAGCCTACTGAAACAGAAAGGAACAAAGATCCTTCTGATGTAAAACATAAATATCTTAAAACATGGCTTCAATGGCATCATTTAACTGGACTTCCATATCTCACAATTATAATAACTTTAAGTCAAATATGTGTGTTTATAGTTGAGTTGGTGAGAATGTCAAATTTAACGGGCTCCGCATTTCAAACTAAACCATACTTCAATCCATTGTTGGGTCCCTCTACCTATTTATTGATTAATATGGGTGCAAGATTTGCCCCTTGTATGACATCAATTCAAAATATAACCAATGAAACTTTGTCCCTTTTTCCATGTGCAAATTCTACAAGTTACGATACAAACATATGTCCATTGCCTGAGCTATGTGGGTTAGGAGGTATTACAATTGAAGATGGTATTTATACTCCTCATCAGTGGTATAGACTAATTATACCCATTTTTTTACATTCAGGATTCTTACACATCATTTTTAATTTACTTCTACAAATTGTAATGGGATCCTCGATTGAGAGGCGTATAGGGTCAGTGAAGTTCTTTATAATATATTGTCTAAGTGGAATATCTGGATTTTTATTAGGCGCTAATTTCTTGCCTAGAGAATACACATCTACGGGGGCATCTGGAAGTCTATTTGGTATTCTCGCAGCTAACATTATTCTCCATATAAATCGTGGTAGGAAAGTTCCTAATTTAAATGGACCTAAGAATGGAGGTTTGTATGTATTTTTTATTATTATTGAGGTTATTATTTGTATAGTTATGGGTTTCCTTCCCGGTGTTGACAACTTCAGTAATATTGGAGGATTTGCAATGGGTTTAATGTTATCTATATTACTATTACCAGACCCATATCTCGTTTATGAAAATGGTACTATACACCAAGATAGTGCTGACAATTCAATTAAACAGTTTATTGACAACTGGAATCCTTTCTATGGTTATAATAAAAAAATAACAGTAAGGTTTTATGTTTGGTGCTTTATCCGTGTGGTTGCTCTATCGTTAGTGATAGTTTACATGACACTATTAATAAAAAACTTTTTCAACAATGGCATACTACCAGAAGAGAGTACATGCCATTGGTGTAGATATTTCAATTGTATTCCCAAGAATGGCTGGTGTGATTCAGGGAAACTTTTGGACCAAGGTGTCTCATCACAAGAGTATTCAAGTATTTCATTACCAAGCACTTCTTCCACACTAACTCAGAACACCTCTACACCAACCAGTCTATTAAGTGTAACAAATACAAATGCAGATCCTTTTCTGAATACTCAATTGGCTACTGATAGTACCAATCAACAACCATCGAGTACAGGCTCTGGGTTAAGCAACTTTGCTCAAGAAATTTTGGATCGTCACAACAATAGAAGAGCTCTACACGATGCACCTCCTTTGGAATGGAATAATACTTTAGTAGAGTATGCACAAGCCTACGCAGAAAGCGCTTTTTCTTGTCGAAATGTACAATTAATTCATTCAGGAGGGCCCTATGGTGAAAACTTAGCAGCTGGTTATAATGGTGGATCATCTCCGGTAGATGCTTGGTATGATGAAATATCTCTATACAACTTCAGTAATCCAGGATATAGTGAAGAGACTGGACATTTCACTCAACTTATATGGGACTCTACTTCTCAACTTGGATGTTATGAAATTATGTGTGACAACGAATGGGGACAATACACAATTTGTGAATACTCAAAGGAAAGAGGTAATATTGTGGGTATTAATCCTCTGACTGGGTTATCCTTTTTTGAAGAGAATGTTCGTGAGGTTATAGCGAATACAGATTAATGAAAGTTTTATAAACTTTTACGGTCTAGGAAGAAACATTAAAAAATATTAATTCACAATTATCCTGAAATTTAATCTTTCTGCTTATAAAACGTACGGGATTATTCCCAAAAAAAGAAAAAGAATTAACAAAAATGAAGATAGTTTCTAAAACTCATGTCCCTAAGATTTTAAATTTGAAAAATAACTCTAGCTGGACTTTTTAACTAATTGATGCCATGAAATAAAACTTACAGCTCTGATTTACTTAATTTAAAATATGTATAATTGTTTAGAATTAATTTGGTGAATGTATACTTAGCTTCTTGGATGGCTTTAAAATATATGATAGAAGTTAAGTTAACAATTCTAATTTTCCAAATATTTTAAGTTTCAAGATATATTCTTCGATTTCCTTTTTCTGAAATAACGGAAATGTTTAAATCCAGCTTAAATAAGATAAATTTAAGCCATACTACTATTAATTTCTTCTTCATCATCTGGCGCTCTTAGCATCGCATATTTGATAGTGCTTTAAATGGTGGGCCATTCCAAATAAAATAGCACAGGAATAATTACAAGCACAGCGAGCCCCAATCTCTAGATGATACACATAAAAATAAGTTATCCAGCAGAATATGGGAACTAACAGATCTTAAAATACATATCTTGCAAATTCCGATGCTATACACCTCGGAAATGATTCCATATACCTGGAAATGAAATGCCAAATAATCCAATAAAAGTGCTTGGAAAAGAATAAAACTACCTACGGCAGTTATCCCAACACCAATGAAAGGGACAATTTAATCCAAATGTTTCAAGAATGCCCAATATAGGAATAATGCGAGAAGAAATTCTTCTGGAAGTACTTTATCAACATTTACTAACTTTATAAGGTAGATAGACACATTCAATAAGTTTTCTAACAATAGCACGCCAATTGACACTCATGTTAATATTGAACCAAAAAACAAATGGTCCAAAAAAGGGCCCAGAAACTGCAACAACTGACCAGATACCAATACCAATGCCCGTATTGGAATGTCAATACATAATGTATGGATAATGATCATACGGAAAGACAAAGCTATGCAAAGAATCTTAATTTTTATAATCCTACAATGTTCTTAGTTAATTTTGTAGAATTTGTAACATAGTAAAGATCTTCTACCCATTGAGGATTCTCAGAAATAGGAAGAAAACCATTACACAAGCCATATCTGGATATAAAAAGGATTAGTGGGATAACTGCTACAACTTTTTCAACTCATAGGTCTACCATAAGTTCATTTATATTTTCCAATGAAGCAGATTCTTGGAATTTGAATGATTCATAAAAAATCTTCTATAATTATCACCAGTAGTTCCAAAAATTTGATTCATCATATGTTAAGAAATATTTCTTCGATAATTCTATAATCGAAATGTGTACATTTGTACTTTTTGAAATTTTAGGAAACTATAAAATGTATAAAATGTTACATTGAGTTAACTTGAATTTTTTTACCCGTATGAGCTTTAATATCTTACGAGTATATATATTTGATCACACGAAGATGCTAATTTAAAGGCGCCTGCCAAATTTGAATGTCTATAAATGCTAATAGATCGTCATGAATTTTACCAACTGTACCATGATTTGTTTTGTCTAAGCGACTTCTGGATATCCTTGGTAAAACCATCCGAATCCCATAGTTCTCTCATAGTTCTCTATAAAACTCTAAAACTCTGTGATTGTAAACTTTTAAAATCTTTCTGATTGGGATATAAGCCTGGTCCAACTATTGTTAAGTAATAAATCTAATATTCTGTGATTTTATATCTGTGTTCAAAAACAAATTTACCAAAACGGAAATCATCCCGAAATCAAGTACATCATTCGTAATGCTCATTTAAAAGAAGGAAATTCCATTGATGTGAATAGATTGCTATAAAATCCATTTAAAATATGACGAAAGAAGAAATACGTTTAGATATTGTAGATTATATTAAGACTAATTTAAATAATGTCCCAGATTGTGCAGAATATGATAAGATGATCCTGTGTCTTCCATATAACTGTATCGACCTCGAATTAGACTTATTGAAAAGTGTTGCCCATGATAGGGCAATAGGATATACAGATATCAGGTTGAAAGATTATAACAACGACTTAAAGAAGCACAGAGAAGCTAGACATAATTATTTGAAGGGAATATTGGGTAAAATCGATAAATCATCCTTTATCGAACCTCCATTCTATGTAGATTATGGATGCAATATAGAAATTGGGAAGCATTTTTATTCTAATTTCAATGTAAAGTTTTTTGATTGTACATTGATGAAGTTTGGTGATAACGTCCTAGTAGGGCCCAATGTCACATTTGCTACTGTTACACACCCTACTAACTCAACTGAACGAATTAGACTTCAGGACGAGTGTCCAGTTCGAGTTTATGCTCGGCCAATTATTGTGGGGAACAATGTGTGGTTTGGATCAAATGCATCTGTTTTGCCAGGCGTAACCATAGGTGACGGTGCAGTTATTGGAGCCTCGGCTGTTGTTAATAGTGATATCCCAGAAAATGCTCTTGTTCTTGGAATCCCAGGCAAAGTAGTTAGGATAATGAAGCCAGGTGAAAACAAAAAGGTGATTAAAGGGTTATCATAAGCTCAACTTACGTAGGTGATTTGGAATATGCATAGCAAAGTATTCTGCATTTATTGTGCACAACGGTTATATTACTCCTTCAAATAATAGCATTTTACTTGAAAATACAATGACATCGATTACTTTTAATTACTTAATTTGTCTTCATATACAAAAATAATTAAGTTAATGTTCGGGTATAACAAGATAGCTTATAATATGAATGTATCACTGACATTTTCTACAAAATAAAATAACACAATTCCTAAATTGAGCTATCTGTAAAGGTTGTATTATCATTAGAAAAAAAATACCTCCACAATTTAAACAAATAAAGCTATAACGATATACTATATCCATTTTTTTTAAGTTCGCAAGTTAGCTCTTAGCTCATTAAGAAATAATGTAAATTCTTCCTTCATAAGGAGTTAGCGTTGACTCGTCGATATTATTCACGTTTGTGTGTACCAATTGGAAATCACCTTCAACAAGCTTTTCAAAAGGCATCGACTGTAATGAAAAGTTCAAGACTATATAAGCTTTGGTACTATTATAAGTCTTCAAATAAGTAAACACATTTAGATTATCTTTATCCAATGTTTTAAATGAACCATGAATAAGCAAATCACTATACTTCTTCCTTATCTTCAATGACTGCCTCCAGAAGGCTAAAACTGATGAAGGGTCATCCACTTGGGAAGCAGCGTTAATTTCCTTGTAATTATCATTAATTCTCGTCCACGGAGTACCAACAGAAAACCCACCATTAGCTGAACTATCCCACTGCATTGGACTTCTAGCATTATCCCTAGCAACTAAATTCATTATATCCATCAAATTCTTCTCTTTTATCTTGAAGTCAGGATCATTTATATGTTTTTCTTTGAATTCTTTATAATAATTAATCGAAATGATATCAGCATATTCTTCAATGGGCCATTCTCTGGGAAGGTTCGTCATACCTATTTCTTGGCCCTGGTAAATAAAGAGAGTACCTGTAAGAGAGCATTGGAATAATGCAAGTAATTTTGCTGACTGATGTAAAAACTTTGAAGTATCTCCGAACCTAGTAACAGATCGTGGTTGATCATGATTTTCTATAAATACAGTAGACCAAGCATCTGTACCTTCAATAAAATTTGACTGATTCTCAACAGCTTTCTTGAAGTCTAATAAGTCAAACCCAATATAATTGAATCTATCACCTAATTTACTTCCTATATCAACCACGTCCATTAAGAACATCATATTTAATTCTTTTTCTTTGGCACTGACATATTTTAAAGTATCCTCTCTAGAGCAACCTCCTACTTCTCCAACAGTCATTACATCATATTTGGAAGTAACTTGAGTAAACATCTCCTTATGAAATTCATGAATCCTTGGTCCATTCTGAAAGAAATTTCCGGCTGGTTGATACGTTCTATCAGGAAATACAATAGGAGCATCATAGAACTTCTGGTCCTTAGAATACAAACCAGCAACATCGATCCTGAAACCATCTATACCTTTCTCGAACCAGTAAGTTAATGCGCTCTCATATATTGCCTTTCTTGTTTCCTCATTTTCCCAATTAAGATCTGGCATAGATTTAGCAAAAAGTCTTAAATAATATTCCTCAGTTAATTCGTCATATTCCCAAGCAGAACCAGAAAAACAAGACGCCCAATTATTTGGAGGTACTCTGATGCCTTCTTCGGTGTATTTAGGAGGTTTCCAAATGTACCAATCTCTCTTTGGATTCGTTTTGGAAGACCTCGATTCTTTAAACCATTCATGTTCCGATGAAGTATGGTTAATGACTAAATCCAAAATCAATTTCATTCCTCTCTTATGAATTTCTTCGAGTAACTGATCCATATCTTGCATATTTCCGTACTTTGGGTAAATATTCTGATAATCACTAATATCATATCCCATATCATCTTGTGGCGAGTCATACATTGGACTCAACCAAATAATATCAACACCTAAATCTTTTAAATAATCAAGAGTAGAGAGGATTCCCCTTAAATCTCCAATACCATCACCATTAGAATCCTTATAAGATGCTGGCCAAATTTGATATACAGTAGAATCTTTCCACCAAGTGTATTCTATAGTCATTTAAATTATATGTTTTTATTAGAAGGATAAAACAAATAATTAGACTTAATACATTCATTCGTGTTAGACTGTTAGGATAATTTAATGTGGAGTATAAATTGCGAAATATACTGCGATATTTTTACCGAAAGCTTTAATCAATGCATTGTTTGATTTCGTATAGCTTTCTTGTGAGTTCAAGATGGGCACCAAATATGCAATTGAATCTATTACTTCCCATGGTTACAAGTTACATGTCTATCCATTTGTGTTTGTGCGTGAGCTAAACTATTCTTCCTAAGTCTCAATAGTGGTCAAGCTTATATGTAGGATTGACTATGGCATTTATGAGGCTAGTTCTTCAATAAAATTAGCCTCTGAAGGTTGAATATTCCTCATATATGTGACTTGAAAATAGAATGCTTCAATTTCTTAGGTTTTAAAGTTATGTGACAAAGGAAATTTTTGTAAATGAATAGTTTAGGTTTATTTTGTTAGTTAATTATGGTTGTATTTTTTGTCATCCTAATGAGTAGAGATAGTATTTTGATACTAGAAAGTCTACGACGAAATACAAATGCAAATCATATGGATTATAGTACTTTCTTCCGATATCCAATATCAGCTGCTTTATATATAATCTCATTGAAGAAAAAACTCCTTTCAATATAGTATACGAGAGGTTATTCTGTCGTTCAATGAGACAATATCGTCCGAAACAAAATTGTAGGATTTTCGGGTTCTATGGCTGCAAATATTTTTGAAGTACCTGAGAAAACAGCTTATACTTAGAAAGAAAATCCAAACGGTATGCTTATTGAGAACTATTGTGGATTTTAATTAGTTCCAAAAATGGTGGTAGGAAGAACCATTATAATGGCTAGTTACTTTTGTGAGGTAAATGCAACACTAACCTTAAAAAGATGATAAAATAGTCTTCAGAATAACTTGATAGCCTAAAGTTCCTCTTGCATTTGTAGAGTGTTAAGTATGTTAAAGTAGTAAAGGACTCATTAGTTCCATCTGGGGATTTCTGAAAAGTACTATTAATGAATGGTAACTTCAGGCTACTAGCTTACAAACCAATTCATGTGATTTCTGAAGATTGCATTAGCGATGAAGCAGTCTTAAATATCAGTATAAAGGATAAATATGGTGCTCTATTTATTCATAGATTTTACTATCTCGTGGAACATCATTTATGATACTCTATCTGGTGTATAGTATTATAGTAACATTATTGCTGAGAAATGTATTAACAGATTTGGTGCGAAAAACTTGAAACAACACTTTGTTTCAGAAATTTCCTTTAAAACATTTTTTAACCTAACTTGGTCAAACAAGACTTTCCTAAAGTTTATTAACAGAAAATTTTATAATGGCGACGCATGCGAATATATGTTTTAAACTTGTATGAAAAAAGGCTTTTAATGGTTGTTTTTGTCAATATTAGAGGCTAGCAAGAACGAATATGCCTAAGTCAAAAAAGGTGAAGAAAAAAAAGGATAAGGAACCAATTGCTAAACGCACACGCTTACATGATAAATTGAAAAGCAGACTTCTTGCTGAAGATGATCCAAGTGTTCAAATAGTATCATCCAAACCTCAAGAGTCATTTGAGGGAATAATTAGAGCAGAAGAATTTAAGAAAGTCACTAAAAGGATGGAAAAATGGGAAGAAGATGATAGACAAGACAAGATAATTACTCATCGGGTAGAGACCGCTAGTAAAAACCTAATCAACTTGATCAATGATTTGTTTACTACTTCAAAAGCCGTGACTCCAAATATGGATATTAATGGATTTTATGATTACAGAGAATGGAAGCCGGAATGGGAGAAGAATGCTAGCTCAACGGACTCGATTATCAAGTTTCTATTCAACCCAGCTAATGGTATGGATACTGATTTTTGTAGGAAGCGGTACCGTGTTATATTGGATAAAACCTATGAAAAATTTGAAAATGATCGATTATTAGCTAAGAAATTTTTCAAGTTGCTCATGTCACTACCATTATTTGAATACGAGTACACTTCAAATAAAGTGTCTGATTTGAAGAATTTAAAGGCATATAAGAAGCCTTCAAATCCATCTAAGTACAGTCGGAAAATTGGAAAGTTCAAGTATCATCTACAAGAAATTGATGAAGAGAATTATAAGTCAAAAATTAACCATATTTTGAAAATCTTTAATATCGTTTCTTTAAAAACATTTATGGTTGATATTGTTGAGACAATACATTTTGATGAAAAAAGAGAGCTTTCTTTTCAGATGACGGCTGAAACAAATTTCATTAAGCCAATTGAACTGTTTCTAAACGAGTGTCTTGGAATAGATTATACACTTGTGCCAGAATTGAGAAAACCTAGTTCCGAACCCTTAGGCCCAAACGATGTAAAAAGCGTTGATACAGCGATATTCTTTGAACATACTCGCAAAGTTGGATGCTGTTACGAGTTTAAAACGTTTCCAATAATGCCTGAATTTTACGGACCCGATGGAACTTTTAGATCTGATCTCTTATTTGGTGTAGAATCAGAATCTGGTAATGACAACGCCTTAATGAAATTTATCAAACAACTTGAACTTGAAATGATGAGCCACAGGATTGACAGAGGCGTATTATCGGATTCCTATACATTCATATTTATAATAATAGATCTTGAAAGGTTCCATACTGATATTAGGCCCAATATTCTGCTGGGGACTGATTTATCACCTAGGGGTATTCCTATTAATTACAAAATCAAGAGTATTCATTCTGGACGACTAACCGTAAGGGAATTTATGTTAGGCTTCATGTATGATTGTTATCGTGACAAACGCGAACTAGATAGAATCAGAGAGGAAATGGTAGTCTTTGAAAAATATTATCAATTAGCTAAACCAAGAAGCAATGTACCAAAAAAGATGACTAAACCGAGTGATTCTGAAGATTCAGAAAAGGAGCCTAATGTCACTAGTCAATCTAAGCAAAACGACTTAAATATGATGTACAATATGGATTGTGATCGACTCTTAAGAATGAGCCAACTAGTAGCTAGGGAAGCAGAAAGTAGAAATCTAAGTAGTCTTCAAGAGTTAGACAAGTTTTTGACACCAGTTCATTATTTTCAGGAAGCCCGTGTTCTACTGTCCCTTCATCACGAGATGGCACACATTTTGAAGGAAAAGAATCCACTGTTCAAAACTATCATATATCCCGATTACAAGCTGATTACATATTTGAGATGATGAAACATGGATTTGGTGTCCTTAAGACTATTGACTTGGAACGTGATGAAGTAGAAATAATTCACGAAGGGGGAAATTACCTGAGCGAAGTTTTCGTAATAGATGCAAAGCACATATGTGATTGTATCAGAGAGAGAGTAGAAAGCGACAAAGTGGTCCTAAAAATTAATAACCCCTTAGATGTATACATTGACTATGACCTAGCTTATGAAAGTAATAATATAGTGTGTTGTGATATGAATGGAGTTCATGATGAAGAGAAGTTGAGATATGCTGCGTGCTTAAAGAATTATATAACAGAAGTAGAATGCTACATGATGCTAAGACGCAATAAAAATTTCAGCTCGATATTTTATGATCATAAAGATGTTTTTGTCACTCTACTTATTGATGGATTTAAAAATAGTATTGGGTTTACAAATATCTTCAAATATCTCCCCACTGAAGAGCTACCAATGGATATGGAAACATACAAGAAAGCAGCAGAACAGTTGGATATCATTCATGAAACAGGAATAATTCATGGGGATATTGCAGAAAGGAATATCTTGTATTCTAATGGAATGGTTTATATAATAGATTATGCTAGGGCTATATATTGCCCTAGTAGTAAATATCGAAAAGAGATTGATCGGAATGATCTTAAAGATGTTTTTGGTATTAAAGATTTAGATTAATATTTTAGCAATTGTTGTATAAGCTTCTGCTTTAAAACTTTGTACAGCTTGCTTTTTTTGGGTAGAAGTTGCTGAATGTTTTAATTGATTCCTTCTAAAAACCTGAGCATCTTAATAAATTTATGAGATTATTTCTTGTATAAAATTAGCGACTTGACTTGAATATATTATTAAAATCAACAAACTAAAAAGAGAAATAAAGTCTAGTAGTGTTGCTCGGCAACTCAATTATCTATTTATATTAAAAATAAAGTGTATTTACTAGCTTTATGAATAATTATTTTAAATTTACTTAATTATTGCAAAGAGTGAGAGAAAGGTTACTTTGACTCGGATAATATCGCCTTATGTATTCCCCAAAATTTTCTCTCTTGAATTACTTTAAAATTTGTCAATAGGATAACTCTGATAAGCAATGAAGTTTTGAGGTTGTAGCTTAGAGGAAATTTTGTTTTCGCCTGTACTATTTATATGCAGTATGATCTATAAAGATTAAAGTCACGGTCAAAAGCTCATATTTTTACTCCATATTTTTAGCACATATTTACGATTTACCCCAAATTTTTCTGATAGAAGGAAATAATTAATAAGACACTACAGGAGGGTTCTAAATGATGGCTATAAAACAAATAGAATCAATAAATGAACGGCCATGTGATAATTGTTCGGTAAGAAGAGTCAAGTGTGATAAGATGATCCCCTGTTCAAGATGTATAAACCATAACTTAATATGTACTAATATTAGAGAGAAAAAGAAAAGAGGGCCAAAGCACATAAAGCCGAAGACATTAGAAAATATCAGGCGTTTGCATACTTCAGCATCGATTAATACAACACCAACTGTAGGCTGTGAGGATTTTTGTTCAAGTTCCAAAGATCAGTATTTTCAACCTGAATTAACTTTGGAGCAATTTGTGCCTTTTTTTAATATATATCAAACTTGGTATTATGAAATATGGCCAGTTTTATCTGTTTCTAATCTCACGAACGAAATATCTGATAAGGAGGATACCACTAAGTTGAACTTACATCCTGATAACATACAGTCGTATATTTTATGTTGTGCTCTAGCTGGTACAATAAAAGAACTAATTCATTTGGTATCTGTTTACGATGAAGTATTCATTCCTAGCAACTTTATGGAAGTAGACTTTATTGGTGAATGTTTAAGAGCTAGGAGTTACTCTGATTATAAATCTAATCTTACAATAGATACGATCTTGACTTCTTTTTTTCTATTTATATACTATGCTGATGCTAAACAAAGCTTCTTCCAAGCGGTTTTGTACTTGAGAGAAGCAATAACTATTGCTCAAATTCTTGACCTACATCATAAATCAAGATACGGAGACCTTCCTATAGAGGAGAAATACCGGTTAGAAAACATATATTACTTACTTCTTGTCACGGAACGTTCTACATCACTTACTGCTAACTTACCTGTTTTGTTGGATGTGGACGTACCTTATATTTGGTCTACTACTGAAAATCCCCAATTAAGTGGCTTTACAGAAATCGTGAAAATATTTACTCTGCCAGATAAATCGTTCTTTACGATTAAAAATAACAATTATGAAATAAATAAAACAAGCATATCCAAAGACTTAATTCTGAATATTCTAGAAAATTTGTCCAATATAAAAATTCAAGATAACATACCTTATACCCAAAAATTAAACATAATATTGACCCAGGACTGGATGAGGCTGTTAATGTGGAGTATCTGTAGAACGAATAAATTAAAAGTTAATGTTTTTGAAAATGATTTTCCTATTGAAATTGCGAGAGATCTACTAAGTAGGACAAAAGATTTGCCTTTATATGCTTTTGAAACTAACGGTCCAAATGCTTGTATAAAATTGGTGGAAATGGCTGAAAGAACAAGCTTAGCTATTAATAAAACTAACCGCAATGTAGGCTATGACACCTTGATGTCTATATTTAATATTATCTCACTGTTGAAAGGCAAGGTCGTTTCCAGCGAAACACATCAAAGAATTCAAAAGATATTGAAGAATGAAGTCTTCACAACTATAGTCAATAACGGCTTACCTTGCTCTCCATATACAATAACTACAAATCAGAACCATTCTGGAAATAGTACGGAGAAAAGAAATGATATTGAGGAACTAATAATGAAGGATAGTGAATCAAATAATGATGATTGTTGTGATTCTCCTGTTAATGAAAACTATTATGACCAAAATTTTCGTCAGTTATCGAATTACTCTCCATATTCTCAATTATCTACGTTATTCAATTTTGCTTCTACGCCTTCTTTCTGGAGTCTTAAAGAAAATACGGCTACTAATGGGGACATATGATAGGACTGTATTTACGTTAATATCTGGTTTAGCTGGTTAAATAATTGGTGGAAGTATAATTGATTTTAATATTCGAAAAAACTACTACGAGATTCAAGTTGAAATTTTAAGGTTTTTCTTTATCATCAGGTGAATATACCAAATTTAGGGAGATTCATTAAACCACATGTCGGTTAGTGACTTCCATATAAGGATTAATATATTGAATAAAAAATTGATGTATAACAGATCATGTCGTTCATATTGCTATATCTACCAAAGATAATTTTTAAACATTAAATTAGAGGTATCTCATATATTACAGTCGTCACAATTATTACTCAAGAATTTTAGATGTCAGTTAGAACTAGTTAGCTCAACAAGGACAAGAATTTAAACTTCATGTAACAGACAAAAATTAAATATTTAGAAAAATATCTTGTAGAAAACGATGGCTTGACATTTCACGGAAGTAAAAAAAATATAGAAAAGCATTTAATTCATTAAGATATGACCTCAAATTATTAATAAAAGAAAGAAAATAAATCGTATGTATCAGTACCTGAGATATCAGGAAAGGTAATACATCGATAACACTAGAAGAAAAATATCATTAATACTAATTCAAGAAAGAAAGTTAATGGAATCTGACTCACTTTGCCATGGTAAATATTGATTGTCTATGGTAATGAACTCACAGTTTTGTTACAAATTGATGAACCAGAAATAAAGGTTTCTGATACATAAACTTGAGGATCTCCTGTAACAGTGATCCATAAATTTCCTTCGCTATCAGTCGTGGAAGATTTACAAGAAATTATCTCATATACTTCACTGTCGGCAGAAAACCCAGTATTAGATACATATATTTGTTGCGTACTATTTGAGCCCAAATTGCTCAAAACAGATATTAACTGACTTCCATCCTTTCCCTTCCTCATAGCAATAGTATGATCACTAGTGTAAAGAAGTTCAGATTTATATGTGGTGTAGTCACTATCCAAACTTATTGCCAAACTTCTAGCATAATTAAGTACAGAAAAGAGCCTGTAGTATTCAGATTCATTATTATATCCAGATGGCCATAACGCAGCTCTATTATAAGGGTCATTTTCCCCAGCAAAGCCCTGCTCTTGTCCATAGTAAATTATAGGAATACCGTCAAGCAATAGAGGATAAGCCATTGCATTCTTTATTAATGCTTTATCTGATGTCAAGGTTGGAATTCTTATTTGATCTTGGTTTTCTATAAATGTACCTAATAAAGATACATCTAGACAATTTGACTGTATTTGTTGCACCATAGAGGTGAAAGCATAACTAGTAATCGAAGAATTAGTAAAAAAGTTTTGGGCATCAGTAAACAATGGGTAGTTAAGAATTCCTTTCATATACTGCTGATATGGACATGCATAACTAACATTTCCAGGGTTCACTTCTCCGATGGTATATACGTTAGCAGCATTTTCAAAAAGAGTCAACGACCTATCATCAACATGTGCAGCAGAATCTATTCTTAAACCATCAATAGAGTATTCAGAGACAAATTTTGAAACCCATTCTTGGAACGTAGAAATGACATAAGAATCTTCAGTCCTAAGATCTGGTAATGAAACGTGGACATCACCTTCCCAACAAAGCTCTATGTTTGTTTGGTTTGTGTAGTCAGTAGTCAAGCAATAGCTATGAAAGTACTTCTCATCATTGAAAGGAGTATACATAGTATAATTAACATTGGTTCCTGTTCCATTAAAAGCATAATGATTGTACACAACATCTACCATTAACAACATATCCCTTTTATGTAATTCACTGGACAAATTCTTTAAATCATCAGGGGATCCAAAATGAGGATTTAACTCATATAAATTTTCCATCCAATAACCATGGAATGCTTCACCCCAATAAGTGTACCCAGGAATTTGTTTTACAACTGGGGAAATCCAAATTGCAGTAAATCCCATCCCTTGAATGTAGTCAAGTTTATCTATTATACCTTGGTATGTACCACCACAATATTTCCTAGCTGGAATAGAACAGTTGTATGAGGTAGAACCATCAGTTCTTGCGAATCTATCAGTTACAATTTGGTAGATTGATTGAGACCTCCAAAGTTCTGCTGAACTATCAACATTTGGCCCATCGTATATTCTTGGATAACAAGCAATTAGCCTCCCAAGGGTAAAAAGGACAAATAATGATAATATGTTAAATTTTCTTATTGTAAATATTGTAAACATAATTATTGTTTATAATTATTGTTTATAACAGTTGAAATAACACCAAATATCCTGCTATTTATACCATTGGAAATAAAGAGTTGAAATACTTCCCCTTCTACCATTCTGGTTTTTCATGTATAAACATTCTTTTAAGCAGATCTATTGTCCTATTACCGGTAGTTTGGTATTATATTGTATCAGAAGTCGTCCTTTTTAGTAATACGAATAAAATTGGAAAGTGGAGTTCATTCAGTGTTTAAACAATGACATGTTTAGTTTTAATTCAAACAATAAGTATTCACCGATCATTTAAACGAAGTGCTGTTAAATTAGCAGCGAGCTATTCAGCGATGAGGTGAAAAATTACCCCACAAAAACTCGAAAGGGAAATCAAATTCGTATTGGATTGGATGATAGAATTCTGGTGTAACCCTTCTTCATGTTAAGAATATAATTAAATAGAAGCAATTATTTTTGTCTAAGCGTATATAATTCACTTGTCTTTACTCTTGAATTAAGCTTCTTGTGTTTGTATCTTTAACGAATTTCTTGCTCTATACAAGTTGCAATATTTTTCATGATTTTATCTTTCCCCTCCCATACCTAATAATACTCTCAAAAAGATATAGCTATCAGCTTCTAGATTTCTCTTATGGAAGTTTCACTATACTAATTGTTGGGATTTTTTTAGGCTGTAGAGTGAAATAATTATTCTTGAGGAGTATCAATAGTGGTTAGTTTAGTTCTGAAAAGAGGAAATACAAAGTCCTCTTCTAGGATATTAGCTGTGGGTATTATATCCTGAGAAGTACTATGCAATTATTAATTATTATTACCCAGCATGAGGATTTATATTGATATTTTAATAGAGTAACATAAATGTTGTCATTGATCAAATGATCTGGGTTGAATTTCTAAAGATCTGGCAATTAGTAATGTCTGGGTCTCGGGGAGTGAATACTTTCAACAAAATTCCTAAAATTTAGACTTTCGAATGAATTATAGTTGTGGTATAAGAGAATACTTTGTTCTACATTATTGGCGATAAAATTAGAACCATTTAATACAGTGATTTATATTATTTTCTAAATCTAAACGTTAATATAATTACCAGATTATATTACTTGCTTGAAAAAAATATGAAAAATTAGAATATCCTGCCATGTAAATTAAATTTTATAATTCACTTAGAGCCTGTACGTAAAGTATGGATTTTTATCCCCTAGCTTCAAAAGCTCTTCGTCAGTATACGAGTTATAATAGCCTTCCTCTAGCCTCTTCTTTTTTAATCTGTTAGACATATTGTATCCAACAAATAATGTACCTAACCCCACAAATCCTAAACCAATGAAGCCCAATTCTAAACCATGTCCTAATATATACTTAGGGGCATCCTGTGTACGGTAAAAGTTTGATGCAAAAGCGCCTGAAAAATTACCAACACCAATTTGGAACGCCATTCCCACTGCTCTCTTGTAACTTCCCGAGAGATTATTAGAAGCCCATATAACAACCATAGGAAATGCCGGATATATACCTAATGCCATAATATAACAACCAGCGTATATTACACCAGGCCGTTTTACAGGATTACCTGTAATACATATAATATAACCAATTGCCATACATGTATAATTTAGTAATAAGAAAGGCGACCTAAGTCCAACTTTAGTGGAAATAAAAGCTTGAATTATACTGAAAATTGCTGCAACAATATAAATTGGAACTGACATTAATTGTGAGATTGTAGAAGTATATCCCAAATTCTTGATAATTGTAGGTGTAAAAAGAGAAACTCCATATAATGGTACACAAACACCATAATAAAGAACCAATTGCCCCCAGCACTGCCAATCTTTGAATACCGCCCATATGTACTTTGAATCGTTGGAATTATCTTCACCAAATGTAGGTGTAGAGAATTCATCTTGAACTTCCTTATTTTTTATTGTTACACCATCAAAATTGGTTGCATGTTTTACCCTGTAAACAACAAATTTACGTTCAGACTCTGTAAGAAACAGGGCCTTGTCTGGATAATCTGGAAAAATCCAGAAGGAAAGAACTGAGACGATAAAAGTCAATAATCCTTCTAATATGAAAATCCATCTCCACCCTTCATATCCACCCACTCCATCCATCTTCGATATAGCTGCAGCAAGAAGACCCGAGAATGCACCAGCAATGGAAGCAGCACTGAAAAAAATTGCCTCACGAACCATGATTTCTTGTTTTTTATAATACATCGAAAGTAAAAAAGAAATGCCAGGGAATGATGGTGCTTCGAATATTCCTAGTAATGCTCTAGTAGCAAGTAATTGATTATAATTTGTCACTGTACCCATAAGAGTCATAACTACTGACCAAAGCGCCATAGTAAGTGGGATGAAAATTTTGGGACGAATATGTTTCAATATAATGTTACTTGGAATTTCTAATGAGGCATAGAATACAAAGAAGATAGTAAGACAAATATTATATTGCGTACCATGTAAATTTAAATCTTCTGCTAAGCCTTCAATCTTTGCATTACCAATATTTCCTCTATCGAGGAAACTTAGCAAATATAAAATAGTGAAAAGAGGCAACAATCTTCTATCTATTTTTCTAATGAGTTTCTTCTCATCTATATTTCTAAATTCTTCTAGTTCCTCTGAGCTTATAGAACCATCTTTAGATGATCTGGAGGAAATATCGACCATTTCATTGTCTTTCTCGGGTTTCTGATGACCAACTCCGACGTCTTCAACATGAAGAGCCGAGTCTTTCATTTCTTCTATACTAGTTGAATACATGGGATTATAGTTAAATCGATTCTTTTTATTTCTAAATCCCTGTTCTCTTTAGTATGAAATGTCTGGTTGATTTCTTTGATACTTCTTCTCTCACAATCTACAACTAAGCTTCTTAAAATATATTTTTTGAAATTAAAACTAAATCCACAAAAAGTTGTTTCTTCGATAAAAAAAGAGAATTATTATGAAACCATTGGTATTTGGCTACTTAAATAGCCAAATTTTTAAAGTTGAATTATCTCCATATTGCTAAGAAAACACGCTAAGCGAACATTTACTACATTTTTGGAATGCCTACTAACGTTTAATTTCAGCTCTAAAATACAGGGACAAGATTGTTTTTCTCCGCATTAAAAAAATGGCTCATGAGCATTATTTTTTGGCAAGTCTAAATTCTAAATTCTTGTCTTTTTTCCTTATTCTTCAAAATTAGTGGGGAGCATCCCATAATCAACCTAAAATGGCCAAATCCACTCCAGAATTATTAACCCCTCTAATATTAGATAAGACAATTCCGTTTCTTTTTGAATAACAAGATAATAATATTTTTTAACGCATAAAATTGCTAAATATTTCAATTTAGTTTGAAAATCCGTGGGTATTAGTTATTAACACCATTCCCCTCCTAAATATAGAAATTGTACGATTTTGTGCATCATCTTTTCGATTGCGCAAATGCTTTTGAATATTATATTTGGTAAATATCTCGTGAATTTATATGCCGTATGTTATCCAATTGTTAAATTTTAAGGTGAATTTTCAACTCAGCCTCATGAAAATTAGGTACAATAATATACTTATTCTCTCTGTTTAACATGTAAAGATAACAATCTTATTAACAGAGAAACGTTTTTGATTATCTGTTCAAATGTTTAGATTTTACCTATTTACTCTCACGCCACTTTAATTTTGAACACTTGTCTCACAGATAGATTTTGTTTCTAATTAAGGTGGCAGTCAAAAATCAAGTGGTTTGCATATTATTTAAGGATTCTTACCTGAATTCTAAAGAACATGGCAACGTTATATTTACTTCTATAAAATGGCATGATTAAGATATACATGTTTATATTACTCAATTCATAGTTTTAGTTCCAAATCAAATGTCTTAAAGTCAACATTCTTAAAAGTTCATGTGATACTTATCAATATTGATCATGAAGAAACTTAATAATGAATCTTCTCTAACGATAGATACCTACTACAGCAATGAATTTGTAACAAGATACAGATTAATATAGAATCCTTTCTCTCTCTTTTATATGATATTTAGTGTTCAGTGTAACATATATTAAATTCCAGCTATTAATAGCTATCTCGCAGAATTATGCGTCCTGTCAGCTCGTGTCTAGAGCCGCAACGGGTAAGAAGGCTGAGAAAAAAATGACATCCATTAGTTAGTGAGTAATTAGAAACTCCAGTAATGATTAAAGAATCAATCAATATATCTAATTATACTTTAGTATTGAAAGCTACCATATAAATAAGGTTACATCAATCGAGTGATCTTTCTAAGAGGATTAATTTAGGATATATCCAAATTATAAACTGTAACTTCTGAAGTAGGAAAGCAACTTATTAGAAGGGGTAACACACTCTTTTTTATCATGGCGATTGGTTTACCAAGATTGAAGGCTATTTCGATAAAGCCTAGTATTAAAGATTGTCTTAGCAGATGGAATAAAGGAGCTGGGGGTACTGTCACACTTCTATTTTTAGGGGCTATTTTAAATGTGGTCTCTTTTCTTGCTTTTTTTGCTTTGTCAGAAGGATATAGATATGTCTATGAGCCTCCATTGGTTTCTATAGGATGCGAAATTCTATTGATGGTCTTTATTATATTTGAGAAACACCATAGATATGAGAAAAAGGAGTATTGGTTGTTTAAAAGTATTTTACTATTGAAAAAAGTAGTATGGGTAGTCTTATTGATAACTATAATTATAAAGGTAATCAATCTAGGATCCGGTACAATTAATCATCCAATGTTTTTAGGAGAAGGTGTAGTTGAATTGTCCTTTACAAATAGAATTATTTACGTGATAATTTCAGTAGTAAATGTGTTCTATGATAGTGGAGTTTTATCATTAACCTGGTCATTTAAGACTAACCTAAGTTCTACATTGTTTTCATTCTCGTTCATTTTACAATTGGTATTAGGTATGACTGGCTTACAAGCAACTGCTAGGAATATAATGATTGAAGAGGAAAAGTTAGGTAAATTCAATACGCTTTATTTATTTGTCAACGCATTCATTATTTCAGGTTCCTTACTTGGATTTGTAATAACTATTACTATGGCAAATCAAAGCAGGTTTAACCCAATTATTCGAAATTTGGTTAATTTTCTCGTGTTTTACGAAATCGTTATCGCTATTTTGACATCAATCTCATTCGGAACCTCAGCTAATTTTCTGCAGAAGTATTCTGAGTTTAGTAATACGTTGTCTATTCTTTTTGGATGTTCCTTTTTCATTAATTTAGGTACAATATGGAGTTCAAGGAATATATTAATAAAAGTTCCAGGAGAGCTTTGTGCTGAGGAAATCAATTTAAAAGATTTGAAACCTTATCAAAAGAAAGCATATGCAATGTTAATATCTTCAAATACTAGAAGTAACCCTGGAGTTTCAGGGGAGGAAATAATATCTCTAATGGAGGCTTATAACAGTGTGAATTTGAAGAATTTAAATTCTGCTGTTTTAAGAATATATAATCCAAGGAAATCTGTGTCACCCAATAATACAGTCGTTCATAAGCGTTTATCAAAATACCTTCAAGGATATGATGAGAAGTACTTTTTTGAGAATATCGAAGAGGATACTTCTGATCAAGTTTTGAAGTCATTAAAACCAATTTCAAAAAATCAAAGGAAGAGAGAAATGAAAAAAGCTGCCAAAGCAAAAAAGGTAAGTGTAAATGAAGCAGAACTTTTCAGTTCAAATTTTGAAGAAGAGTCTGCTTTTTATAATGAATTAGCAAGTACCGAAGCTTTGGTATTCTTGACACAAGTTGATAATTATGATCTTACGTCTTCTATTCCTGGGTATGCAGGAAAGGTTCTTTCTAAGTGTTTTGGAGCAAAGTCGTGGAGTAAATTACTTTGTATTAGATGTGGGATTCTAGGGTTTCATTGGCCCTTCCGAAGAGCAGTTTACTTCTGTAGTTCTTCAAAAAATCCCACTCTCAGAAATGCTCTTCTAATGATGGCAGTTTCCAAATATAATAATTCCCAAAAGAAGAAGTGTACAATTCTCATTGATCCTATGTATAAGAATTCTATTTCAGAAAAGTCTATTCAGCTAAGTAAATGGGTCAGTATAACATTGCCAAATTCTAATATTATTGATTTAAGACCACATAAAGGGAAGAAACCAAAACAGTATTTTAAAGATATCAAATACAGAGTACAAGCTGATTCATTTGCCAGTAAAGGTGGTATTGCAGTCATTGAAATGGAACCTAATGTGAGAAGCTGTGCAGATGCTTATCATCTCTGGTCAAATATATCTCTCGCTCGTGAAAACAAAGGTAAAAGTGGTTATTTTGTTAATCCTGACCAAAGGTTTTTTGAGTCATTGTTAGAGAATTCTAACAACAATAGTAGTAGATCATTACTTTTTTTAAAAATAAATGGTGTTGTTATTGCTTCATGTTTATTATTCCGGTTAGGTGATACAATTACTTCTGATCTTCAAGGATTGGATTATGCGAATGGTAAAAAATACAGTCCATATTTTGTTATGATGGAGAAGGTGATAGAAATTGCGCTTGAAGAGGGAATAAGCTATGTTGACTTTGGTCCTACTACAGATGACCCAAAACAAAGTATTGGTGCTCTGCCAGTTCAATTGGAAGGAGCTATATATACCCCGATACCCTTTATTTCAGGATTCATCAAGTTCGCTGCTGGAAAAGTTAATATTTGACATATTCATTCTACTTCATCCATAGAGATATAGTATTAATATGCATTGGAATAATCCTGAAATTACTAATTTAATATAGGAGAGTTTATTTCAAATATACAATCTATTTATTTGCAGGGTTCTCGTCAATCTCTCCTAGCCACTCAAACAATACACCTAGATCCCTATTAGCTAAATCATCCCTTTCACATGCTTTATCGTATAGCTTTCTAGACACGTCGCCCAAGAATAAATATCTATCTCTACTTTTTGCACTTTCCGTTGCTAATACTAAATCCTTCCTAGTTAACTTAGTTACAAAGCCACCAGCATAACCATTATCAGCTACTAACTGCTTTTCTTTAGGGTATGCATGAGGAATTGGACAGTTATCTACAGCAGCCCAGCACTTTCCTGTTGATACAGAAACTAAATTAGCATATTTCTTTAAGTCTAAACCAAATGAATTGGCCAATTGGAAGGAATCTGCTACTGCCAAGTTGGTAACAGCTAACAAATAATTATTACTTAACTTTGCAGCTAAGCCTGTACCGTGATTCTCTCCACATGGGAAAATATTTTTTCCCATTACTTTTAACAATCTAAATAATTCAGGTGAAATTGACTCATCATTTTCTCTAGAAAGCATAAAAGAAAGTGTTGCATTCCTAGCACCCGATACACCTCCGCTAACTGGTGTGTCTATGAAATCATAATCTGGAAGTTCTCTCTTGACATATTCATGAATCTTAATCGAGGTAATAATATCAATAGTGGATGAATCAAGAAAGGTTGTAGGTCTCTCTTGAGGATGTTTTTTATAAGTTTCTGTCAATTTCTCAACTATGCATTGCACATGGCGACCTTCTGGTACCATCGTGATGATGAAATCTAATGGCTGTTCAACCTGTGTCACAAAACTTTCAATGCTATTAAGCTCTTTAATCTTATCAGCATTACCTGGGTTCTGTTCTTTCACCGACTTCAAAAAGTTAGCAGTTGCTGCTTCCAGTGTATCATTAACATACAATTTTTCATCCTTTTCTAAACTGTTATAAACATGTCTAGCCATATGTTGGCCCATTTGCCCCAATCCAATAAAACCATAATTTGCTAATGAAAAACGACTACTATGTAATGATCTTACCCCAGTGACTTGATTCAATTTAATCAACTTAGCTATTCCGATCATGATGTTTATCTTAGAGTGATTGATTAAAACCTTTTAGATCGAATAATGTTCATATTCATAAAATCTAAGGTGCAATAAACCTTAACACTTTATATGAATCTCCCCGCAAAATTCCTCTGGATAATTCCCGGCTATCATTTAAAGAAGAATGATTCTGTAACCGATTTTACCCCATGAATTTTACTTTTACACAACCGTACCCGATTACCTATTTAGGAAGCTCGATAACTACCCCTTTGGCTAAAGGAGTATTCGATTTCGGTTAAGTTTTATTACCTTAGCCTGAATTAGTATACAATAAGGCACTTAAATAGACTACTAGGTAGAGGGTAGAATTGCTGAATCAGAATTTGAAACTATATCAATTCTACATCGCAGGTGAAATTTGAGTTTAGAGGTTTTATGGCAAATTTCAATTAAGTGATCTATATAATGTCCAATTTGAGATAATATTAAGGTCAATTACCAACTTCTCAAAGTTGTCTTTGGGTTCTCTATCTTTGTAAATTTGTAATCGTTCTATCCTTCTAGTTGTTTCTCTTAAATGTCGAAACTCGGTCCTAAGTTCTTGAAATCTGTATATAACATAACTCGGCATTTGCGGAATGGTATGTTGAATATCAACCGATCTAATGAAGATTTTGATACACAAATACAACTTACCTTATTGTCTTACGACTATATGACTATCATAGGATTCGATTTAGTAAGAAAAGAATAGTAGAAACAATATTAAATTATATTTAAGAAAAACAGAATGTCTATTTTTATATTAGAATACTCGTTGTGTATTTCCAACAGTATCCACAAATAGAAATATTCAAACTTTATATTTGCAAGCTAAACTATTTTATCTGTAGATAATGCCTAGTATGGCTAGGGTTAACCCTCTATAATACTAGACATAATTTGGTTATGATTAATCTTTTTTTCTGCTATAGGGAAATATCTTCATTTTTGATATAATTTTCCATTTCCAGTAAAATTCTTTCGCAGCTTTTATTTGATAAGAAATGGCTGAGCATTGGGAATTATCGTCAGTCATGTTCCCAGGACTTACTCTTTCTCTATAATTAAATAGCATAGAAATGAAATCTAATGCCAGGGTTGAATCCAACTTTAAATAATATATATATCAAAATGTTAGGATTAATGAAGTTTTGCCTAAATAATTCATAATCTCTCTTCCACTACAACTTAATTTATACACTAATTATATATAGTGTCTTGAAAAGTATTTAATAGCTGATTGAGTAAAATTAAAGTCAGGAATTGTATTGAGACATTTTAAAATTTACAGATATTAGAAAGGATTTAATATTTATATAAGTTCAAAATGCTAAGTTATGTTAATGAAATTATAGCAAAGTTAACGTTTGTTTAATTCATTACAGTTTCTAGAATCCCCGGGAAATTCCTAAGATTTTTCAAGATCTACCTATTATAAATAGTTTTATAAATATGTGCTAAGTGTATGGTACCTATTCTTTAAACAGTAATATTAATGAAAATGGATTGAAGTGATGAAATAGAAATCTCCTCTCCTCAAATACCACAAATCTTTCATTGTTATAATTAGAGCTTATAAATTACCTTGATATTTTTTGTTGTGTATCAAAAAACCTGACCATGTTAGAATTTATAATTAGTTGGAAAAAAAAATTTATTAGAGGGCATTCCTACTAACTCTTTGTTAAATAGATACTTCACAATATTTACATGTTTTTTTATAAAAAAATATACTTGGATTTAGTTATTTAATATATTTAGATCAAATTATATTTTAAAATACTGATAATCCATAAAATATTTACTTTGATTAAGATTGCTGTACATATCACAATCTGAATTTAAATCAATTCTCAGCATATAATTGATGGTGTTATTCATTAATCTTGAGAGTTGAAATTATATTTTTAAGCAACTATATTTGCATTACTTAGTGTCTTTGTTATATAATCAGTATTATTAATAGGAATTATACGTATCTATTATTTTGTATCATTTTTGTCTGATTATATTAACAAATTGATTAAACAGTTAGAGTTAATTTTTTCTATGTACAATATTTTAACTTTTCATTAAAATAGTCAGTCATCAACCTCTCAGTTTTTCTTAAAGATTATAACATTCTACATACAGAAACAATATCGAGATCCCATGAATCTACTGTATTATATTCTGATATTAGTTTTGAATTTTTGGAGAGTTGAATTCACAGTACTATCACCTATGAAGCATAATTGAATATGGCGGAAACATATTTTGTTGAAGGGTAAATTCTTCTTTTGATTTCTTGAGAAATTCTTTGTATCAAGCAGTACATGTTCATGCATACGAACAAAATATTGGAATAAGATAATTTTATTGTTATTTGATTCCCCTTTTAACCCTCTGTAGTTTGTCTACCACTTTACCGCGGAAACATTTACGACTAACATGCAACAGACCGCCTGATAAAGTCTGATCTGTAATATGCAGTGAGACGCTGAAGCATCTCTAAGGATCTTATTGGTTCAATGGTAACTTGTATGATTCTATATATAGACGAAAGCATGGATTATCTCATTAATAAACTTTTCGGAATTAAATTTCATTAGAAGAATCCAGTGCTAAAGTTTATATCGAAATCCAAAATATTTTTTAGTAAGAACAAGTTTTGTTGTTTAATGTCGTATAGCCTAATACTTAATTCGAATAAAAACGGTGAATCTAAACACATTTTTAACTAAATATTTTTAGCGATCATTATCCAATGGGATTATTATATGTAAAATGCATCTATATGTGTAATGCATCCTATCGCCACAATTAAAGATTTTGATTATTTTTATGCACGAATCCCCGCTTGAAACATTGTTCACTAGCCTTGCATATGAGGGCTATAACTAAAAGGAGGGTATACGTGGAATATCCAAGGTTGTAAAGAACTGTTTGAGTAGTACTTCCCAATTCTATAATTCATATTATCAAATTAAAATACCAACAGAAAAGGTTTTTGCGGCTTTTTATTCTGGCGGTCTAGCTAAGCGTTCTCTATTCCAAACATAGCAAGCTAAAAAATAAGCATTCTAGAGGTGCATGATGGACAAATATCCTAAATAGAAAATAAAAATTCGATTCATCTAATATTTGGAGAAGAGAAAATATGATATTGACTAGGTTACTAGATCATGACGTATTTTCAAAAATTATTTTGAGATTTATTGAATACCTTTTTTATGATACCTAATAACGTATAAATATAAATTTAGAATTATAATACCTAGCTAAGTTTACTTCTATTGTAGTATTAAAAGATTTGACAGCTTAAAGAAAGATCCTTTAAATTCGCGTTATTTTATATATTAGAATAAATTAAAAATAGAATATTGATGTATATTTATGAAAGAATCTATTAGTAATAAGTAGAATGAATATTGTATCTATTAAATACCGAAATAGAGATGTTGAAAGGTTTAAATGGACGGAAAGAATGGTTAAATACGAGACAAATCATAGGATTTGTCAATGATAATAGGATTAAACGAATAATATGCCCAAAATTGTCAAAATAGTTACAAGATATGATGACTTGAAGCTGTGAGCAGAGCCGACTTGCACAGATGTGATTGATAAGACAGCTGGTGTAGTGGCAGTAGATGATAATGGCGAAATTGGAACTGGATTAGTCGCAGATGAAGCTAATGTAGTTTTGACAACTAATGGTACTGATGAGGTAAAAACTTCATTGCCTACTGTGTAAGTAGTATATCTAGAGACTCTCGTGTCTTGTTCACAATCACCATTAGCACAATGATTTTCGGAAATGACTGTCATATGTTGCTGACCTTGTTCAAATGCCTTAACTGACGATGTTGGAATGGGTATGTTTGTAGTATGTTTTGAATTTACATCGAATATGATAGTGTAGCCAGTTTTAACACTTGGATTACATTTTTTATCATTACAAGAGTTCACAATAGAGCCCGTAATATGATCTGCTGTAGTAATTGCAGTCTCAGTGGCTCCAGAAGCTAACACGTTGGTTTTGGTTATAATTGTATCACTATCTTGTGTTGATACTGTTAATGGACAGTATGTTGTGTAAGTTGTTTCGTTTTGAGTGATAATCTTGTAACCTGTCGTGGTTGGAACAGCGAAACAATGTCTAGCATAACATGAAGTAACGGTGATTACAGTAGTACTGATATCAGTGTATGTTGAGGGAACTACTGAACTTGCAGATTTATAAGTAGATGGGATAATAGTGGAAGTTACAACTGGGTTGTATTGAGATGCTGAAATAGACTCAACCACTGAACTGAATTGAGAGCTAGAATGAGTAACTGCACTTGAATCAATGATTGAATTGGATTGAACGATCAAACTTGAGTAGATAACTGAAATAGGTTCAGATACATAGCTAGACTTAATTTCCGCTCCAGATTGAATATATGAAGAAGATCTAGCATTTTGATCGGATTGTGCTAATGAGCTATGGTCAATAGCAGTAGTGATATGTTTGCTAGAACTTGGTTGAGTAGTAGAAGTTGAGTCAATAGCTGAGCTTGATTGAGTAGTTGAAATGACATAACCAGGTTGCGTTTGTACTTGTGAGCTAGATTCATTATTCGAACTGGATAAGCTCATTGAGTTTGATTGAATAATTGGACTAGATTTTATGAAAGAACTAGATGGAGCAACCGAAGAGAATTCCACCGTGGAACTAGTTTGTATTGGTGTGGCTGATGGGACACTTAATGATGATAAATGTACAATAGAACTTGAATCGGTAGCTGAAGTGTATTCAACTACGGAACTTGATTGAATATTATGATTAGATTGAGTTATTGAAGTGGATTCAATAATTGAAGATGATTGTACAATTGAACTGGAATGGGTACCTGGAAAGTATTCAGAATTCGAGCTAATTAAGCTTGATGGAGTAACTGTTTTAGGAATGACATATGAACTGTTTTGTATAGCCGTACTTGATTTGAAAGTTGATCTTGATTGAGTGGTTGAAACAACTGAACTTGATTGCACAATTGTAGTAGATTGTTCAAATGTGCTAGATTCAGTAGTTGGAATGGACTTAAAATCAGAACTGAATTGAATTTCGGAACTTGATGAAGTACTAGATGATGATTGAATAGCTGGGGTGGATTCAATATCAGAACCAGGATTTTTAATCGTGCTTGATTGAATTACTGAACTGGATTGAATTGGCTGAGTGAAACTAAAATCAGTACTTGATTGAGTAGCTACAGTGGATGCAACATCTGAAGAGAATCCAATAACTGAACTAAAGTGAACAGTATAGCTGGACTGAGTAGTCGGAGTGGATTGTTTAACTTCTCTTGATTGAATAAATGAACTGGATGGTACAAGATAGTTGGATTGATCAGCTGAATTAGACATAACATCAGAATTTGATTTTGCTGTAGAGCTTGATTCAGTGGTGGTCAGAATTTCAGCACTGGAGTGTATAGCTATATTGTGTGGAAGAGAACTAGATTGTCCGATATAATTGGTCATAGATGAAGATGATTCAATGGCTGAACTTGAATGCATAGTGGAAGATGATTCCACTGAAGATTGATATACTTCAATAGACTTAGATGGTGTATCTGAAGTATATCCAGTAACTGAACTGGAATCTGCAATTGACTGAGAGGCTAAAATGGATTTAACTTCCGAATTGGATAATGACATTGTAATTGATTGAGATGTAGAACTATCTGGAACAACTGAAGATAATAAGACAACTGAGCTGATTTGTGAAGATGAACTGGTTTGTGAAGCTAAACTAGTTTGTGAAGAACTGGCTGCAATATTTGAAGATAATGAGACAACAGAGCTTGTTTGTAAAGTTGAACTGGTTGGAATATCTGAAGATAATAAAACAACTGAACTGATTCGTGAAGCTGAAGTAGCCTGAGAAGTTGAACTGATTTGAAAAGTTGAGCTGGTTTGCCTAACTGAACTGGTTTGCCCAATTGAACTAATATGTGAAGCTGGAGTACTTTGTGAAGTTGAGTTTGCTTGTGAAGAACTAGTTTGTGGTGCTGAACCGGTTTTTGAACCTGAACTAGCTGGAACATCTGAAGATAATAAAACAACTGAACTTGCTTGTGAAGATGAGCTATTTTGTAAAGCAGGACTGGCTTGTGAAGAACTGGCTGCAATATTTGAAGATGATGAGACAACAGAGCTGGTTTGTAAAGCTGAACTAGAAGCTGAAGCTGGGGTAGTTTGTGAAGTATTAGTCTGTGAACCTGAACTGGCTTGTGAAGCTGAATTGGTTTGCCCAACTGAACCTGTTTGTGAAGCAGAGCTTGTCTGTAAAGAACTGGCTTGTGAAGCTGAACTTACTTGACTAGTTTGTGAAGTTAAACTATTTTGTAAAGCTGGACTGGCTTGCTCAATTGATCTGGTTTGCTCAACTGAACTGGAAGCTGAACCTGAACTGGTTGGAATATCTGAAGATAATAAAACAACTGAAGTAGTTTGTGATGCTGGAATAGTTTGTGAAGATGAACTGCTTTGTGAAACTGAACTAGCTGCAATATTTGAAGATAATGAGACAACTGAGCTAGTTTGCTCGACTGAACTGACTTTTGAAGCTGAATTGGCTCAAATATTTGAAGATAATGAGACAATGCTGGTTTGTGAAGCTGGAGTGGTTTGTGAAACTGAACTGATTTGTGAAGATGGACTAATTTGTGAAGATGAGCTATTTTGTAAATCAGAACTGGCTTGTGAAGAACTGGCTTGTGAAACTGAACTGGCTGCAATATTTGAAGATAATGAGACAACAGAGCTAGTTTGTGATGCTGAACTGATTTGTGAACCTGAACTATCTGGAACAGCTGAAGATAATAAGACAACGGAGCTGGTTTGTGAACCTGATTTAATTTGTGGAGATGAACTTGTTTGTCCGACAGAACTGGTTTTTCCAACAGAACTATATTGTGAAGTTGAACTGGTTTGGGATGCTAAACTGGTTTGTGGGGCTGAACTAACTTGACTATTTTGTAAAGTTGAACTATTTTGTAAAGCTGAGCTGGTTTGCCCAACTGAAGTGGTTTGTGACGAGCTGAATTGAATAGCTGAACTGGCTGGAATATTTAAAGATAATGATACAATGCTGGTTTGTGAAGCTGGAGTAGTCTGAGAGGTTGAGCTGGTTTGCCTAACTGAGCTGGTTTGCCCAATTGAACTAATATGTGAAGCTGGAGTACTTTGTGAAACTGAACTTGCTTGTGAAGTACTGGCTTGTGAACCTGAACTGGTATGTAAAGAACTGGTATGTGAACCTGGAGTAGGGTGAACTTCAGAGCTAAACTGAGTACCTTGACTTGATTCACATTTAGAACTTGATGTTACAAAGGAGTTCAAACCAGTACTTGAATTATATTTAGGAGCTGAGCTTGTTTTAACAGTGGAACTCGTATAACTGGTTGAGGTGGTTGTACTTGAAGTAGTTGTTGTAGAAGATGAAGTGCTAGTAGGAGAAGTACTAGTAGTTGAACTACTCGTAGTAGGAGTACTAGAAGTTGAAGTACTAGTAGTAGAAGTACTAGAAGTTGAAGTTCTAGTAGTAGAAGTACTAGAAGTTGAAGTACTAGTAGTAGAAGTACTAGAAGTTGAAGTACTAGTAGTACCACATAGAGCACTCCAACAATATGCTGGGCCATCAGATTGTGGCTGACATTCCATTTTATAATCATATGATTCAGAACCTTGACAAGATCCTCCAGAAATTCCCCCAGTACACCAGTCATATTGAACCGAGATTTGAGAAGTGCAAATTTGATTTAAATTCATGTTAGTGACTCCAGAAATGATGTTACTGGCAGTCCAGTCATTTGGATCAATTCCCATGTCCCGGTTATTATTATAATCAAAAAGAATGATTTGATTACCACTGGTAACCTTTAATCCCCACAAATTGTTTATATTCATTCCAGAGTTAATCTGAAATCTGAAGTTAACGCTATACTTGTTATTCCCCAAGTTTTCAATAGAATTGACGGTATAGGTGGCTTGTGGATGATTTCCCGAACTACCCCCGTAGGTAGATATACCACATTGGCTAGCAAAACTTACATATCCTAGAGAAGGGCAGGTTGTGCTTGTAGCCTGAGCAACTGGTAATATCATTAAAGCAGTCGTCTTGTCAAATTTCATGTTGCAAAGGATTGGTTTTTTAACATTAAAATTGATTTAGAATCTCTCCATCAGTTATTTATACTTTTGACTGATACAACTTAAACGACGGATTAAAAAGTATAAAGTTTCTTGGAATCTAGAAGAAACAGCTTATGCATGTGCATTATTTATTCCCTTTCTGTATAATTTTAGTTTTATTTTTATATACTAGGGTTATATTTTTCTATACTGGAGTTTTATTTCCCCAAAAAAATATTACTATCAAAGTTGCAAACTGCCTTGTTCAAAACCTTGCCTAAGATTTATATATACTTTATTATAATATTGATATTATAAAACTTCTAATATAATCGAAGTATTAAGGTCTTTCTTTCCATTACTAATTACTCGTTACGAAGAAGTTATAATTAATTTTTAGATATTCCACATATGCATGGTAATTGCGGGTGTTTATTTTGCGACTAATGTATAAAAATGCAAGAGAGGATAGGGTACTAACACATACATATCTCAGCAAGGCAAGGTATCAAAGGGTTAGAATATAAGCATTGTTTATTAATTGTTATTATTATAAATTATATGATCAAAATAAGAGAAGAATGAAGGAGAGAATGAAGATTTTACAATGAAAAAAAAAAAATGACAAAAAAATAAAGTACGGAATATTTGTCCTAAGATAGATAGGTTTAAGGTCCAGAAATGCACACACATACGTCCAGTATTCTGGGAATTCACTGGAAAAAAATTGTGAAAGTTGAAATATAAAATATATTTACGGGCAAGCTTCTGCATGCATATTACCAATAGAAGTAGACGGAAATAATTTGGACAGCTATTCTACAATTTCGGCGAACTGCAGAGTATTGTAAAGATTATATTTGATTCATTTTTATAATAATATATGATATATAATGAATGATTTACGGCGACTTGGTTCACACTAACTTTTATAACTCAAGCAATTTTGAAGAAAGAAATTAATAGATATGCATTGAGAAAATAGATTTCATTACTAGTTGAAATATTATACTACAAATTTCGAAATATCCTTAAAATAACTTTTTAAAACTTTATAGATCCGTTTCTTTCCCGGCAGAACGTCATGGATCTATGAATTATTTCGGTTGTAAGCATAACGTATTTAGGGGGATCGATTCTAGGGTAATAAATGCATAATAGCGCCAATTAAATATTTATTTTTTTAAGGATCTTCATTTGCGCACTAAATGCAGAATAATGCATATCAAATTGCCTTAAAAAATTGGAGTGTATGTAAATATACTGCACTATTACATCGATGTCATAATGAATGCATGGAATATCTATTTATATGGCTAGAAAAAGCTTAAATTCAACATGAATTGACCAATCAATTACTTAGCTTGCGTTAAGAGATTATTTCAACCAGTAGTATTTCAAATACAAAATGAGTAGTTTATATTTTTATACGAGAAAACATTAGCATTCATTGCGTTAATATGTTAATCTCTCTCAAATATTATAAGTGATTTTGATAATTTCACTTCTAACATATTATAATGTAATCAAACAATTGTGGATATATATATTTGTGCTAATATATTTTAATATTCTTGACATATTAAGGTATCAAAGATATTTATTATCATTTATTTTTAGATGAAATATCAGCTTAACCTACCTTATTCTAAAATATAATCATGGCACTAATTGTCGTTTGGTAATTACTTCTTTATTTTTCAAGTAAGTTTGTTTCAACTTCTAAACCTTAACAATAATTAAAGTAAATAATTTAATGTATTATTATGTGCGTTCCCTTGGACCAAGTATCAAGCTGTCTTGATCTCAGAATTGATTAATTCAATACCTTACCTTTAAAGTAAACCATATATGCTGAATGTATTGTATTAACAAGGATTATGTGGATATTTAATTCAAATATAAATAAAATGTGCTATCCATATTTCCTCTATCGTGTGTATAACTAAAATGATGATTCTTATATTATTATTTATATAGAGTTCTAAGAATTGCAAATATGTAATTGAATTTTAAATACAAAAGACAATTAATTTTTATTCTTATTGGAAAGGTACGTTTATCAACACATTAACTTCAAAGTTGAAAGAATTAACTTGGTCGTAACGGTTACAATATGGAAGTGTATTGATGCGTTTTTATTATTCAGATTCAAAGAATTATTGACTTAAAGTTTTTTTGACTGAGATAAAATAGTCTCGTCTAGTAAAAGATAATTAGACTCTCTTATAAGGATTAGAAATTTATTACAAGATTATAGTGATCTTGTAATAAAGCAGCTCCAGAATATGAATTCATCTCCTCTTTATGCCCATATCTTATATATTTTAATTTATTTTGAATTTATATACCTAGAATAATTAAGATATATCTCCTGTATTTCATTATAATAGAAGGCAAATTTCCATAGAAGAACTTCTCCCTCGTGCTAACTCAACCATATTGTTAGAAATATTTCAATTATCAAATAATATTTTGAGATTCAATTTCCAGTACGTGATGAATACAGATGTTGAATCTTTATATGCCAGGTTTATTGATGAAAATTGATCCTTCAATAATGTATAAAATTGGATGAACTTGGATTTCATGAACTGTTAGAGATTTCACTTATTAACATTCATGGAAGAAGATTTCAATACTTACTACGTATATTAATCATATTACGGATCAAACATTTAAGCCATATATAGATAAAAAAATATTTGTATTAGGTTAAAACCAATCTGCGGTAACCTCCACAACTCTTACATTCTTCTTGATGTTTCAACATTAATTCCTGAGCCTTAGTTGGATCAGAAACTTCCTTAGGCTCCGGCCATGAAAGAAATTCATTGGTATAGTTTGATTGATAATCTTCTGGCAAAATTTCTAATCTCTTTCCATAGGCAGTAACTTTCCTCCAATCTCTGTGGACATTGTATAATGAATCAGAGAAGTAAGCAAAACTTCTTTCAAACATTTTTCTGTTGAGCTCAGTTGTCATTTGTGGTTTGAAGTCTCCATATTCTTCCCAAGCTAGTTTAGGGTTAGCTAATATGTAGTCAGTTGCCCTTTTAACAGCTGTTAAGAACTTCCTGACTTTTTCTGGATTTTCTTCTAAAAACTTGTCATTACAGATGTATAAAATAGTGCAGAAACAGCAACAGCCTAATTCCGCTAATTTATCAATCCTTAACATTTTAGCATCACTTGCTGGTCTTCCTTGTTGTTTGCAATATTCTTCAAGCTCAACTTGTTGAATACATTCAATACCAATACCTGCATCAATGTGCCCTTCAATAATATACTTTGCAACATTCATACCACATCTGACGGCAGTATAATCATCTGGAGTCATTCCATAGTGCTTCGTCAATTCATCAATTTGAATTTTTCCAAATTCACCGACATAACCAATTCTCTTTCCCTTTAAGGATTGGAAGTCTGTAGTGATACCAGATCCCTCTAAATATAAAACACCGGTGAAAGGTTCATCTAAAAGGGAAGCGACAGAAGTGACAGGAAATCCTCTTGCCTTTGCAGCTAAGGTATGAACCATAGCTTTTAATCCCATATCAATTTTTCCCGAACCAATCAATTCAGTAACATCAGAAGGATTCGATGGTTCTAAAATAGAGATATCGACACCAGCATCTTTGAAGTAACCTTTGATTTGAGCAATATAGATTGGAATATGATATGGCGTTGGTTGCCAATTAAGTAAAAAGGAAATCTTATCAGTAGACATATTAAAGAATAATAATAATGATAATAATAAAAAATAAAATGAAGAGTAGCTACGTTGCTAATAGGTATATTTATACTCTCCCTAAAAAATAATTAGCTCATACTCTATATATTTGTTGGTCTGATTCATTTTTTTACTCAAATCAAAGAGCCATAAATGCATAAATAAGTCCTTGAGAGAGCAAAAGATGCAAAAATAGACTCTTATGTGCAGAATTTGGTAATGTAACTCCCTCACTCTATATCCGTTTAGGTGCATAGAGCTATGGAAGATTCCAACAAAAACAGGTAACCAATCATTTAGCAATATTACAATAATTGGCTTATCACCATTCTATTGTCTCCAGTTGACAGTAAAATGCACAAAAAGATAAGATTGCTATAGAATAATTTTGACTGAAATCTTCAAAATTCTCCTAAAATAAGAGAACTATATATAAGATTATGACATATGTAACCTTAGCCATACATATTATGATGGTAGTATTTACTAAAGAATGAAGTTAGTAGTTACTTTAGGTTAATTTTGTTTCTCATAGATATTTTCATTTTCATACTAGTCTTCAAATTGTTAAGGTTCATAAGAAGGTTTCTTTTGTTACGTAGAGGATATTGAATTCCAATAGTTTTGGTACATTAAGTCTTATTAAAGCAAGAGTTTATATTGAATTTATTACCTGGATATTTAAGAAATATCAAGCTTGGTTCAAGCTTTTCTACTCTTTATAAAGCCATCCACGCAATTCACTATGTCCAAGATTATTATAACTATAACGTATTGTAATATATATAAATTTCAAGTTTATAAATACAAGGCATTCTTCTACTCTTAATTAAAATCTTCTTAATTATAGCATTTCAGCAAACCTAAATGAAATTATAATATATTTTAAGAATAATCTCTTCTATACTTTAGATCTTTTCCATTTCAGTACTGAAATTCTTGAAGTAATTATAAGTTCTTCGAATTTAACTATCTGTATCTAATTCATTGAATTTTACCACCTTTTATATCTCTCAAATGTCCTGTGGTAATATAGTTTAATGTCTTCGCCTCTATATAATTATAGGAGCCAAATTACATACGATCAACATTTCATCAAGTTATCCCATTATATATATAAGAGTAATTAAGTATTAATTATCAGTAAACTTGCTAATACTATCCAATTGTGACTATCATATTGGCTGCAAATGGTTGTGTTAGAAACACAATTATAGGGATCGTCAAAATTTTTGAGACTTCTTTTTGGTGATATTTTCGCCCCCTAATAAATCAATACTAATAAATGTCTAGGTTACGTGATGTATTACAAGTCAAGAGATTACGTGAAGTACATGATGGTGTTAGATAGATATAGGACCAATTTCTGCCTCATTTCTTATTAAACTTTATTAGCATTGATCCTTATTAATATTATATTTTAATTCATAAACAAAATATATAATCACTACACTAGGTAAAATTATATTAAATCAAGAGAAGTAAATCAAAAGAAGTAAATCAAAAGAAGTAAATCAAGGGAAAATATCATGGGAAATGACCTATTCTAGGACCAAAGTATCCATCTGGTGCAGTTGCTGGATCTTTTAATGTTTGTTGACCATATCCTCCTTCAATACCCCAGCCAACAACATCGTTTCCCCACCAATTTAAATCTTTTGGATGATATTGAACAGCAAAAAAGAGAATAATCGAACTTAAAGCAAGACCTGAGGTCATACCAGCGGTAGTAAGGTAATTATATTTCTCCCACCATGCTAAGTAATTCTTTTTAAGATATACCATGAAAAGCAAACAGAGATAGAATCCTCCAATGAAATATGATAAGTTATATGGTGCAAAGTAATTTAAAATAGAACCAATGATAATAGCTGGCTGCCACCATTTTCTGTACTTCTTTGGAATAATTCTGAAAATAATATAACAAGGGAAAGTTAACAAGAAACCGATCAAGAAACACCATTTTAACATTGGGTATAAACCTCCAAAGATTCTCCTTGGACCAATAAGACCCCAAAGAACAGATGCAGAGAAGTAAATTTGCGCATCACCAGCACAAGTAAATCTCAGTTCTTGGTGAGGAGTACATAATCCGTCAAAACTAGAGATTTGCCAATTTATAACAGCCAAAGAAATGAAAAGACTGATTAAAGTGGCAAGTAATTGTACTCTAAATGCCGCCCAAGGTGGAATTTTAGAATAATGTCCAATTTTTTGATTTGAAATATAATCTTGCGCTTGAATATCTGTTTGAGTACCGAAAGATTTCAAGATCAAATGAGCATCTGGCTTTCCTGGAAGTGCATATCCAACAATCAATTCGATCAAAACGTTCATTGTAAGTTGATAACCTGTGATAGAATACAAGACTGTAAATGGAATTAAGAAAACAAAATTCATTGCTACTGTGAAAAAAATACCCCAGACTGGAACATTAGTTGGATATATCTCAACACAAATAATACCAAGTACAATAGCTATTACCAAAACAATAAGGAATACCCACTCTGGAACTTCTTTATATTGGCGCATCATTTTACTATGTGGATCATTGAAACCTTCTAATGATGAACTTCTCCATTGTCTTAAAGAATGCCCCAAACTTCTTGTCGCATATGAGATATCTTTCCAGTTAGTTGCACATGTATAGAGGATAGTAAAAGGATAACTAGCAAAGAATGTTCCATATAATACTAAGTTAGCTGCGGAATAAAATGGAGGACCGTATTTTTGATATTTCTCTATATCTAATTCTCCTTTCTCATTCATAACTTGACTAACATCATAACGATCCCCAGTATTTGAGAATGTGGCTGAAGAATTGATTGGTAAGTAAGCAGACCAATAATAGTTTGAATAATAGATACCAATAATTGCAAAGAAACCTATAGCAACACCGAAGGCATTATTTATAGTGTTAAAGGCAGGGATCGCTAAAGGATTAGCCAATACAGAAAGGTTATTCCAATCAAATGTAGGTATTGGGTTAAGACCCAATCCACTATTGAATCCAGTCACCATAGATAAATTAAAGTTGTACGGCTTTATCCAAGTCAACCAACTGAAATAGGAAAGAGCTGTGAATAAGTAACCTGGTACCCAATACCAAATAAAGGAAAAGGTAAATATAGCAAAGAAGTAATAATATCTTGAAATAGTCCAACCATTTATGTTTTCCTTTTTGTCTTTGATTAATAATGCTCTGTTGGTAACCACAGTTGGTAAGATGGTAGGCCAAACTGATTTAATTGGATATATACAAAATTTTCTCACAATACCTGCTAATCCAAATCCAATGAATTGAGTTGAAAGACCCAATAATACTTGATAGCCCCAAGTGACCCATGTTTTGCCGTAATAAGTGGGCATTCTTTGAGCAAAAAGTGGACCTTCAATATATGGAGTCGATGTAATAGCCACCATCATAGTAGCAAGCATTTGCTCTTTGTTGGTCCATTTACCTGGGTTAGAGTCAAACACGTATCCTTTCAAAAGTGGAATTTTAAAGCTAGGTATAAGGGATAAAACTAAACCTGTGGGATAGATTAAAACTTGACATGCTGCTGAAGGTAAACTAATAGAGGGAAATCTTTGCTTAAAGTATTGATTAATGAATGAACTTATACCAACCCAAATAATACCGGCAACGTATGCTCTCCAAGTTTCACATAATTCTGATGGATCATCAAATGGAGCAGTAGCAGATCTTACTTCTGGGTAAGGCGACCAATATTCGATCAAAGCTGCTTCAATCCTAACCTGTAAGACCCAATCGAAGATATTTTCATAATAATCTTGGTCAAAATTCTCGAAATCACTCCTATTGTCAACTTCAATAGCCTTCTCTGTTACCTGCGCCTTCTCATTAGTAACAGATTCTTCAGATGTGGTATCTTTTTCGCTTGCATTTTCTGGACCACTAAATTTACTTCTGAAGTATGCAATAATTCTTGTTTCGTTTTCGTCAGCAATTTCGAATGATGGATCCTTGAATTTAATCAATTTCATAATTAAACTATAAGCATCGTCTGGGAAATTAGGATCATTATCGTGGTCAATGGCTGTTCTCTTCAAAACTTCGTATGCCACGTTTTCATCCATTTTCTCTACCTTTTCAATCATAAACGCTGCTGAGAGAGGCAAGTCACTCTGAGAGACGACGTCATCTAGTTGGAGTCTCTTTAAGATAATATACTTATCCTCGGCTGATAAACTCCCACCAATTTCATTAATTGATATTTGTTGTGAGAGAACTGCTTCCAAGTTAACATGTTGCTCTTCGATACCTCCTTCGGCACTTTTGCTGATGGTTATAGTGCCTTCTGCTTCCATGCTGGGTTATGAAGTAAGGGTAGAAATTTACAAAACTTGTTTCTTCATCCCCATTTTATATATTCCGAATAATGCTATATTCGTTCAGTTAGCAAGGCTCCATGTCCACAGTAATAATAATCGGCTTCAAAAGTCTTGGTAGCTGCTTTCCTATCATAATTTCAGCTGATAAGAACTAAAAGATTGTACAGTTTTGGTTCACCTGACGCCTAAGTAACCTTCCGTCATGCAAATGTCAAGTACTCAAGAAAAATGCCGTAGTATGAAAAGGCGATTATAATCCCGATATTTCTTTAATGATTTGCATATTCTACGTATTTTTTACGTTATCTTACTTGTTTTTATTGTTTAAATGTAAAGCCACTATTATGAAGGAAAAGCCAAGACTATAAATCAAAAATATTATTCAAGCCTGTAATAGGCTTGATCATACATCTTTAACTTCTAACTATTTACATGAAATTATCAGTAGCAGTTCTCATCTTATCAGTTATCTAAAAAATGCCTCATACTTGTTACCCATAACCATAGAATAAAAGGGTATATGTCTCAAAGAACCTACAGGTACGATATCATTGACAGGATCATGCTATAAATGAGGTACAGATATAGGAATTAACTCGTAATACTGTGGTTGACAAGTGGTGTTAAATTTTTGTACGTAGTTTGGAATTTTAACGTACTGCATTTGAATTTTTCGGCCGGGGGAAAAGGGCCGCATCAACATATGGCTATTGTTCGCTCTAAACTTACTAAAAAGTATGTCTCGTTATTAGAGAAAATCGTGATTAGAAAATATTTAAGTAACTATTACCTGTTACGAACCTGGATAATGTGGTGCTACATTTTAGATTGGAGATAACCGTAGAAATCATTTGATTATAACAATAGATCTTATGTAATAATATCTAGATTGAGTAATATTGGTGAGTATAAGATAAGAAAATGTGGCTTTTAAAGTCAGCCCACAGAAGACATGATATCTCACGGCTAAGCATATTTATTCATTGTATCTATTATTACTAGACTATTACAAATTTCGGGTTTATTTTATACTTTACTGAATTTATTTTATGAATACCTCCATAAATCGCTCCGATATGCTTGCATAAAATCTTGGCATTCAACTCAAGTGAATCGCTTTCGGTAATTTATCAAATAAAGTAAAAAGGAATTAGAGATTAGGAAATGATCATTCAGGTCCGAAATATCGAACAGGTTGAAGTGATGGATCTTCTTCATGCTCAATTCTTATTTATAATTAACTAACAATATAATACTCTGAATGATATGAATGATATAGGAATAGTAGAGCCTAAACTCAATCTTGCGACTTTAGGAATTTCCTAAATTAACCCAAGGGCTTTTACATTGATGAAAAGAAACTAGAAATAAAAATAGAATTTCTAGTCAAAGAGAAGTTAATTATAAATAGGAGGAATTAACATGATGATAATTATCATTACATTGTACACACTTCAAGAGTTCTCATCAGATGAATAAAATTCTGTAGTGATTTTTATTCATCTGATGGCTTTGGTGCACTTTCATTGTTGATGAGAGGCACAACTATTAGTTTCAAATATATAGTTAATCAAATAGGAGGCATTGAACCTGGAATGACACTGTTTAGACAGCCTTCAAATAGTCTTATAATTTAAAGTATATTATGTGGTAAATGCTTTTGAAGTTGAAACATTTCTGAGACAAAGAATGTTTTAAAAAGTATCTTTAAGAACTCTGTATAGTCCTTTATATCATTCTAGGGATAAATTTTATTGATAGAATTTTTTCCAAATAATGACTCAAAAGCTCGTAGATAGATTATTATATGTTAAAAATAATTATTACTTATTTCTACAATTATAAGTACTACAGAAGAAATATATGAGTTTGATTTAAGCCGGGAAAAAGTTCAATAGAATAAATATTCACTCTCGTTTTGGATGGAGGTTGATTTCTCTTTTGCAGCAATGATAGTTTAAGAAATTCTTATTTAATTTCCAAACTATTTAGGATATTAAGTATCCTGGTTAATATAATCCTGAATATTCTCTCAGGAAAACTGAAGATGCATCATTAAACAAAATAATAACCAACTTATGACTAATAGCTATGTATCTAACTCGTAAAATATTTAGTTTGAGGTTACCCGCGCGAAGTTTTGGTCTATTTATAGAGCTTGAGATCTCTGTTTAATCTCCTTTTATATTTTTTCTGATCATGGATTCTTTAATGAATCTATCATCCTCGTTGAGTTCTTGCTAATTAAAAGTGACTTTATTAATACTCACTTACTATATGGTTGCAGCTGTTCAGGGTTAAATGACTGTCAATGATTCCGGCTCATATTTTGGATACTTCTATTACAATTTTCAATTTTACACTCCAATTTAAATTTCCGGATATCATGGTAACATGAGGCAGGCTTATTTATTGAATACTTCTAGTTTTGGCCTTTTAATCAATAATAATTTCCTGTTTAAATTTTAATACGTAGGCAATTATATCAGAGAACTTTACGTCTGATTTTGTTATAATATTTTTCTGGAGGGGTTAACATATTGGTAATATCAGCATTTGTCGATTATCAAAGTTGGGAGATTTTTAAAGATTCATCTTCTTGTGTAGAGTACAATTCAAAAACGGACCTCTCCCCTGATCAAAATATTCATAACCTTAATTGAAAGAGGACTATTCCGATAAATAGGGTAATGATATATATTACATCGAAAAGGATGCTCTTCCGTTGTTAACTATAGATCCTCTGGCAGTATTGACATTGTAGGAAGATTTATTGATATTACTATAGAGCTTAAAAATCAATGGGGTTAAGAAGAACGTATTTTGGCTTCAAAGTATAGTTGTACCTGAAGTTGAATTTTTTTTTAGCCCATGCAAAAATTCTTACCTACCATGGATGTATGATGAAGCTAAGGTACGAGCATCATTAGATTAATAGCACATTGATTTGGATTTGATATATATGCGTGGTTATTTTTATAGATACTTATCGAAAAGTATGATTTTCAATACAATTCTTAAAATGGTAGATTCTGTCGTACATTCTGATGATATTTAATAGGCTCCATTGCCTCGTGGTGTTTCGGAGTTGAGTAATTTGCTGGATATGTAGTTGGGGATTCGAGGATATCACGGAGTGCTTTGATGGATATATGCCAATTACGAATTAGGTGAAGGTGAAATATTTGAAGCTAAGCCTGTGAAAATGATATTGTAATAGTAGTAAACCCATTATAACATCACCTTCTTTTCGACAATCGTTTGGATAGATTCGAATTTGTATTCGTTAACGATATTTTCTTCTAAAGGCAAATAATTCCACCTCAATGATGCTTGTGATGAAATGAAACATTTGTAAATAACAAAGAAAGAATTAAACTCTGTTTATTCAGACGCTAGTCGGAGCAAAGTTTGTATAGACGAGGTTGGTGCAGACTTTGTGGCTGAATTTAACCGAGGTGCTGATGTCTGCACTACTGAGGTCTGCACTATCGCTCCTGGTGTGAATATACAATTTAAACTTGTTGGTAACATGTTAGTCTTTATGTAACATATCATCGATCACTGTGTACCTAAATTTATTTAAAGTTCTGTGTAAATGCTATTTCCATAAAGAGGTTATGGTCGTCCATATAATAAAGTACTTCATTATGTGTACAATAGAAAACAATAGAAACTATAGAAAATTCTAAGAGAGGAATAAATAAGATAAATTAATTATAAATATATACCTAATAAACGGAATAGTTAACATATCTATGTAGTTAAAGAATAAAACCATGTTATCTTCGTCTATTAGTTTGCTCAAGTAGAAGTGATAAGATACTATCCATACTATTACTAGTTTATAAAATATCTACAAATAATACCTACCACACACAGTATTCTGACAGTGATAACTTCGTAGTCTCAAATATTTTTTGCGGCAATGTCCACAGCCACCGAAATGGTATTGACAAGAAAAAATATTTCTTCTTTTCGCACGTTTATCAATCAAATTATTAAACAAGCCAGTCTTACTTAATTACTCACGCTACAATCACGCTTCAATCACACTACCACATTCATGATACAAAAAGACTCAAAATAAATTCAAGTAGATGATAATACTCTTTAATTACTATAAAAAAACCTAGATACTTGATCTAAGTAAAACTGTGCAAAAAAATTTAATATTTAATTATAAAACTAAGCTATAATATAAATACAATAATGGTAGTATATTTAAGTTCTAACTACTTATTAGTATCCTCTGTATCTTCTAGAGATAGTGTTCGCTGCCAAGAACCCCTGTGTTTTTTCGCAGTCTTTTAAATGGTTCCAAGACTTTTTCAACACTCATTTTTTCTTATCTACTAAGGAAGAAGGGAAACGATAGCACGTTTCCTTATTAACTAGTAGCATTACGTTGTAGCTAAGAATTCATTTAATTAAATTAATCATTATAATCCAATCCAAAATTTAATATATTTATACATATATATATATAAGCATTATACTCCTTCGCTATTTGTAGTAATTTATCAAACTCTATTAACAAACAAACAAGATATATAGAAGAAAATGGTACTTCATCAGTTTGATTATATCTTTGCTATCTCTATGATATTTGCATTTTTAGATGCATGGAATATTGGAGCTAATGATATCGCCAACTCGTTTGCATCTTCAGTTTCATCTAGGGCTTTAAAATACTGGCAAGCTATGGTTATGGCGGCTATTTGTGAATTTCTAGGTGCTGTTTTGGTTGGTAGTAAAGTCAGTGATACAATTAAAAGTAAAATTGTTAGTCCTACTCTCTTTAGTGATGATCCTGCTGTACTTATGCTTTTAATGTCCTGTGCTCTCGTTGGTTCTTCATTTTGGGTTACAATTGCAACAGTTATAGGTATGCCTGTTTCCTCTACCCATTCAGTCATCGGTGCTGTTATCGGTGCTTCAATTGCTGCTAAAGGTGGAAATGCTGTTAATTGGGGCTGGAGCGGTGTTGCTCAAATTTTTGCATCTTGGTTCATTGCTCCATTAATTGCGGGTGCGTTTGCAACTATTGTGTTCTTACTTTCTAAATTCCTTGTCTTGGAAAGGTCCCCAAGAACATCATTGAGGAATGGGATGATCTTAATTCCTATTTTGGTATTTGCTTGTTTTGCTGTGTTAACTATGTTAATTGTTTGGAAAGGTTCACCATCTTTAAATTTAGATGATTTAAGTAGTGCAACTATTGGAGGGGCTATTGTTGGTGTAGCTGGGGTTGCTAGTATTTTGTACATGGTATTCCTTTTCCCATTCTACAGAAGAAAATTAGTTTATGAAGACTGGACATTAAAATGGTACGATGCTTTCAGAGGTCCTATATATTATTTTAAGTCTACTGACAATATTCCACCACTTCCTGAAAACCATGAGCTTGTTATTGATTATTATAAGGGTCGTAGACCAGAAGTTATTAAAATTGATGATGAATCTACTGGTGACTACAAGGATGACCAAAAAGACGTTAATGAGATAGTTAATTCAGCTGTTTCTGAAGTAAGTCAAGCTGATTCCAAAGAAAATTTATCTACTCGTGAGTACTGGTTCTTGTTATTGAAGCAAGGACCAAATAAATGGCCCAAGTTACTTTGGTTAATTCTTACTCATGGTCTTACTAAAGATATCATTGGACAACAGTCTCTCGATAATGGAATGCTTGGAAGAAATGTAAAGGAAGTTCATGCCAAATCCAAGTTTTATGATAATAAAATTGAACATTTATATTCCTTATTGCAAGCTATTACGGCAGGTACAATGTCGTTTGCACATGGAGCAAATGATATTTCAAATGCTACTGGTCCATTATCTACTGTTTACACCATTTGGAAAACCAATGCCATAAATAGTAACGGAAAGTCTGATGTACCAACTTGGGTATTGTGTTATACTGCTGCCGCTTTAGTTATCGGACTTTGGACCTATGGTTATAGGATCATGGCCAATTTGGGTAATAAATTGATCCTACAATCTCCTTCCAGAGGGTTTTCAATTGAAATAGGTGCAGCTTGTGCAACTGTCATGGCTACCCAATTATCCATCCCTGTTTCAACTACCCAATGTGCTGTTGGTGCAACTGTATTTGTGGGATTATGCAATCGTGATCTTAAAGCAATCAACTGGAGAATGGTTATCTGGTGTTATTTAGGATGGATTCTCACATTACCAATTGCAGGTCTAGTTGCTGGTATCTTAATGGGAATTATCCTTAATGCTCCCCATTATGGTGGTAACTACCAATTATCTTAGTTTAAAATTTAAGCATAGTCTCTTAAAAATATTTAGTTCAGTATTACTTATATCCATAGAATAGTTAATTTATTTTCAATAATTCAACCAAATAATAAGATCTTCATAGTATTTATTTGTATTAAGGAAATTATTAGTTAAATATGTGAAAATGGTTATCAACTGGGATAGGTTTACGATACAAATAACATATCGTATTATATCCATTAAATTTAAGATGTCCAATAATTATTAATAACCTTGGTTCGTATTGGAGGAAATGAATTCTATTTTTTGAGAATATTTAATTGTTTAAATCCCTAGAATTGTTTAGATTCCCAGAATCATAAAGAAGGGATACCAAAAGTATAATTAGATTCATTAATATACATTTGACACTTCAATAATCTAAGAAAAAGTTATTTTTACTTTTTTGTATTAATTTTATCAATTTTGTCTAGTATATGATATTATGATATTCCACTTCCTATCTAAATATCAATACCATAGCCTCGAAAGATACCTTTGCATATAAAATAGTTATCTTGAGATAAAGTGGATAGAAGCCGTAAAAAGGAATGGTATGTTCTAATGCTATTAGATAACAGTAATCAGGAGATGAATGATGTATTACAGAGATAACAAATACGTCAATTTTATTTGTATGCATTCTAACTATGGCGAGATCATTCGCTAATGCCGTCAACTTATATCTTAATACGATATATGCAACATCTGATAACATAACTTCGCAATTTATAACGAAATCTGCACCATCTTTACACTTGCATAAAGATTGACCAATGATAATACTCGAAAGTAATCATGATAGCAAAATTTCACGTGAGTGATGGACCCTAGTCTCGAGGCTCTTCGTGAAAAGCGATAAGAGGAGAATTAAGAGAAAATAATCACCAATATTTTATGCTTAACTGGGAAGTTTGGCGTTGAATTGACGTGCCAATAATTTTTTGTCTCAAGGTGGCCTATCTCATCTGCAACTCTCTATAATCCAGAAAATGTGCCAAATACTTGAGCCAAGCAAAATTTGTGTTATATTTAAACTGCACAATACCTTGACGTATTTATTCGTTATCAAAGCTATCGTCATACTAAAATAAGTCACTTTCATTGTTAATCTCTTATCAAAATTAGGTAGATGATTGTGGTTTGAATTTTGTGGTTTGAATTGAATAGTAAAATTGCCGTGTTATTGGGGGCTTTCGGCCTAAATACCGTTACCGGATGAGCACATCTAAATTCCGAATTTCCTAACATCTCGAGTTAGACTCTAAATTTTCTAGTGAAGAAACTATAATCCTAATAGCAGGATGGTTTTTGAATGGGTTATAGAGGGAATGTAATAATAGTGACATATAAACCTAGCATCTTTGTATTATTAACCACATCAATAGCATTGGCATATAGGTCTTAAATTTGATAATTCGTCTGTGAAACCTTCTTCGACCCTATTGATTGTACGGCACTGATTTTAGTCAATGTGCAGTCAAGTAACAATCAGCTCTTGAATATGCGGCGGCTGATAGCGGCCATAGTAACTATTCGTAGATATGCGTATTGTGCTGCTTAGCTCAATATATAACTACGGGGTAAATGTCTTCAATTTGAGTTTTTTTTGAAAGCTAAGTTGAGTTTGAATATTAAAGAGTTTCTAGATGGAACCAGTTAAATCATATTCTGAAAACCCGGCTTTGGATGCTGTTATATCCAATATTATTTCACCTCTGGGAAGCGGAAATGACAGACAGGAATTAGATTTACAAGCAGTAACTTCTAATCCAATCTCATTATCAGAGGTTGGAGAATCCTTCACTATGGAGGAAAAATATTTGATCATGAAAAGACTTGATTTAGATGTCAACGAAGACGAATCAGATATCCCTCTTACAGTTACTTTTATGATCGAGAAAATCCTGAATTTAAGTACTGAAGAAGCAATTAAGATATTGAAGGAAACAGTAGAGGTTCATGATGATGACATCAATTTTTCTTCAGACCTTATGGATGATATCAAGAAAATTATTCTCGCCTCAGAGACTTCTGGTGTACATGACAAACTTGAAAATGCATTAGGAGAGAAAGACGCTGTTCTTGTTAACGAATCTGAAAAACAATCTGAATCTCAACCACCTGCTTACTCAAATCAGCCTAACCAAGGGTCTGAAAGTGGATTAAAATTTGAAGACAAGGACTGGAAATTCAGAGCTAGAGTTGAAGCAGGTATGATTCATTTCTGGTCACCTTACCAAGAAGTCAGATCGGTTACTGAACCATATGATGATCCTAACGAAAATTGTGAGACCTTGAGAGCATACGTAATTTCCATCATTTGGCAAGGTATTGGTACTTTTATTAATGTTTATTTCTTCGCAAGACAACCTGCTATTACTTTTAGTTCTGAGGTTGCTCAAGTTTTCTTACTTCCTTCTGGTAGATTATGGGAAAGAGTTGTTCCTAACTGGTCTATTCCTGTTCCATATCTTGGAAAAGTTGAATTAAACCCTGGTCCATGGACTCAAAAAGAGCAATTATTTGCGTCATTGATTTACTTCGTTGCTGGTCTTCCAAATAATGTTTACAAGTTAGTTTTTGTTCAAAGGTCTCATGAATATTTATATAGTTCTTGGTCGGGCTGGGGCTATCAACTTCTCCTCGGTATATCTTCTTCTTTTATGGGATTTGGTATTGCTGGTCTTTTAAGATCTCTTTATGTTTATCCAGTTACTGCTATGTGGCCGACTATGTTGCCTACGGTCGCTGTGAATAAAGCTTTAACTTTACCAGAAAAGAAAGAACTTATTAATGGATGGAGAGTCTCAAGATACTACTTTTTCTTTCTCTGTTTTGTTGCATCATTCTTATATTTCTGGTTCCCTGATTATATTTTTCAAGCTATATCATATTTTAGTTGGATGACTTGGATTGCACCAGAAAATGTTAATCTCTCAGCTATAACTGGTTTTAATGGGGGATTGGGTTTAAATCCGATTCCTACTTTTGATTTTAACAATATGTGGTATTACCAACCATTAGTTGTTCCATTTTTTTCCTACCTGCTTCAATTCTTAGGTGCTGGTATTTCATTCTTTATCATTGTGGGTATGTGGTATTCGAATTTCAAATGGACAGGTTATCTTCCAATTAATGCACAGAGTTTATTCGATAACACAGGAATGACATACAACCAATCTAGAGTGCTTACTTCTGATAATAGATTAGATAAAGCTGCATACGAAGCATACAGTCCTCCATTTTATACCGCTGGTTACTTGATGAACTTGGGTTCAATGTTTGCTGTCGTTCCATTCGTTGTTACTTATGTTTGTGTTATTCATCATAAACAAATATGGGTAGGATTAAAGAAAATAAAGAAAACTGTTACCTCTAAACATAAGTCCTCATACTTGAATTACAACGATCCATTTTGCAAAATGAACTCAAGGTTCCCAGAAGCTCCAGAATGGTGGTTTTTAGTAATCTTAGTTGTTGCGTTAGTCTTAGCTATCGTTTGTGTTGAAATCTATCCAACTGACACTCCTGTTTGGTCCATTTTCTTCTCCCTTGCGTTCAACATTATTTTCTTGGTTCCATTTTTGCAAGTTTATTCTACTACTGGTGCTTATATTGCCTTGACAGATGTAATGGAATTAATATCTGGGTATGCTATTCCAGGGAATGGTGTTGCTTTAATGATTGCAGCTCTTTTCGGTTACGCCATCGATGAACAAGCACAAAACTATCTTACCAACCAAAAAATTGCCCATTACGGAAAAGTTCCACCAAGAGCTATGTTCAGAGGACAAATTCTTACCACACTCATTAATTTAGTTGTGACTTTGGCCATTATTAATTGGCAAGTCAGTTTCCCAAATATTTGTACTCCTGAACAGAAGAATAATTTCACATGTCCTTATGCCCAATCTGAATTTATCACTGCATTTACATGGGGTATAGTTGGGCCAAAGAGAGTTATTGAGAATCTCTATCCTATTCTTAAGTGGTCTTTCTTAATTGGATTTTTAATTGCTTTCCCATGTATTGCACTTAAATGGTATTTACCAAAGAAGTGGACCAAATACTTCGAACCAAACGTTGTAATCACTGGTATGTTTTCTTGGTCTCCTTATAACTTATCATACTGGATTCCAGGTTTCTACTGGGCGGTTGCCTTCATGTACTACCTTAAGAATAAGTATAGTGCATGGTGGAGTAAGTATAATTATATTTTATTCAGTGGGGTTTCGGCTGGTATTGCGTTTTCAGCAATCATTATCTTCTTCTCTGTTCAATATAATCCTAAGGATATAAATTGGTGGGGAAATAGTGTCATTGCAACTGGTGTTGATGGTGCTGGTGGTGCTGGTAGATTAGTTGCTGCCGATGCTCAAGATGGATACTTTGGTCCAAGACTTGGTACTTTTTAGTTTATTTAATGTGTACATAAGATGAATATTATAATGAAATAATTAATTTTAATTGAGATAAAAAAAAATTGCTCCTTTTACAACACTAGTTGAAAAGTATAACTAAGTGAGAAATATAACTAATTTTCACACCAGGAATAAATTGAAAGTTGTATATTAATTATTAAGCTAAAAACCAGTTCTAGTAAACTCATAAAAGTGATCTACGTCTTTCTACCATTTTCCAATACATTGGACCTGTTCTCTTTCTCCAGTAAAGACCAGTCGCCTCCATAATTAAGAATGTACCAATACAGAAAAGACAAATAAAAGCTGCTGCAATAAAAGTATTTTGCAATCCAGTGTTCTCTAACCATGGTGTTATACCATAATCCATTGCAAAGTTCATGGTGTTACGAATTAAAATCACAGTAGCCATTGCTTCACATGAAAGTTCGTGATAACAATCAATGACATAAGTCACTGCAGAGACACATCCAATAACACATAAACCTCCTAAGAGACCTAACCCAAAAATAACGCCAAACCAATGGATCCCATGATACGCACCAACACCCCATAAAATTAAAGCACAGGGTCCTAGAATCATGTATGCCACCAAGCACCAAAGTCTATCTTCTGCATGAGATAAACCATGACGTTTCTTTGCAAACTTAATTTTCATCCAGTCAGTAGTCCAGCCGGCATAGAAGTATATTATGACAACAAAAATACAAGGTGAAATATAAGCCAAACCACACATTGAACTAGAGAAGTTGTATGGCTCTGCACCTAATACTAACGCTTCGGTACCGTTTAAAACAGAATACCAAAAAAGTGATGCTCCGTATAAAAATCCAGAGTACAACACAATAGGAAATCTCATCATTAGAAATGGACCTTTCAAATATTCCCAAAGTAAGAATTTTGACTTTACCCCTGATGTTAAAGATAATTTTTGCCAAAAATTTTTCTCAGGTGCATATTCAAAAGACTCATCATCTTCAATAAGAATAGCTTGATTGGCCAAATGCTCATTTGCTTCCATCTCCAAAATATGAGAGTCTGCTTCAGCAACTTCATTTATGGTTGCAGATGGTTGGCTCTTTTCTCCATTACTTGCGACAACAGAAATAACATTTCCAAGGTTATCTCTTCTGACTCTTAGTTTTCTTTCATAATTTGTTTCCTCCATAAAGAATAAAAGGAATACGAATGAAATTGCACAAAAGATTACTGACCAGTAAATAACCCACTGCCAGCCACCAACAGCCAAATGTCTTGAGTTTTCATTGATAAAACCAGCAACTAAAGGAGCTGCATAATTTGATCCGAACAAGGCCACACCATAAATACCCATATATGTTGCTCTTTCGTGCTCAAAGAATAAATCTGAAATCGTACTCTCTGGTAAGGATTCAATAGGAGAACAGAAAAAACCAGCAAGAATCTTAGAAGCAATCCATTGCCCATTTGTAGTGATATAGGGTTGCCATAAGTTGAGCATTGCAACACCAACTGTGGATAATAAATACACTGGCCTCTTACCATATTGCATTGCAAGAGGCTGAAAAAGCAAACATCCTATTCCCAAAAATAAAAACATATAACCAGTACCTGCGTTCAAATCTGACACCGTTATCTTAACGCCAGGTGCTTCTGAAATATTAGTCAAAATGGAATATATACAAGTTCCAGGTATACCTACACCAAAAACGTATACAATCATGCAGAACACTTGCATGAGCTTTCTTTTTCTAGTCCAATTCAAAGGGTCATTGGGATCATCTGATGGGGTTGGGATTAATACTATATCTTTCTCGGATTCTCCTTTGTAGTCAACCAAATGTGACGTACCTGGAATAGCGTTATATTCTATGGTCATTGGTTGAAATTTATATTAGCGACTTGAAGTAGTTAATCTAAATGCTGTAATTACTACCACAGGAACCCCCCTTATATATGTACCTTCTTATCACCACTATTATATGATCATGTTATCAACAAATATAATTTATATACATTAAAGATACAAGAGGTTTATCTATCTTATCAGGAAAGCTTTTATGGTAACCCGAATGTATTCTTGAAAGTTAAATTTTGATAGCCGCGTTCCATTACCATTTTAGGAAATGACTTCAAGTGTCAATTTGGCTCGTACAGTCAGGCCATTGGATGCAATATAGAAGAGTATTAAATTAAGCGGGGAACAAAATAAATATCTCAATATCCCCAACATAACTTTAGGTAATGTGGGTTATTAGTACGTTATATCATATATATACAAGCTGTACATGGAAAGGAATAACCATCCTAATCTTGATGTACGAGATGCAGATGATACAGGTCAGGTCTTACTTGCGGGTATTTATTTATGCATTAGGATATCTATATACAGAAAGCCAGTAAAGAGCTTCTATCAAAAAGAATATCCCAAGCTGGCGTATGCCCAAAACTATCACCCCAAGCCTTAAACAAAATTTCTATAATTTGAGCAAAATACAGAGCATGGAATAGTTCGCTAAGTCGACTACACTGTGATCTAAAGTATTCTCTATGAGTCGTCAGCAATGTAACTACACCTGTAACAACTAATGGCCAGCCGCAAATGGGCCAAAGCGAGCTCGTTGGAGTTAGGAGTTGAAATTTATAGTATATCTCCAGTACTAAATGTTGTATAAGAGTATCTCCAGGCAGAGAATCGCTGTTTAGTATTCTGATCATAAGAATCGAAACTGCCTTAGCCACTATATCCGCCACAATCGTACTTTCCTTTAATTTAGTATAATTCTCTTTGGATTCTTTTCTAAATATTTCTTCAGATAAGCTAGGAGGTGTATACAGCAACACTTTATCATAGAGGTCTCTGGCCAACTCCATATTACTTTCATTAAGAGGGCTCTTAAAACATAGCCAGGAAGCTTTGGCCGCAAACTCAAATGCATCCAACGCAGCCCCAAAAACAGGATTATTCATCCAATAAACGGTGCATTTGTACATGTTAGCACAGAGAATATATTTATATTCTTCAAATATATCAAAAGGTGATGGTAAAAACCCAATTAAGTTTTTATCACATATAAGTAGAAGAACTGAATAATTGTATAGGAAACTTTCCATCAAGACCTTTTCGTTAGGGGTGAAGTCTTCAGCCGGAATTTCCTCATCTAGAAGCCAGTTCCAAACGCTGCTATTCTTGGAATTATCAATAGCCGGATTATTAACAACATTGTTCAATGAAGCTATACTCGTCGAATCATTAGGTCTGCTGTACATAATCGCATTATCATATTGCAACTCTCTTACCTTTACCGAGTTATAAATTCTTTTCAATCTTCTTTTTTTTATAATCTGAAATGCCATGGTAATGTGACCTGCTGGCTTACTAGACACAGATCCAAAATACTTATCTCGAAGACACAATAACAACATTGCCGCAAGCATCCAATCTTCTGTTATATCCACACCTGGTGAATTGATTTTACATGCTAAATGATTCAAACACGATATATATCTTTTCTGAACGGAATCTTTTAACTCAGGAATTTCCCAACTTAAAAATGACGCACCACACACATAGAAGATCTCTTGAATGATAGGACTATTTGCCCCCTGTGGAATAAATATTGCACCAGGTGATAACTCTGGACATGTATATTGAGGTGAAATTGCAGTTATGAAGCCGTTGACAAATACGTGATAAAAATGGGCATCTTGCTTGGATAATTCAACACCTGGGATCCAACTATTATATCCTGTTAATGAATTCGAAAAAGAAAGGAATTGAGAGAAAAAGGACGAACTTGAATGCCTTATTTTTTGTAATTCGTGTGAGTATGTAGAAAACTCATCATTCTCTCGTTTAATTTCCTTTATGTAATCATATTTGTTTTGATTGTTTTCCAATAGAGTTGATTCAAAGTCTCTTTCGTCTTTGGAAGGATCAAAAGAGTCGGCCAAATTGACCTCCTTGCTGTTATGCAGATTGAGGAAGCTATCATATCCTTCAATTTTTTGTAAATGCTTATTACTAGATTCATTAATAAAATCGTGTAAAACTGGCGAATTTGTCTTCGGCTTATTATCAATACTTTTAGATGAATAACGTCTCTTCTTTGTTAGAACTTCAGACAGTACTTCGACAAATTGAAATCTTTTTCCAGCCCCTGGTCTTTTCTTTGGAATAAAGTTTGTAAAGTGTGATAAGGAAATCATTTTATCATCTGGCCAAACACATTCAAGTCCACTTTTAATACATCCCAGACAGTGTGGTTTGCTTTCATCACATTTCTTCTTCTTAAATCTACCTGAGAATTTGTTAGATAATAATCAAACAATTACAATCAAAACATTTACTTACAAGTAAAACACCCATTTTTGGATCTAGAGGGCTTCCCTTTACAAATATTGATGCCATGTTTGACTTCTTGCATGTTCCATGAATCTAACGACGAATGATCTTATTTCAATCTGCCCCCTCTATATTTTTTTGTGTTTTTCCCTATATACCCCAACTAAATTCTGATTAGATACTAAGTTCCAATTAGGAAAATGGTCGCGACTAACTCACCTTTGTAATCGGGACGAAATTGATAAGATAGTGGAGCTTGTGGGGGAATAGATATAAAATACTTAATATAAAAGCTAAGTAATTCCTCTAATAATCATGTCTAGACCATTGTAAACAGTTCTTAACATATGTTTGGAGTATTTCACAACACTACAGAAAACGAGAAACGATTCGCAGAATGGAAACCAAAGATTCAAGCTTATAGAGACGCATTAAATTCTGGTATCAAGGACGAGTATAAATTACCAGATGAGTTGATTCCTAGTAATCTTGATTCTGGTATTGATGTCACAGAAATTCCTACCAAATTTCTTAATGCTGCGGAGCTAGAGATTACTGAATTAAGTGGGTGCGACTTAGCTAACAGAATAGCTAAAGGTGAGCTTTCCTCAGTTGAAGTTTTCAAGGCATTTGCCAAACGCGCAACCATTGCACATCAACTTACTAACTGTGCTATGGAGTTATTTCTCGACGAGGGATTGAAAAGGGCGCAAGAATTGGATGAGTACTACGCTAAAACGGGTAAGACTGTGGGTATGTTGCACGGAATACCTATGTCAGTGAAAGAGCATTATAATTTCAAAGGTAAAGTCACACACAGCTGTTATGTTGCATATTTAGATAATGTAACTGATAACTGGAGTACGACTCTTCATGCATTCTTGAAGCAAGGGGCTGTTTTTTACGTAAGAACCACACAACCACAAAGTTTAATGCATTTATGTTCAAGGAACAACATCACAGGTGTATGTAGAAACCCATTGAACACTTCTTTAACTCCCGGGGGCTCTTCAAGTGGTGAAGGTGCTATTGCAGCAATGAAGGGGAGTGTTTTTGGTGTAGGAAGTGATATTGGTGGATCTATTAGATGCCCTGCAGCATTTTGCGGTGTCTGGGGATTGAGACCATCTCAAAAAAGAGTGTCAATAAAAAATATAGGACCAGAAGGTTTAGTTGTTCAGGAATCAGTCATACCTGTTCTTGGCCCTTTAGCTAGGTCTGCCCAAGATATAAATCTTTTTATGAAAGCGTATACAGCCGCTAAACCATGGGAAGAAGATGCGTGCATTATTCCTATGCCTTGGAGAGAGGTTGCAAAACCAGAACTGAAATCACTAAAAATTGCCATTATTTATGATGACGGCGTTGTGAAGCCTACACCACCAATTATTAGAGGATTAAAAGTTGCGGAGGAAAAGCTTCGTGCAGCTGGCGTCGAGGTTGTAAAATGGGAACCAATTCATGTAAAAAAATTAATAGAGTCGTGCTATACACTGTACACTTCAGATGGAAATCAAGCACAAAAACATAAATATTCTTTATCAGGAGAACCTTTGGCACCTTTAACTAAGGCCTTTTTATCATTTGGTTGTTCTGATGCAGGTATTACAGTTGCAGAAAATCAGCAATTAAATGGATTTAGAGATATGTGTCGTCAGGAATACCTTGACGTAATGAATTCCCAGGGTATTGATTATATTCTTGGTCCAGCATACGTTTCTGTTGCTACTAAGCCTGATCTTATTAAATACTGGGGTTATACTAACCTCTTTAACATTCTTGATTATCCAAATGTTGTATTTCCTACAGGGCTTAAGGTGGATGTCAAGTTAGATGCAGTTGACAACTCTCACAAACCTAGAAATGATATAGAGAGATATGAATATTCCTTGTACAATGACGCTAAAGAGTTTGCAGGGGCCCCCATAGGTCTACAATTAACCGGAAGACGGTATTTTGATGAAGAGTTAGTTAAAGCTTCTGAAGTCGTTGCCGAGATTGTACAAGCTTAAGTATATAACATGTTTAGGTAATCAAAGTTTCTTACATAAATATTACACTTCTTTACCATAAAAACCGTTACACATGCAATTTCATCCTGTATATAAACCAATTCTTAAGTAGAAAATCACATTCAGTTATAATGACTTTCCCAATTTGGAAACTTCTTGTGATAGAGTAAGATCATTTTCATATGGTCATTCGGTCATTTAAGTATCTCCGAATCATAGGCTGTAAAATATCAACTGCAATTGTATCAATTTCATAGAATTGGTTAACGGCTATTCTAAAACTAAAGTGATAAGCTAATCATTAACTTGATGAGATTTATGGTCTTTTCTATTGCTATCAAAGGGTGGTGGCTGTTATGAGAGAAATGTATATACTTTAATTTTATACCATCCTAGTAGATATTGAACCCCTCTGATTACAACCTCTTAGATTAGCACACAATTCATTGCGTGTTCTGAATTAAGCTCGCTCTCGTGTTTTTCGGCAACTCAATTTCTAGCACGAATGTCGGTAACTAAGTCGTTATGAAAAGTTACTATCTTTGTGCCTTATTTTACCGAGGATGGATTCCCCGCCGATTAATATATATATACTAGTAATCTACCGTTACAACTTTATTTGAAATAGTAGAAATCAATAGTTAACCATGTCAACCGTTAAGAATACAGTTAATTCAGCAGATCCCCCAAACCCAAGATCATTGATCCAACAAGAAAGAGACGCTGCAGTCTTCAACCCTGAAGTAATGAATTACTTCTTAGAAGGCTCTAAAGAAAAGTCTGATGAGGTGAAGAGATTCATCCAACAAATGGAAAGAGATCCTATCTTGGCAGCTAGTCCAAAAGTATATGACATGTCTAAGGAAGAACACAGAAAATTGACTGCCCAAAAGATTAACAGGCTTGCTAGATATATCGAAGTTGATAACTTTGAACAAGTTGAGAGAAGATTATCATTGATTAGTGTGTTTGACCCTCAATTGCATACTAGAATTGGTGTTCATTTAGGATTATTTATTGGATGTATCAGAGGTAATGGTACAATGGAACAATTTAACTACTGGGCCTTAACTAAAGAAGCAGCTTATGTTAAGAATATATACGGATGTTTCGCCATGACTGAAATTGCACATGGTTCCAATGTTGCAGGTTTAGAAACTACTGCCACTTTTGATGAAGAAGAGGATGAATTTATTATAAACACTCCACATGTTGGTGCTACCAAATGGTGGATTGGTGGTGCTGCACATTCTGCTACTCACACTTGTGTTTACGCAAGATTGATCGTTAAGGGCAAAGATTACGGTGTCAAAACCTTTGTTGTTCCTTTAAGAGATGCAAACCATGAGTTAATGCCTGGTGTTAGTGTAGGTGATATTGGTGCTAAGATGGGAAGAGATGGTATTGATAACGGTTGGATTCAATTCACACATGTTAGAATCCCAAGGTTTTTCATGCTTCAAAAATATGCAAAGGTTTCTTCGCTGGGCGAAGTTACTCTTCCTCCAAATAACCAATTATCCTATTCTGCTTTACTTGGTGGTAGAGTGATCATGGTTAAGGATGCCTTTAGATGGTCTTCTAGAGTAGTCACCATTGCTTTAAGATATGCAGTTGGAAGAAGACAATTTAAGAGTTCTAAGGCTTCTGAGAGTGATCCTGAATCTCAGTTAATAAATTACCCATTACATCAACGTAGATTGATTCCATTATTGGCATTATGTTACGCTTTTTCTAATGGTGCTAATGTTCTTGCTGAACTTTCAAGCTCTACTATGGAGAAATTAGATGACGCCGTTGCTAGTGAAGACAAGGCTGGTATTGATGAAGGAATTGAATCTATGAAATCCTTATTCGTCGCCTCTGGTTCATTGAAATCTACTTGTACTTGGTTGACCTTAGATACTATTGACAAATGTAGACAAGCTTGTGGTGGACATGGTTATTCAGCTTATGCCGGATTTGGTAAAGCCTTTAATGATTTTGCTGTCCAATGTACTTGGGAAGGTGATAATAATATTCTTGGTATGTCCATTGGTAAACAAGTAGTTAAGAACATAAAATCAGTATTAAAAGAAGGTAACAAGGCTACTGGTATTCTTGAATTCTTCAACAATTCTAAGCAATATATTAACAAGGATATCATTTTGCAACCATCTGATTTGAAGAATCCTAAGAAATTCTTAGTTGCTGTTCAAGTAGCAATAATTAGAGCTGCTAACCAAGCTATGAAGAACTTAGAGACTAACAATGACGACTGGGATCTTATTGGTGCAGATCTTGTTCAATTGTCTAAATTATTGGCCCATTTCTTCCTTTTGAAGGCTTTCTTAGATAAGATTGATTCTATTAATGATGCCAAGTTAGTACCAATATTAGACAAGTTGGCTCAGTTATATTTCGCAACCATTATCTTGGAATCTTTCTCAGGAATCTTTTTGACTTATTCGGTTGTATCGACAGAGACTATCTCATACTTGACTGCTGAGCATATTCCAACCTTATGTAAAGAGATAAGACCACATGTTATTCCATTAACAGATTCCTTCCAAATGTCGGATATGATGATTAATTCTTCTTTGGGTGCTTATGATGGTAATATTTATGAAAACTATTTCAAGATTGTTAAAGACGCTAATCCACCATCAGAGTTCAAGGCACCATATTCAAGTTCATTTGAGGCCATGCTTGGTAGGAAATCCTTGGAAGACAGACAAAGAAATGAATTTGATGATGATGCTGCTGATATATTGTCTAGATAAATTAGCTTATGAGTAAATATTATTATACAATAAAAAAAGTATTATTTTGATTTAGTCATGATTTAATAGAGAACATCCCATTCAACTTAACGTAATTTCTAAATTATATCATTATCTTTATTATTACTAAGTTAACCTAACTACTTGAAATCTATTTACAAATTATAATATTTCATTTATGGGTTTATGTATTCGTGTTAGATATTAATTTTCGTTTATATCTTCGGTAAGAGTAGAGGAAGATGAACCATTTCCTTTGTTAACGACTGACTCATCCTTATTTTCCAGAATCAGAGGCTCATTTTGAGGCTCTTCTTCATCTTCAATATCTTGCTTTGGCTCTTTTTCGGCCACAGCAGCATTCTTTTCAGCTGGCTTTTCGAAAGGTACTCTTTTATTGGTCATGAATAAACTGGCGATTAAAGTTATACCCGCAAAACCGAGAGCCATATAGAAGACATTTCTAATAGAAGCCATAACTTGGTTTCTAATTAAATCACGAGCTCCAGATGATAATTTAGCCATAGCTTCTGGGTTACTTGATAGAGCCGTAAGGTCAACACCTTGCAATTCAGATAGTATAGTTTGGTCAGTAACTTTAGTTAATGCGGACTTGAGCTTATTTTGAAGACTTGCACTATAAGTAGCGTCGGCAAAATTGGCACCAACAGTACCACCAAGAGCTCTACTGAATGTGATAAAAGTGGTTGTTAAAATAGTACCACCAGCTTCTTTTGGTGCGGAGATTTGAGAGGACATCATAACAGATTGCATTAAAAAGCCACAAGAGACACCTCCGATAATCAAATAACCTATCTTCTGATGGGTATTAGAATCGATTTGTAATAAAGTAATAATACCACAACCAACTGGAGCAAGAATACTACCAAGCATAGTGAAGGGTTTGACAAATCTTGTTTTACTGATAGCAATACCACTGAAAGTGGAGCAAATGACAACAGGAATAATAAAAGGAAGTAAATCAATACCTGACCTCATAGCACTTTGACCATGGATAACCTGGAAATAAACAGCAAGATATAAAACCAACGAAAGGAAATAACCGAACATACCAAATATACATATAGCAGCAGCAAGAACTTGTGGCACACGGACAACCATCCATGGGATAACTGGGTTTTTAGAATACTTAAAATTCCAAATACAGAATAAGATAGTTACAACACCTCCAACTACGAAACAAGCAATAACAGCTGCAGAATTCCATTTATATTGGTCACCAGCTCCGAAAGTAAGAGCCAACAAAAACACAACTAGACCCCCAGTAAGAAGAGCTGTACCAAGATAGTCAATCATGCGCAATTTTTCCCTTAAGTTTCCCTTCGTTTTTGGAGGTTTGAATGAGAAGAAGAAGAGAAGTGTTGCTACACCACCAATTGGTAAATTAATGTAGAAACACCATCTCCAACTAACATGGGATGTAAAAGCACCACCAATCAATGGAGCAATAACTGAAGAAATCATGAAGACAATACCTACACATGCCATACCAATAGATCTTTTCTGAATAGGTATAATCTCAGCAACAATAATAAATGTGAGTGATTGAATTCCTCCACCACCAACACCAGCAAGAACTCTACCACCAATCAAAACGTTCATGCTATTAGCCAAGGCACACATTAAAGAACCCGCTTCAAATAATATAATAGCTGCAAACATTGAACTTTTTCTACCGAATATAATGGAAATTTTACCCCAAGTAGAACATAAAACTGCAACTGATAATAAGAAGCCAGAAGATAGCCAACCAATTTGAGAGAAATCATTAAACTTATTACCAACTGTTGTTAACAATGTAGCAACAATTGTTTGATCCAACGCAACTAAAAGTAGACAACAACAAATAGATATCATACAAATAATAAGCTGAGGACCATGGAGGTATTGGTCTTGTCTTTTAGTACCATCTCCCGCATCACTTTCTTTAAAATTTTCACCATTCACTAGAGATTCTAAATCAGCGATACTGTTTACATTAGCAACACTACTTTGGTCAGTTTGACTTCTATTTTGAGCATTACTTGGTTTAAATTGTTCAACCTCATTATGTAATTTATCACTAACTGTAGACTTATACAGTGTTGAAGGACTCAACCCTTGAGAAGAACTATTTGCTAGATTAGCTGACATATTAAGTGGAGCTTCTTGAATTGTTTACTTAGTTTATTTCTTCAGCAGAATTATTATTTCTTATATAGATTGTAGAATTCGATTCAAATTCCGTCGCATAATGATTTATCTCCGTTTAAATTCCGCCGTGCGCACTAATTGAGATGCGATCGCATATTTTGCTAAAATTGCCACTCTTAGAGAAGCTTGACAGGTCGCATTTGGAAATATACAGGGAGCCAAACGGAGATTACTATGATAATAGAAGTTTTTAAATCCACGTTCACGGAAACTAAATATTATCTATGCATTAGTATTCATCCTAAGTAAAGTTTAAATATAGTGGCGAATACGTTAAGGATTACTAATTTAAAATGTCTTCTATTAAGCAGCATAACAAGTGGAATTGATGAATTGTGAAATTGCAATAGAGAAGTTTATTATACATTAAGAGAGTGATCAAATTATTACTGAACATGTAAGTGTCGAGAAATTAACTAGCAAAAGTAATCACATTATTACTGATCCTTGTAAGTTTCGAGTTTTGAACAAGCAAATGTACCTTTTTTGTCTTCATATTCAAATTTGCTGACTCACTTGTCAAAACACAATGTGGTTTGTAACGTTTGCGCATCGGCCATAAAACGTAAACGGCAGAACAATTTGCGGATTTAAACTATTATTTATTAATCGCTAACTCCGATACATATACTACAGGGGTTATGAATAGAATAGAACAGAATAGTGGCAACACAAGTAAAGGTTTATTTTTAGAATTGCAAATAATGAATTAGATTTTGTTTCATTTTACTACAGAGAGATAATCAAGAACGCAATAGCTTAAATTTCGAATATTACCATTCTCTTTCCCTAAGAGCTTCTTCAACATCGATATCAATTTTGAAAAACTTAAGGATTTCAATAACAGTCATACCTATACTATCTCTCGCTACTGTCTCAATTTCACTACCATTGCTTTCGAATTCCCCTTCTAATTCATTGATTTCTCTCGTCATTACATCGAATACGTTTTGGAATTCTGTCAAAGGACTATTCTGTTCCTTCAATTCTTCAATTTGTGAAACTGCTTCTAATATTACTTTCTTGACTTTATCTACTAAAAAATTAGGAAAATATCCGTCATTGTACATATCACTTAAATAATCAATACCATTTGTCATCTCAGATGTTCTTTATTGGCTAGGCTGATAATAAAATATAATTGATATCTCAAGGGGTAGTTTTTTAATGGAGTCGAAAGAAAAATGCCAAGAATATGCACATTATCATTTAAATAGGTTAAATCAGGTTTGAAAAACAATTGCAAGAATATGAAGCTGAATTTAGCTCTTGATACAATTTTGAGGATCAACTTAATATATCCAATAGATTTAAAGTATTCATATTCATTATCAACAAGGACAGGTCCCGGATTTATGAAATGCCATTTAGATACATCTGTTTGTAAACTTCATTAAGACCTTTTATCCCTCTTAACTTGTAGCTCAATCTACACTCTTCATTGCTCTATAATCAATAGATACTTTCTAGAACTAACTTCCTTACCGCATGATGTGTAAGTTTCAAAAGATTAATTACTTATATTAAATACTATTGAATTTTATAATTCGGATGGTCCCTTTCTACAAACCAAATTGATTTCCTAGATATAATCCTTAAATACCAATTCGAAATAGCAATACTATCTGAACAATGTTCCATAATACTCAATGTCAATCATCTTCATTTATCGTTTTTTTTCCTCCTATATGCTGCATGTGATATTTCTGGCCCTTCTATAGATGCAAATAAATCAAGTCCTTAAGCGTAGGAAAATATTTGTGAAGTCATAGAAAATAGATGACTCGTTAAGAATTTTGAAGACATACTAATCAATGAAATAGCTAACATATGATTCAGCTTATCGGATAGTCTTCTTTAAGTTGAAATAAGGATAGAAGATTTTACTTAGCTTCGAAGTATAAATATGACTAGCTTTCATAGATCTGAGTATAGTTAATTGAGCTGATCACAATACAATAGTGCCTGTAGTTTAATATAATATACTATAGTAAATTTAATTATCTAACACTTGTAATTTTGGTGTTCCAGAAAAGCTTGATTTCCAACTATAATTCAGATGATATCATTACGATGATAACATTACAAATTGTACTACCGAAAATATCCACCAGACCATACCAAAGTGTAACTGGGATAGTAAAACAAGTAACAGTTGAAAATATCATATGAGGCTACACGGCTATACTTTCATCCTGTAGGACTGCCCAATGAGACTCCTGAATTTAATGTAGTTCATGGAAAGAAATTTTAATCAAGTGTAACTAGAATCCTTAACATGTAAAAAGCTTAGTTTAGTTATATTGAGCAATCTACAATATACATAACCAATCGTGTCATTTCCATTAAATAGAAGATTTAAATAGGGTAGCCTAACAGAGACTGTCTATTACCTTATTATGACTAACTTTCATAAAAGTCGTTGTTAGGGATTGAGAGTTCATAAGTCACATGAACACAGTGGTGAGTGTTAAGAACACATACAAGCACTGCCACTTAGGGAAACTATATAAGGAGATAGGTATATATGGATTGATTATGTTTAGATTGAATTAACTAAGTATTACTTATAGTAGTCACTCACTATTTAGCTTAGTTCACTTTATATACAACACAACTCTAACAGTCGTGAATAATCTCTTGGTGGCCAAGCTGGCTAAGGCGCGAGACTGTAATGAGTTACTCAAAGTAATCTTGAGATCGGGTGTTCGACTCACCCCCAGGAGAATTTTCAATGCCTTTATGGCCAAGTTGGTAAGGCACCTCACTAGTAATGAGGAGATCGTCAGTTCGAATCTGGCTGAAGGCATTATTTTTTTCACTATTTTATTCAAGTACTTTTGTATTTCTATGATTATTCAATTTTTATTAATTAGAATTCAGTAAACTTTATACTCATTCACTACATTGTTAAGAATCTAAGAAATAATACTTTTATTTATTTTTCCTAAATTTGTAAAAATTCTCTTAAAATTGTCGAAATACTAAAACAATCAGCATAATTTGCAGATATTCCAACTTAGGATATATAGTATCTTAGAGATTACGAGATTAACTAATTACTGTGGGTAATATAATCCAACTTTCGAAACTTTAATTTAAAATACTACATTTTAGATCTAGTACATGTCGTATCACACTATGAAATTTGCTTATTATGCTATGATTTCTAACAAAGTGTGAGAGAATATGACACCAGAATAAACTTCAAAAAAACTACTATATCATTGCTTGATTAGATATAATTGATGATTAGTTCTAGGCATAATAATACCGTTTCAGATAAGAAAAAAACGAATAGATTTAAAGAATTCATTATCTTTGTAAGTAATGAAGCCCCGATGATCAGAACTGGTGATTTGATACTTCTGTCTGAAAACAATATAGAAATATTATATTTCCTTAAATAATAACTCAAGCTAAGAAGCTACCAGACCTTTTAAAGACTACGCAAGTTCATTATTCCAATTGTACTGATTACCTTTAGGACTTACTGAGGTACGAATTCTGAAAATATCCGTGATAGTTTAGTGGCTAGAATTACCGTTTGTCGCATGGTAGACCGGGGTTCAATTCCCCGTCGCGGAGCTTATTCAAGCGCAAATGGTTTAGTGGTAAAATCCAACGTTGCCATCGTTGGGCCCCCGGTTCGATTCCGGGTTTGCGCATTTTTTAAACCCTGAGTTATTGTTGGAGTAAATTCAATATATGGTAATAATTACATCTTTTGGATAGATGCTATAATGTATGGACTTTAGAGATGACATGCCCGATACTAGGCCTACTATTCCAATTTAAAGATGACTATAAAACATCTCCAGATAGAGATACTGTATATAATTAAAACCTAATAATGATGTTTATATTAGATAGTTAAAGATAAATCTGTAATATCTCTGATTATGTTTCAGTAATTCTGATTCGGCCCCTTAACTTAATACATATTTAGGGCCTAAAACCTATCTTGGCAATTTTAAATTTAACTATGTAGAACTTATGTGAATCGGTCGGTTTAATTTCTGAATTAGTTTAAAGTCCGAGCTCTGCTACTAATCATAAATCTATTAAATGAAGGAGAAATGAAGCAATTCAGTATTTCCTTTTAATATCTCTTTTAATATTATTGCAACTAAGAATGTCTCTTACTTCTTATGTTAAGTTCCTTTGTGATGAAATTGGGTTGTTAACCTTGTTAGGAGCTAGTAGGGATATCTATATCATTATTCTTTTAAGAATGATTAGACTTATTGGTTTTGGAGGAACTGCATTGGTTATAGTTATATACTTGAAAGAACTTAAATTTCATGAGGAATATATTGGATTGTTTATGACTCTAACATTTGTGGGTGATTTGGTAAGCAGTTTTTTACTCTCTCTTGCTGCAGATACAAAAGGTAAGAGGAATGTCCTAATTTTCAGTTCTCTTTGTATGTTACTCACTGGTGCTGCTTTCAGTTGGTTTAAAAACGCTTATGTGTTGACTATCGTATCAATTATTGGTATTTTAACTCCAAGTGGAGGTGAAGTGGGACCTTTCAGATCTGTGGAACAAAGCTCTATCGCAACTTTGGCTCCACCAGAACATAGATCTGATATTTATGCGTGGTATAATTTCTTAGGAGCATTTTGTGCTGCTTTTGGAGCTATCTTCTGTGGTGCAATGGTGGATTACTCAAGAAGAAATTGGGACTATTCCGTTCTCGAAAGTTATCGTTTAGTGTTTATTTTCTACACCCTTATCTCAAGTGTACATCTCGTATTATCATACTGTCTAACTGGCGGTATAGAAATCAATGCAGAAAATTCAAAGGCACCACAAGACGTGAATGATGAAACGACTAGATTACTCGAAACGGAATCCAATCAAGAAGAACCTGAGCCAGTTAAAAGGTCCACGTTTAATATTTTGCCAACATTGAATAAATCAACATATGCACTTGTATTGAAGCTTTCTATTCTTTTCGGTCTTGATGCTTTTGCTTCTTCCTTAGTTCCCGGTTCCTGGCAGTCATATTATCTTAAACAAAAATTTAATGCCTCTGCATCCTACCTTGGATCAGTCTTCTTCATTACTGGTATTATCAGCTCATTTATGTCATTATTAAGTACTCCATTAACAAAAAGAATTGGTCCTGTTGTTACAATGGTAGTTACCCATTTGCCTTCTTCAATATTATTAGCTCTAGTTCCAATTCCAAATACCTTTGAGGTCACAATGGGAATTTTAGTTATTAGAGCCACCACTCAATCTATGGATGTTGCTCCAAAACACGTATTCCTTGCTGCAATTGTTCCTCCTGGAGAAAGAACGTCAGTTTTTGGCTTCGTTAATGTTGTTAAAACTTTAGCTCAAGTAGTTGGTCCTACAATTGTTGGGATTTTCACTAAAAACGGTATACAATGGGTTACTTTTAGTATTGCCGGTTGTCTTAAAGCAATTTACGATGTAGGCATTTTAGCAACATTTTTAACTTTTAACCGTCACCAGTTACATTAATCCATAGGCTACTGAATATTATCTACTGTTAGAAGTTAAAATAATTAAAATAGAACCATTTTAGAAAATCTTTATAGTAACTATGATTCTGATCGAGTTGTGTATAGAAGTCGAAATTTTTTAAAACATATACAAAATACATTTGTAGTACTATTCATATCAATCAATATCTTAAAATTTAAGACTCGAAACCGTTGTCAGTATATTATAGATTAATTAAATTCATTGAAAAAACTTGCTAGCATCAAAAAAGACAATTAGATAATATAAAGAAGAAAATATAATGAGTATAGTTGAATCATTACCTTACCAATTAACACTTAGAATACCATTCATAAACGCAAATCAGGCACAAATTGCTAGCAATACATTATCACCGGATCCTATATTGAAGGGAAACGAATTAAAAGTACAATATAATGCTGAAGAGAACATCTTGGTTTGCTTGTTCTCAGGAGTGAGTGATAGGGTCATTAGGGTTGCAATCAGTAATGTGATAGATAACATAAAAACAATTATTGAATGCATGGATGAATTTGATGGAAAAGAGAATGTCAAATTTACGTAAATTCTACATAGAAATATAAATAATAATAGTAATTGATATATATGATGGAATCTTTGTGTAAGTAGGTTTTGATGTAAAAAATCTAAAATCTCGATCAAAAAAGAAGTAATATCTAGCTCTGTGTTAAATATGGTTGTACGATCAAATATGCCTAGGAAGTCAGGCATATTGATAGATGTAATACAAAAGAGGTACCTTTTTCAAAATTTTAGGCAGAACTTCAAACCCTTTAAAGAACATGAAGATGCTTTTCACCATGAATACTCAATCAGACCAGATACATTTGCTTTCAAAGTTTCTGCAGCAAATGAAACTACAAGAAGTTTGACTAAAAGAGATAATAACAAGCAGGATAAGCAGGATAAACATGAGCCTAAAGCACATCCTTTCCAAAAGAATGCAACTGAAGTAGATAAATTTAATATAGTTGATTTTATTTATAAAAATTCAACTAATTACCCTTTTGATACAAAATCACCACAAGAGGTTTATAATGAGTACCCAACCACAAATTCAGAAAAGCTTGCAAGATCAAAAACCCGTCCAAAGAAGGTTAAGATGTCAGCTTCTGATTTTATTGAAGACTCGTTATATAATCCTCATTATGGTTATTTCTCTAAAAAAGTTGAAATTTTCCATCCAGACAAGCCTTTTGAGTATAACAATATTAAAGACGTTGATGAATTCATGGATAATTGGCAGAACGCATATAAAAAATATGATGAAATAGATCCAAGAATTTCCAATATTAAACAGCAATATGATGATATATTGGTTGAAAACGAATCCAAGATAAAGTCGAAGTTTGCTCTGAGAGCTCAAAGCTTATATAAGGAAGAATTAATAAAATCGTCAGCGCCAAGTGCTAGACAAACAAAGAGATCTTTGCAGTTATGGCATACTCCAACAGAACTCTTCCAACCTTATTATGGTGAAGCTCTTGCAAGGTATATTCTTGTTAATTATAAATTGAATGGAAATTTTCCTTACAATGATTTACTAATTTATGAAATTGGAGGTGGAAATGGTACATTGATGTGTAATATCCTTCATTATATAAAAGAAAATGAACCGGAAGTCTACTTAAGAACAAAATATAGAATCATTGAAATTTCAGATCAACTCGTTGCTAAACAAACTAAGAATTTGCTAAGCTCAAAATTAATGGAACAAGGATTAGATTCGAAAAAATTTGAAATTATCAATAAGTCTATCTTTAAATGGGATCATGTAGTTGAAGAGCCATGTTTTTTGATTGCATTAGAAGTATTTGATAATTTTGCTCATGATTTGATTAGATATGACAATAATACTGGTGTGCCTTATGAAGGTAAGGTTCTTATTGATAAGCACGGTGATTTTTACGAATTTTTCACTCCAGAACTAAGTTACTATTCTAATGCTTACTTGCAATTAAGAGAAAACAGTAAATACTCTGTTTTGAATCAGTCAAACACCATGTATGGTAAATATGAAACATTCAAAAGTATTATACCATTTTTAACCAATAAGGATAAAATACACCCATTATATCACTCTACTAGTAAATTATCCTTGAAAAACAGCATATTGCCTTTTAAAGATAATTTAACACCTGGTGAATTTATTCCAACAAGGCTTTTGCAGTTTTTCCAAGTATTGAACCATAAATTTCCACAGCATTCTTTGATATCTTCAGACTTTCACTATTTGCCCAAGGCAATTGAGGGATACTATAATGGCCCAGTTGTGCAAACTGTCCTAGGAGACAAGATGATTGATATCTCAACTTACATGTCATATCAAGGTTATTTCGATATTATGTTCCCTACTAATTTCGATATTGCATCAGAAATGTATAAACAGGTGACGAAAAAGATATCAAGAGTTGAAACACACAAAGAGTTTTTAGAGCAATGGGCAGATTTAGATTTGACTAGCACCAAAACCGGCGAAAACCCAATGCTAGATTTCTATAAGAATGTTAGTTTTATGGTGAGCTAAAATAGTTTATTTAATAATTACTTGTATATAATCAAAGAATAAACCATATTAAAATACGTAGCAATATATACGAATTAAACGTATTTGATTATCGATTGGTAATCAAATCATAACTATACAATAAACCCAAATACCTTATCTAAACCACCTCTAGCACTGTTCATAGCCATAGAACTTGCCATTTTTATGTTGAAAGAAAACTGATCTATAATTTCTGGAACATCAACAGATAATTTCTGAGCAACATATCCCTTAAAATCAACTGGTATAACATTTCTTCTATCAATAACAGGTGTATCTGGTACAGAATTTTCTTTAGTGAAAAACAAAAAGCATGCAGATAGAACTTTCGAAAAACCTATTCCCAAGCCAACGCCAAAACTACAAATTAAAAAGATTCTGCTATTTGAAGAAAATAAACTTCGCCTAATAAGTGCAACCAACCATTGAAGGAAAGGAAATTTTGAAGTTAATTGAAATGGATCATTAAAGCTAGTTGATAAGCTCAAGTCTTCCTTAAATTGCTTCTCAATCATCTTATAATTTGGCCTCAGATTAACCACAACGCTCAAGGACTTGCTACTATTAATTAGAGCGAAATGCTTTTCGTTACTAGCTTCATTAAATTGACTGGTTTCACTCGATTGAATTGAAGATTGACTGACTTCTAAGTCCACAAAGTTTTTGAATTTATCAAACAAATGTTCTTGTTTCAAAGACGATGCTTTCCAAATTTGGTATGGTTTCAAATTCGTTATTAATTCAAATAGGTTTATAAAATAATTAACCGTTACCATATTTATAATTGTTAGTTTCGGAAGTGAATTTTTATCCAAATGATCATATATTTGAGTAAGGCATTCAACAAACAAATATGAACCATCATTCACAATAAAAACCAAGTCCGAATTCTTGATAACCAGATCAGCATGATGGGAGAAATTAGAAACTAGATTCAAATGCCTTATATTTATATGCTCTAGCTTTAGTTCTTGCTGGATTCTTTGAATCCATTGGTTGGTTTGTATTTTATATCTGTTATCGCAGCTTAATACTGTTATCTCAAATTTGCTTCGTTTGCTAAAGACAGATATCTTTGGCATTATAAAGGCAGAAGAATTATCACAAGGGAATTCTTCATCTCCGTCTTCCTCATCAGTATCGAATACCATAATATTCCCACTTATCGCATTTGCTGCCTCTTCAATACAATTACCGGTATCCTCTTCTTCAGTGGTTATAGACAAAACTGAGGACGGCTCATGTATTACCTGGACAGCGGAATCATTGCTTAAAGATTGCCAGGATGTAATGGAGAACTGTGAGTCCTTTAAATCTGGGGTCAGTCTAGGGGTATTAGCCACTGACACGTCTAACTGGGGATTAGTTAGAGCATTGTAGATTGACAGATGCGAGTTTAACAATATTTTAAGCGATTGCTGCTTTGTAGTTCCATCAGGAGTACTCACTCTAGTCAAATGTCCAGCCTCGTATCTTTTTGACATCTTAGAAAATTACTCTGCTTCATAATAGTCTAAAGTTGTTACTCCCACTCTATTTAGATGATGTTAGATAGCTGTCACGGGACTTTATCACGTAAATGACACAAAATCATTGTATCAGGCATGGGGTTAATAAACGTTAGTTGTCAAAAAGAGCCATATCGTCCCTTGGAGTATGAACATCTATGAATATATAGAACCCACACAATTGTTTTAGACAAGATATCAGCCAGTTATTAACAGCTTTTCAAAGGAATATTTTATTTAAGTAGTTAAATGTAGATGAGAAGAAGTGAGGACTCATGGACATTGACAACTCAGAGTAAAATACCAAAAGAAGTAGATAGTAATCATCATGCAAACGTTCTATGCATCATGTGTATTACTGTAGTTGATGAATGATTGGTCACACAATGAGAGTATTGGAAAAAAAAAAAATTAGCAATCTATAGCTGGATTTGGATACTTTTATTAGTATGAGATGGGAATGGGACTACCATTTAGCAAATTCAGTTCTAATGTCAGGAATAAACTTTCCAGTTGAGTCTATGAAATTGAACCAAAGTTCTCTATCGTCAGATTCATGAATAGGTACTTCAAACACATCTTCCTCTGAATTATTATGTGTTAATTTGATATAGGCACAATGGAGGCCTATTTGATTGCTTTTAAAATACAGACTATTAGAATCTGGCAAATTATTCTTAAATTTTACAAAATTATCATCATTAAGTAGAGGTACGTGGAATGCTTGCAAAATATGATCCCGAATTTGGTTCTTTCTTCCAGTCTCCAATTCTAATATAATTGGTACTATATCATGCTGAAATAGATTAGGATATAATTTTCGTAATTTTGGTCCAGGTGTTAGTTGGAGTTTACGGAGTAGTTTAAATTTTGTCAAAGAATTGTAACTTATCTGCTTCTTGTCAACCGGAAGTTTGACATCATAATTAATTATTCCTTTCTCAAAGTTATCATTATCAAATATAACCCCTTTATACTTTTCTTCTTCAGAACCTCTTATTCTATAGGGTATTCTTGAGATCATTTCTTCAAAATTTTTAATTGGTATTAATCCAACATAACGTCTATTTAAAGAGACCCTAGAAGAATTATCACCCCTAAGGAACAGGTTAATTCTCTTAGCTAGCTTTTCATTCCTGGGAACAACCAACCCTCCGGTGACGTACTTATCTAATCTCTGTACCAACTTTATTCTTGAAGGGTCTAGCTTCTTTTCTGGCTCTAATGACTTTAATATCTTAGTAACCTGAGGTATAATACAGTTTTTGTTGAAGCCATTTGACTGGATTCCTGACGGCTTATTAATCACTATATATTTTGATGTAAGTGATACAACATCTACACATTTCATAGTTTAATGATATTTGAAAAATTCTGGACATCTCGAAAATTTAAAAAAAGTTAATGAGATAAGAATCAATACTCTTTTCTTATGAGAAAAAATATTATTTAAGATGACTAAAGAAGAAAGTCCCGCAGCTGTAGAGAAGTCGCAAAGGAGAAGGAGGCAGCCTAATAAGATAGATGCTAAAGCTTCTAAAGCTGCTAAAGCTACTAAAAATCAAACAGATCTAGAGAAGAACAAATCAAAACCATCTAAAAGGAGAGGAAATCAAAAGAAAAAGACAGTAAAGAAATTAGGTGTAAACGATTACAAATATCAAGAAATAAGAAAGTTAATTAAATCATTTTTTCCAGTGACTATAAATGGAATCCCAACGCAAACTATCATTGATAGGATAATACAAGATAGTTCAAATGAGCAAAGCTCTGGCATGGAAGATTCAAGAGAAGCGTCTCCTGCTGTTCCAAAAGACGTCAAATTGTCAAAAAAAGAGAAAAGTGAAGTCTTAGGTAAGTTTTTATTAAATTATTTTGCAAATGATAATGAAGCACATATATATTTGTCATTCAAAATTAAACCATCAGATCCTGATTTCCCCTATGATTTAGAAAGTTTGAACATTTCCTTATGTATTCCTGGTGGCTATCCATATAATAAGGAAGATAAACCCACTATCACTGTTTTGAATGAAGACATACCTAAAGGATTTTCTATCAATATCGAACTTGGGTTCAAAAGGATTGTACGTATTGCAATGCTAGGTGAAGTTGACGAGGAAATATCGCTTAATAATGGTAAAGGATTACTTTCCCAAATTCAAACTTTAGATAAGTATTTGGAACTATTTTTAAAGCAGGAGAGGAAAGAAACAATTAAAATTATCAAATATAAGAAGACTGGCTCTCCAAAACCAGAAAATAATAAACGTGAAGAGAAGAAAGAAAAGCAGCCGAAAGATAAACCCAAGAACAAGAAGAAAGAGCCCAATTTAAATGAAGTCGATTCAGAAATTTTGCAATATAGAGAAAAACTTGTTAATGAATTTCTAAACAAGAAATTAGACACAGCTTTGCTCAAAAAAGGAAGGACTGAAAGCAAATACAGAGTTCTGGTTCCTATCTTAAAAGATAATAGTAGCATTCCTGAGGTTTGGAGACTAGAAAAAAAAGTCGATTTAGTCATATCCATTCCTATCTCATACCCTAAATCCCAGTTAAAACTAGCAGTCGCTGATAACTACTCAAAGAATGCAATTTTAAAGCACGGAAAGCACGATACATATCCTGCTGTTAGAGAAAGAGAAATGTATTTGGTTAATAATTTCAATGTCTATGATTTCAAATCTGATAGTATATTAGTCAAGTTGAACTTTTTGACAAATAACTTAGGGTTGTTTTGTCTTGACTTTAAGGAGTTTGCTGAATACAGAGAGCTTATTACAAGTTTAATTACTAGTTAGAAGTACATAGTACGTAGATCATGATAGCACGATGTTTCATAAACTTGAAACACAATAACACGACATAGGACCACGCTTTACCATTAATATTTAAAGTATTCTTTTATAAAACATATTCGTAGAATTTAAAGCCACTTTTTGTTTTAGAATTGTTCCATATTCTCATGTTCCATATGATTTTTGTGGTGCTGTATAGAAAAATCTAATCGATCTTTTAAAAAATAGCCTATATTATCGGCTAATCAGGATTAAATATGGAAAACCAAGAAGTAGAATTCCAATATGCTAACGAATGTGACTTAGAAATACACTGCTCGCCGTTTGGACTCAGCGGACTATATTTGAAAATTAAGGGCACTAGTTTGATGGGCGTAGGCTCGACCATGGGATTACTCACTGGATCCACAAGTGGATTAATACATTATAACGACTGTCAAGATATGTACGACCTGAAATATAAACTCTATGCTATAGTAGATGATGATGACATGATAAGAATAGACTTTACTAAGGTATTTGTGAATGATAAAAAGAATGCTGAAGAAATACTAGCTGAAACTCAACAACAAAAAGATGAAGTGCCTACATTGATATTTACTGGGAAGTGCCCAGAAGGAAGACCAGATAAGTTAGAACCATTCATTGGAATATTCTCTTTCGAAAAGGAGGAATGAATAGACACTGAAAAATGTTAGTACCATCTGTACGTCATCTATATGATAGGTTAATTGAATGATATGAAATGCTACACATATTTAGATACAGTGATGGAAAATATCATTATATGTAGAATAGAGATGAATTATATATGAATAATATAATAAAGATTTGTTAGAAGTAAAAACCAGAAACCACATGTATATAAGAAAATATTTGACTTACTCTTCTACTAGCAGGGATTCAAGGGATTAGCTAATTAATTATCAGATAATAATTCACTAATATCTTATCACTTAGAACTTATCATATATATAATTATTAAGGGTACCAGGCACCTAATCTTAATATGTAAATAATATAACGTGTCTTGTGCATGATTCCGGCAAAACTAACTTTGAGAAATGACGTGGAAAATAGGGACTAGTAAAGAGAACTACCTTAAAACAGATTGGCTTCTTTCTTACTATTGAAATAAAATTATATTTTAAGTTTACTTAGAGGGTTATCCAAAGATTCCACGGTAACAGTAGTTTCTTCATCAAAAACAACATGTGATTCTGGCAACTCCATATTGTTGATAATAATCTGTAAAGATTGTGAATATTAAGATTTTAATTTCATAATATTTCTACATATAGGTATCATTTTTTAAAGAATGAATGAGATATGAAACTCAGTTCTGAAGTCTAGTAATACTTGATACACATGTAAACTGATATTCGCTTAAAAGATATAATTTCATTATCATAGTGGTATTACAGATCTAAATATTGATAATGATCATTTCCATAATATGGTTATGATCATTTATACATTGAATGTGTGCATTTCATTATGTGTAAATTAACACATTAGAAAGTTATAAACTTCAGTAATAATATATTCAAAAAGCAATTTAATTGAAATGATATTTTTTTAGTGTATATTACGGAATAAATTCCTTAAGTAGTTAAACCCCAGATTTTTTGAGAATTTGATGCTCGGCCTAAATGAAAGTCATTGTCCCATATGAAATCATGACTTCATTGAATATTTACATATTTACTTATACAACGCTTGGTGGATAGAACATATTTGTGAATATAATAAATTATGGCCGAGTATACTTTTTTGATTATCATAACTAATTAACAAACTTTATTTAGTACTGTAACTACTATATATATTTCCCCTCATTTAATTTTTCGGTATCATTTTGCTGCTATCAAAGACAAAGAATATCAAATTTCTGTAACTGTTTATATGATCATCCGAACAATCATACTAGGCCAATATAAAAAAATTTGAGTTCTATCTAGCTTGTACTATACTTTCTCATAATACAGCTCTAACCCCACTCTTTTCTCGCAACAATTGGTTGAACTCTAGAATAAAAACCTTATAGCATTTTTTTTAAGAATATATTCTTCTAATTATTAAATAGTGGTACATATAATATACTCATACTATATCTTACTTTAAAATCCCAAAAAGTATCAGTTTATCTCTGATACTAACAATGTATGCCACTTTGAATTTTTTTGCAGTAATTCTAACCCATCACGATTTTTACGACTTATACCGAGTCAGGATTATAGGTACATTCCGACAGTATCACAGGTTGATGTAGGTCAAGTATTCACTTCCGTATCACACTATCTGTTACTTCTGCCGTTGGGTAAATCGAACGACCACTATCCGGCATGTCCTCTTCCTCGGTCTCTTTTTCCTCGGAATGGCTCTTCCTAATTTGCGGAGAGATTATGCCTGTGATCAGAAACTATATAAATGAAATAAATCCATTATAAATCAAAATCAGAATTTTAATAATTAAAGCTCTTATTAGTGCATTTGAAAAACATATTTGAACTCATTGATTGATTCATTACATTTGCTTACTGAAGGCTACAAATTGTTACAAATTACTATTATATATAAAAAACTCATATCAGAATGGAAAGACTTAACCAATTAAACTCACAATTAAAACCATCTTCAAAGCAACAATTATTGAAGAAGAACCCAGATGATGTGGTGATTGTCGCTGCTTACAGAACTGCTTTGGCTAAAGGTGGAAGAGGTCTGTTTAAAGATGTAGGTTCAGATTACCTTTTAAGCAAGTTCTTGAAGGCATTCATCGAAAAGACTAAGTTTGATGTTAACTTGATTGAAGATGTTGCTTGTGGTAACGTTTTAAATAGATCAGCTGGTGCTAATGAGCATAGAGGTGCTTGTCTTAGTGCTGGTATTCCAAACTCTGCAGCTTTCGTTGCTATTCAAAGACAATGTTCTTCTGGTTTAATGGCTGTCAGTGATATTGCCAACAAGATTAAATGTGGTGAAATTGACTGTGGTTTAGCTTTAGGTGTTGAATCCATGTCTACCAATTACGGTCCACAATCTATTCCAAAGATTGATCCTCGTCTTGAAGAAGACCCAGAAATGGCTAAATGTTTGATTCCTATGGGTATTACAAGTGAAAATGTTGCTTCTAAGTTCAATGTTTCCAGAGTTGACCAAGATGCATTTGCTGCCAAATCTTATAACAAGGCTGAAAAAGCTATTGCTACTGGTAAGTTTAAGGATGAAATTTTACCAATTGAATCTGTCTTAGCTGAAGAAGATGATGACGATAATGTCATCTACAAGACTAAGATTGTTGATACTGATGAAGGTCCAAGAAAGGGTGTTACTCCTGAATCTTTAGCAAAGATCAAACCAGCCTTCAAGTCAGATGGTTGTACACATGCTGGTAATGCATCTCAAGTTTCCGATGGTGCTGCTGGTGTTTTATTAATGAGAAGATCCGTTGCTGAAGCCAAGGGCTACCCAATCGAAGCTAAATACGTTTTATGTCAATCTGTTGGATGTCCACCAGAAATCATGGGAATTGGTCCAGCACTTGCTATCCCAGCAGTATTAAAGAAGACTAATTTGACTGTTGATGATATTGATGTGTTTGAAGTTAATGAAGCATTTGCATCTCAATGTTTATATTCTCAACGTGTCTGTAACATTCCAGATGATAAATTAAATCCAAATGGTGGTGCTATAGCTTTAGGTCATCCATTAGGTGCAACTGGTACTAGACAATATGCCACTATCTTAAGAGAACTTAAGAAGGGTCAAATTGGTGTTACATCTATGTGTATCGGTACTGGTATGGGTGCAGCTTCTGTTCTTATTAAGGAGTAGTTATGTTCATAAATATTTATTTATCTCTAAATGAAAATATAAGAAAAATATAAGGAAATTGCTTTATATACATTAAATTAATACTAATACATAATTAAGATAAAGAATTTATGATTTAAAATATATATTTGAACTTCTCCTGCTTGTAGCATCCAATTCAATTCCTACGCTATCTTCCAGCTCTGACAGCCTCGTTTGGTATTTTTGTTGATGGGCTCCATGAGGGAACCATACAACATTTATCGGTGGTAAATAATATACATTTGAAATCGGGAAATAATTATATCCCTTTAATGACTTGAAATCAATTGATGACGGATTTGTTCCCAAAGTTGGTCCAGTTTTCAGAATCTGCCCTTCTGCCTCATCAGACAGTTCCTGTATTTCTTCACTATTTGATTCCTGTTCTGTGTTTAACTCAGGTTGTCTTGATCCACCTAGCAATCCTCCAGGAACTTCTAGACCTTCCATATACGGATCAAATTCTTCATCTTCTCCGTTATTATCTGCAGACGTTTCTCTGTTTTCCATCAATGGGAAATCACCGTTATTTATATCATTTATGTCATTTACATCATTCAAGTCATTTAAATCTTCACCACCTTCACTATTATAGTTTTCAATGTTTACAAAACTATCTTTGGTCAAGCTAGACCTTCCTTTAATCAATACGTCTTTTCTTTCAGTATAAAAACTAGGATTTCTACCTCTAACAATAATTGGTTCACTATTCAATTCAAACAAAATGATTTCATTATTGTCCTGATTGTGGGTCGCAGAAAAATCCTCGTCCATGTAGTCATCATAATATAAATCCGCAATAATCGCCTTTAACCTTACTTTTAGCTGATAATAGTTCTGGAAAGTTAAATTTCCGTTATTTGGAGTGGCATTCTTAAACTGTAACTTCTTGACAACATAATAATTATCAATTTCGTTATTGATAATTGTAGAATTATTAAATGTAATGATATGCTCATCGGAGCTAATAGGTATAAGTTTCATAGAAGATTTCAGTTCATTCTTAGGGTCTTTATCTTTATTGTCATCTTTTATAATAATAGGAACATTTCTAACATCAGCCATATCTGTACTTGCAAAGACCTCTATTTTAAACCATTTGATGATTCTAGTTATAGTATAACCATATTCACTTGATTGTAGTTTCAACACCTTATTATCCAAAATAAAATCTGACAAATTTAAATTAAATACCATTTGAATAAAGTTTCGTCTGTAACATGAAATCACTTTTGGGTCTTTTTTTCCAAGAGATCTGTCAGTTTCATTCCTTGCTAGTATATAATTATTATTATCAACATCATTACTAAAAAATCTGCCATTTAAAAATGCATTAAATTTAACTTTAATTTCATGACCATCCTTATCGACGATGTTATAATCACCAACTTTATGTCCTTTTAAATCTAGGAGCCTGGTCAATTTTTTAGGTTTATAATCTATTTGATAGAAATTGGAAGTTTTTGCTTTCTTTTTCTTAGGTTTCTTTCTAGTTCTTGCAGATTCGTTCGGTGTATTCGGCTGAGGGCTCATTAACTGTCCTCCATAATGCTGAGTTCCCAAGTATGGTTCAACCATAGATGACATTCCCATACTGTTTTGTCTGAAGAAATGCCCGAGGTCTGTTCCAGATCCCTTGTCGACACTAGTGAAAGAATTATTGTTCATGAGCATGTCCATGTTTGATGGATTGGCTGCATACAATGGTAATGGCATTCCCATATGTTTATTCCCACCAAAGTGCGCCATCGAAGATACTTCTAAAGGAATGAAGTTGGCATAATGATTATGTGTTTGAAATGTATTATTATGATACGAATTTTGTTCCCCAGGATTATTTTCTAACATTTGCTGTATTGACTGATCCATCTCTTCCTGTTTAACACTATTGGTGCCTGAAGATGTATATGACGGATGGAGCAAATCATGTAGAAATAGCGACGAGAAATCGTCTAATTTATCTTTGTTTAATTCATCCATGAATGAATTCCAAATAACATCGAATTGACTCCCCAGGATTATTAAATGGGAGATGTTATCCAACTCTATATACAGGACAACGAAAATCGAGCTATGAGGAGCAAAAATAATGCCATACATGGAAAAAGGAAGATATCAGACACCTCCTATAACTGGACATCTGAGATTGGGATTTTGTTAAAATTAAAGATCTTGAGAGAATTTTGACTAATTTATATATATATATATATATATATGTGAGCTATAAGTAATAACACTTATGACAATATTATAAATGGAGATTGGTATAGTCTTTGATTCTGGTGTAGTACGTCAATCCTAGAACAGTTATGCATTATTTAAACCTTTGTTTTGGGAAATGTATCTTGGTAAAAATTGCGTAATTATGCTGGTATAAGAATGCCGCACGATTCTATTATCGTGAATGAATGTTATCTTTCAACCCTCGATATTAAGAAGTCTAAAACCCTCTCTGTAATAGATGAACATCGTCATACTACTAATAGTCCCGTGGATATAAACTGAGAATTAGAAAATGTGATTGTTTGTTAGAATATATAATATTAAGATGTAGAAGATTATCATGACTACTTCTCCGCGGCGATATTCCCTACAATAGGATTTTTTCTGAGAGAATACATGAGCGAGCATATACGGATAACTATAGTTAAGTATACTCATTTTCCCCTAATAGTTGATCGTTGATCTACAGCATTCTTTATAAGGGGAATACATCATATTACTAATCACCAAAATCAGTTTCCTTAATATTTTTTTTCATGGCTTATGGCTTCCCATGTGTATATTGAATTCTTTACTGACTTGTGAGAAGTAGTATGGTGCCCAATTCGTGCTACCACCCCACCTTCTTCAATCTAAATAAAGATTTATATTTACTACTGAATCTAACAATATTTGCTTCGATCTCTAACAAGTAGTGACTTGCCTTATCAAGTAATTCTAAGAATAGTTTCTACGCATCTTTTAAGGTACCTTAGAAACAGCCGTTTGGTAATATTGTTCTCGAAGTACTATTGTTGCACTCACAACGTTGATATGTAATTTATTAGTCAGAATGAAGCTCTACACTAACATTAGTTTCACCATTAATACTCCATGCCATCTCTTTAAATCATCTTTGGAAAGGCTTTGACATCTAATCTCAGCCATTTGTTTACTAACTGGCTTTCAAGACGCATCTGCATGAAAATTTAGTATCCATTATTAGCTTCAAATGATTTTCTGGGTCTCACTCTATTTTTAGAACGAATTTTTCACTAAATTTGTGCGTAAACTTGATGTGAAGAAAACGGATTTCTATTATATACCTTGGTATAAAGATAGCAGTTTTCCTTTTAAATTGTTGTCGCCGTGGGCGTATATTGTCATAAATAATATACATTATATCATAGATTACTCGAAATACTCGAAGGAAGTCGATTTTTTAATTTGAACATTATACTAGGAGCAAGCATACACGATGGTATCTAATAACGCATTGGACTATGGTGGGCGTACAGTCAATAAGGTGTTCCACCAAGATTTCATCATCGATAAGAGATTCCAAGTAGTAAAGGAATTGGGCCACGGTGCCTATGGGATAGTGTGTTCTGCTGAATACACTGATGGCTCCCCAAACGGTGAAAAGAGTTATGTGGCTATAAAGAAGATCACTAATATATTCACCAAGAAGATTTTGTGCAAGCGGTCCCTTAGGGAATTGAAACTATTACAATTTTTCAGAGGTCATAAGAATATTACTTGTCTTTATGACTTGGATATAGTGCCAGACCCTTTCACAGGCGATTTCAACGATGTCTATTTATACGAAGAACTTATGGAGTGTGATATGCATCAAATCATCCGATCTGGTCAACTGTTATCAGATCTGCATTACCAATATTTCATCTACCAGACTTTGTGTGGGTTGAAATATATTCATTCTGCCGATGTTTTACATCGTGACTTAAAACCTGGTAATTTGTTAGTGAATGCTGATTGTGAGTTGAAGATTTGTGACTTCGGTTTAGCAAGAGGGTTTTCTGAAGATCCTGAACAAAATGCTGGATTCATGACAGAATATGTGGCTACAAGATGGTATAGAGCTCCTGAAATAATGCTTAGTTTTACAAACTATACTAAAGCTATTGATGTATGGTCTGTTGGATGTATCTTAGCTGAGTTGTTGGGAGGAAAACCACTTTTCAGAGGTAAGGATTATGTTGACCAATTGAATCAAATCCTTCTCATTCTTGGAACTCCTACTGAAGAAACATTAACTAAAATAGGGTCTATTAGAGCTCAAAATTACGTCAGATCCCTTCCGATTATGAAGAAAGTCCCATATACAAAATTATTCCCTGATGCTAACCCATTGGCATTGGACTTGTTAGATAAGATGTTAACATTAGATCCTTACAAGAGAATATCTGTAGAAGATGCTCTCAATCACCCATATTTATCAGTCTGGCATGATCCGCAAGACGAACCTGAATGTCAGGTTAAGTTTGATTTTAAATCTTTTGAAAAGGTTGATGATATGCATAGTTTAAAGAAAATCATAGTGGATGAAGTGAAGAACTTTCGTGAGTTTGTAAGAAAGCCACTCCAAGAACAGCAACAAATACAATTACAACTTCAATTACAACAACAGCAACAAGTGCAAGAACAAAATAGCCAAGTGAAAGATAATCAGAATTCTGATGCAGACTATCTTGGGCCAATGAGTCATCAGCAATTCAATGAGTTACTTTCTTCAAATAACACACATAGTGGCAATTTTAACAGTACCGGTGCTGAAGTTAATACAAATCCAGCTTTTGGAAATGAAAAGGAAATCCAATTTTATTCCACGATGCCAAAACCTCAAGAGGTCTCAGAATTTATGATGTCAAATAACATGAATGAAACCGATGCTCATTCCATGAATGAGAATGATAATGTTAACGATATTTTCAGATTAGAAGAAGAACTTGGATTTGGCTTAGATGGAATGGGTACTTTTCATAACATTTAATATTCATAACTACAGAACTGAAATGGTGTATTCTTCAAATTAGCTTTTTCTGCATATCTATATATATATTTAACACTTTTGAATTCAGTTTTCATATATTATAATATAGCTTAACTTATTTCATCTGCCTATCAGCTTTTTTTTACTAGATTATACTTAAATATATCTCCACTTTTTGCAAAACACATAAAAGTATTTTGGTCAAGATAGAACGAATCTACCTTACTGTTTTTTATCCACAGAGAGAAGTCCAAGGAAAGATTGGGAATTTCAACTGAAGGTACAAAGCTATCATTTACAATTGGATGTATAATTGCAGGTAATCTTTTCGGACAATTGTTGTAGCATTTTTTCAACCTTAATTCATGCAATGAGCTATATAATGAAGCAATGATTTCCTTTTGTTCTTCGTCTCTTTCCTTAGTCTCGGTTACATTTTTAGAGGTGCTAATTGTCGAAGATACCGAATTTAAGACTGTATTCATATTCATACTACCCGCATTAATAGTGGGGGTTAAGTTATTAAAAGGACTTGGACTTAAAGAAAAGCCTTGAGCATCATCTATATTCATAGATCTGCTTCTATTATGAAGTACAGGTTTAGAAAGCTGGTTTAGTGATTTTCTATTCGAATTGCCAGCTGAGCTAGTCCTTTTGTTATTTTGGCTGCTGGTCTTTTTACTTTTTGAAATGGCATATTGCTTGACTTTCGGCAAGGCTTTGTAGTCAAAATCCCAGAAAATTATCTTTCCATCAAACCCACAACTAACAATCTTATAAACCAGATCATTTGAAGATTGTAATTCACTACTAAACAGATCATTTACAAATTCAATTCTATGAACAGTATTAGAATGCCCCTTGAATCTAGCAACTATCCTAATGTCCTTTATAATCGACAGGTATGCTTCCTTATTACTACTTCCATCAGTTTGAAGGTCTATGCTATGACTTGGGGTTACTGAATGAGGAGATAATAACCCAAAGTTAAAATTATTTTGTGAACTTGTACTGTTAACGGTTCCACTTCTTGATCTCCTATTTGTTGTGGTTAAATTTGTTGAAGAATGACGAGCACCATGGAAGTTCTTATTTAATAAACCATTAACATTATAGTACATCATTTTAAAAACTTCTATTATATCACCTTTTCCTGCTACTGCCAAAAACTTAAAATCCGGGGAAAATTTAACATCTGTTATTCCATCATTAAAGTAATTGGAAATTATATCAGTGACTATGGATTTGCTTAATGATAAGGTAGATTCCCGAGAATATATTAAGTCAATTAATTTCACAAATCCATCATCTGATCCAATTGCAATAACCAATGGATTCAGAGAGTTAAATGAAGTAGAGTTGTCGTAGGGTAAAGTAGAACATATCGAGGTTATAGGCTTATGAGAAACTTTAAAATGCCCAACTAAGTAAGGTGGATAATCGTTTTCTTTGTTATCATCATCTGTCGCAAATGGACTCAAATCAAATTTTTTAAAAAATGTAACATATTCATCTTTATCAACAACAGTTTTAACGTATTTCTTTTGTCGACTACCAGAACTTCTTGATGCTGGATTCAAAATAACTACTTCACCATTTGCAAAACCTGCCAACACCAAGAATTCAAATTTAGGGTTTCTGATTACATCAAGGCTTGTAACAGGAAATCTACCAAACATTGGAGAGAAGTCAGTGGAAATAGCCTGATAATCCTTATTAATTGAAAGATTATCAAAAACTTGATACTCTAACAGACTTAAATTTAACATCAATATTTCGCTTGATTCAAAACCTATTAGTAGCATAGGAATATAACTTCCTATTACAAAAGTTTTTATACATGTGATTAACGATGACGAATTGAATTTTAATCTGAAAAGAGGAACCTCTATATTATCAGATTCCCCGTTTAACTGTGGTGAATGCGGAGGAGCTAAAGAACAATATCTCGATCTAGAATTTAATATGAAAACATTAAGCACATTGATATGAGCTGAAATCAATAGTTTCAGGGTATTTGGAGATCTTAGGTCACTTTGGAAAGTTTCTGCATCATAATGTAACACCTTTTCAATTAAAGGGTGTGTGTTCTTCAGATCTGGATTCAGCAAGGATTTAAGATCGTCAGATTCGTTACTTCCAGATGTAAATATTGGAATTTTTAATAATTTACCAAAATTTTCAGTCAATCTTTCGATTGGTCTCCTTTGAGAGTGGTCTTCCAGTAATCTACTTCTTTGCATGTTGTCTATATCGATTACAGCTGACAAACACCCTGGATTTAAATGAACATAATTGAATCTATCTTGCAGCAAAGGATTTAGGTTTGCTCCAATATGCATACTTCCCTCCATCAGTTTTCCTTGTTTCTCCACAATCTTTCGAAATTGTTCGTTGATATGCAACGGCAATGAAACATAGGTAGTAGATTCATTAGAGGCACCATTCAATGGCGGCCGTGCTATATTCAAGTATGTACCCTCCAACACTGCTTTCTTATGCTCCGTTGGACCACTAAATGGCCAATCGATCTCTCTTTTATCTAGCTTATTCTCAGGTAATTGATAATGAACATTGTATTCCAAACTAGTAATTCCTGGACAAACACTATTCAAATATGCGTTGCAAATATTATTATTTGAAGGGCTCTTGGGATTATCGTCGACTGTCATAATTTCAAACAAATTCACCTGGGTATCAATTAAATCCCTTTGTATTACAAAGATAGGTTTGTAGTTTATTTAAGAGCCGATAAAGGATCAATTCAATATTGGGGTGAAATTATATACAGGATTTGATATATCCTGTATATTGCACAGACATTTTTCTCATTAATCTGAATAGGTAAGATAATAATGCTTCCTCTTTTTATTCTAGCTTTATTCTAAGATGAGATAACTATTTTTTTATAAACCAGAATTAACTAAAATGGAGGTAAGTTATTAATTAAGTTATTCTTACCATACTTATTGTCTCGTTGAGGTGTTTCAGTCAGATTTGCATTTAGTCATAATGTTGCCAGCAACAAGACAAAAATTTTAATTAGGAAGAGCCATGACCAGATATCACTCCTCAACAGATCTTTTCTATGTCTAATAGTCTTGATGTTTTAAGCATGCCACCCATGTTCAAGAAGACTGGGTTGAAAATACTTCTATCCATAGATATTTTGTCTTCGATGGAACTGTGGTGTTTAATCGCTCATCCAGTGGCTAGAAGGAGTGTGGTCTTTTAGACTATATAATACAAGGCAGAATATTGTGCCTTTCTTGTATGAATAACTAGAATGCTGCTATTTTACGATTGGCCACTTAATTGCCTGTCAAGGTTTATGGCCGCCAAACCACCTTATAGGCAAAACTCCTAGATGAAACATCGCACGTGATGTCGCATGTGACGAACGGTACACAAAGATTGTATAAAGGACAGCAAATTTTCGACGACTTTTTGCCTTCTCGTTTTCAGTCCGGAATAGCGTAAAAGCTCCTTAATAAACAGGTTTTTTGGAGGTATAACTAGGCAGTATAAATCAATCAATCAATCCTACAAAAGGGTCCCGGGCAAGTTAGTATACCAGGATATCCAACATATACAAGCACCTGGTTAAAGTGCAGTTGATTTACCCACCTTTACGTGATATATTTATTGTTTATTAACGGACAAGAGACATTTGGGAAAGTCGGCGATTGTAGTGAAAACATCCGAACACCAATAGTTAACTGAAGGTAGCATAACAAATTGTTTTTACGTTGACCTAGGGGCTAATTCTAATACATTTTAGGTGAATCAATCAGACATAAACATAGTTACTAATAGAAGTTAGGCTAGTTAGTGATGGCTGTATTACCTGAAAAAAATTCCGGGGTGTCGAAACAATCGTCATCTGGGGCTAGGTTTCGTCAAAGAAAAATATCGGTAAAACAGCCTTTAACCATTTATAAACAGAAGGAATTACCAGCATTAGATTCTTCAAATGAACTTGAGCCATCCCAAATACACCATCTTAGTACGAGTTCTCAACAACAACGTGATTTGCATTCTATAGATACTGGTGTTGATAAAAACGAAGAAGATGAAGTCCATTTACAACAGGTGATAAATGCTGCTCAGAAGGCTCTTTTATCGTCAAAACTGAATGACTCTAAGAAGGAACTGGAGAATAAAGAATCTGTATATATCCCTACTCCAGACGCTTCTCGAATTTGGCCAGAAGCTTCAAAGTATTATAGTGACCAGACATTTAAGGAACCTGAATCCTATATAAAGTTCAGTGCTACAGTTGAGGATACGGTTGGTATAGAATATAACATCGACGAGATAGATGAACAATTTTTGAATAATAAATTAAACAAACGCCAATCTAAGAATTCTAATGAGCCAAAATGCACGGAATTAGAATTTGAATTAATATGTGACAAGTATGAGAAGACTATAGAAGAGAAACAACCTTTCTTATCTATGGATCCTACAAATATCTTATCCTATAAAGAATTATCGTCTATCATTTTAGAAGAGATCAAAGGAACGAATAATGAAGTTACCCCATATACACTGGCGGGTTCCACAGTAAAATATATTTCAACTTCTAGCTTGAAAAATAAATTATCAAAAGAGTTAAATTATGAACCATTTACAACACTTTTTGATAAGGATACTAATGGAAGTGATTCTTCATCCACCCGCCCATTACCGAAACTTTTGGAACTATTTGGCGAGGCAATATATGAGCATTGGAAAGAAAGGAAAATTAATAGGAGAGGTAAGCAAATACATCCCTCTTTAAAGTTTGAAGATCCAAATGCTAACGAGAAAGATAACGACAATGACCCTTACATTTGCTTCCGTAGGCGTGAATTTCGCCAGGCAAGGAAAACAAGAAGAGCTGATACAATCGGTGCCGAAAGAATTAGACTTTTACAAAAATCTATGCAAAAGGCTAGAGAACTCGTGTTGCTTACTTGTAAAAGAGAGCTCTTGAAGATGCAAAACTGGGAGACTGAAACGGATATCTTCAAGTTAAGATGCGAATCAAAGAATTTAAAGAGAACATTAGGCGTCAAAGGAGACGACCACTTATTTTATCCACACAAGCGTAAGAAGGTTATTAAAATCAAGGAGGACGAGGATGATTCTGTTAAGAGTAGGCGTATTGAGAAAAGGAAAAATGAATTACGTGAAAGTTCTGGAATATCTAATATGCCTGGAACTGCGACAATTGGAACAAATGCTGTACATAAAGATAAATCTCAACTGCAACAACTGCAAGAACAATCAAATTCTACTCAACCGTATGTCAAGTTACCTGCTTCTAAGATTCCAGATATGGATTTGGTTACCGTTTCTCTTGTGTTGCGTGAAAAGAACGAGACTATCAAAAGAGCTGTTCTCGAAAAATTGCGGAAAAGAAAAGAGCAAGATAAAGGATTCATCAATGTCACTGACAATCCATTTCAACCTTATTTCAATATTTCAACAAATGAGAACTGTAAAGAATTGAGCCATATCCCATATTCATCTATTGCATCATCTAATTTTCATGAATTTAATACGACAAATTATATAAGTGAATCATTAAAGAAATTATTAGAGGAGAATAAGCCGTTGCCAGGTATGAAAACTTTTTGCGGTTCTAATGGTGAGTTAATTCCATCAAAACCATTTCCATTTTTACTGAGCTTATTGGAAGGCCAAGCAGAGAAAAGTAAATATAACTCTGTTAGTTATATTTCCCAATTATTATCTAACATTGAAAGTAATAATTTCAGTGCATATAGTAAAGGTTATGGCAGTCAGCAAAATCTAGATTCTCTGGACTCATCTGGTAAACTTTCAGATCCTATATTTAGATTAAGGAAAAGAATAGGCAGAGCTAATAGAGTTTTCCTTGATAGACGGAGTCTACACAAGAGGCCAGATGATGATATAAATGAATTTTTGAAATTTGACACTTCTGAAGAACTGAAAGAAGGTGAAAAATCCAAGAATACAAATGATAATATTCCAAATATATATGAGTCAAAAGCTGATACAATCAAAAGGTTGGATTCTAATTGGAAGTTTGATGATGATCTTACTGAATATGAAAGAGGAATTCAAAAGCCATTCAGCTTGGATCCATCTAGACTAAATTGTATAAGTGATGATACTCAATCAATAAGATTTGGTTCCATGCTATTAGCCAAGTCTTATGATTTGTTAAGGGAATCTGTACATCAAAAGCAACAAGCTTATATTCAACAAGCTAGGATGAGGGCATTGCAGCAACAGCAACTTGCAAATAAGCAACAGAGTAATGATTCAAACTCAACGAATTCAAAACAGGCAGTTGCCTCTAATCAGATTTCCACCACTGGCAATATGAACCTTTCTGCCCAAAATAGAGCGAGACTTTCTGTACAAGGTTCAACAGGAGGAAGTGATAATTCACCATTACTAGCTTCACAAACTCATGGGTCTTCACAGAACATAAAAGCGAATATCCATCCATCACAGTCATTAAATGCCACAAAAGAGCCAGGAATATCACAAGTATACACTAATAAGGCCGTTGTGGGGGGTGAATCCAGGAAAGTCTAGTACTCTTGACGAGTATAGAAAGATTTCTAAGGAATAAATGATGTTGGTCTTTAATTGTAACATAGCTGATACATACTTTAAATATTTAAAAATTAGATATGATGTGTATATCAATTCAAACATTTATTAATTAAGACATTACTCGAGAGCAGCTATTATTCCTTATTGATTTTTGCTAAGAAGTCAATAGCTTTCTCTAAATTTTAAGTGTAGTAAATGCTAAGTTGTGATATTCGGAAAAGTGCAAGGCTCCACTGAAAACATGTGACATGATTATAAGACAACCCTATTTGAAACGAAAATTGCAAAATCACAGAAATCATATTCTAATCGCAAGCCAAGGAGCTGAGACAAAATTTACCTTTATATGATTGCCGTTTCCGTTATGTAAAGGATGAGTGGAGGCAGTCTTCTCTTGTTTGGTTCATAGCTTCCGTACATTCTTCACTAACTACTGGCTCAGAATTTAATTATTTGTTTTAAACTTATGATACTATTAGGGACAATACTCCAAATTGTTTAAAACTGTACTTAAATCAATAATTAGTTATACCCGTAGAATGGTTTGCATTCTCCGTCACTTGAATGGAATACTTACATTTTATTCCAAAAATTTGCTGATGGACAATGTATTAGTTGGATGTATGATTGTTCTAGTATTATCGTTATAAGGACAGGAATAATGAGTTATATAAGACAGCAACAAGCTCCAAGTCTTAAGGTGTATAAGTTATCAAAGCGACAGGCTATAGGTTTTTTTGCCTCTAAACTAGGTCAAGCATTATTATCAAGTTTTGACAGTAGTATCTTGACTTCACATCTTAAATATGACTTTTGAATTAACTATGAAAGAAACTTGATATAATCAATACTTTAAATCTTTAAAACTACCTACAAACTATTTCACCACATACCAGGCGAAATGATTGTTTTTTAAAATTAATTGATCCCAAATATTCCGATGAATATATCATCTCATGCTTTACCATTGAATTTGAAAGATTAAGCCCTTAATTACTAACAATATACTATTGAAAGGTAAAAGGGAGTTGAAAATGATGACAGAGTTACTGTTACTCACTTTCAAAGTTCTCATTTCAGTCAAATATAAAGTGTAAGTACAACTTTCTACTTTAACTATAAAAACTGCAAGGTCATCTTCTTAAACATCCCGAACTTATTATAAAAGCTTAATCCTATCTTAAACTTCTAATTATTTTTCAAAAATTGGATCACCTTGAAAAAAAGAGAATGAACCAGTCTCAATCTCATAGCTCACTATCTTTGTTATGTGAATCAACGCCATGATATCAATTTAAGTCTATTTGGAGATATACACATTCATGAGAGCAAATCTAGACGTCAGATATTTTACGAAGTGTAGAGATCAGACATTATGGCAGTATTGCAGCATATTTTTATGCAGCTAAACTGAAAGTAAAAATAAAGTTTTAAACTGCATACATAAATACGCCCGGGAATGCCCATATACTAGAGGTTTGTGTTAATTGAATCATCGTAAAATGCAAATAATACTTCTCTATTAATATAATCCACTTATAGTTTCATAGCAATTCAAAGTATTCTCTTGTTCTATTGAAAGAAGATACTCCCTTGCAGTTACAAGTAACAATAGAAATCTCGTATATATATATCGTTGACTGCGTAATTCTGCAAATGGAAGATCGTTAAAATTCAAATTATTTTTCAATGGAAATGTTGACCCCAAAATTATTTTTAAGTAAAATGCAGCCCAAGATCGTTAATAACTTTGTCACCCAAAACTATCTCCCATGACCCCAGTTTAAGCTAATTTTCTAAATATGACACCGCAACGTAATTTGATGTACAATTAGCATTTACGGAATAGAAGGTTGCGAAATGTGGTACGAGAATTATAAAATATTAATAAAAACCTGGGTGAGCTTGATGTGACATAAGTTGTATATCAATACAGAAAATTTCATAGTTTATGTGTTGACCCTTGGATTATTCAATATTCTTTATATTAAAGCTAAATAATGGAGTATGATTTATAAATAAATGATATTCATAACATACTGATAAGCCATCTTTAGCATTATATCTGCAATAAAACCTATTAGAAATATTAAGTCTATAAATCAGAAGGTATAAAGTACACTTTCAAGTATAATTCCAAATGAAATAAACCATAGCTATCGTTAACCTAAAGCCAACTTGAAAGAGTGATGATGACATACCAGCGAATCAATATATTGATATACATTATATCAGAGATCAAAGAGCAAAGAAAATTTGTATCATTAATTTAAACAAGAGAGAATGAATCAAAAGTAATCTAGTTTATCCTAAGACTACAATAATAGCATATTCGTTCAATATCGTCCAATTGATAGTAAATGAAATTTCTTTTGTCTTCAGAAGTAACTTTACTAGATAAATTAGTATAATACCTAGGATAATGACAAAGTTCTGTTGAAATAATAAATATTCTTCATAGATATGTCCTCCAATCACAGAATGATCACGATAATAAATTCTTCTAAGTGAGAACATGAACAAAGCTTACTGCTCATATCGGACTTAAAAAGTAGCTGGCTAATAAAGCACATAGATATAACTAAGAAATATAGAATTAATAAATAGTTTAGTTATTATTAACGATTGACTACTGTAAAATTAGGTTCCGTATAATTAGCGATCGTTTTTGTGGCATGTTCATGTAAACTCAATTTGATTTGTTTTTAAATTTGACCTATATTATTTATTTTAAATATATTAAAGTATATTAAAAACTTATTAGATAACGTATCTTAACTAGTTCGAAATAAAATGAACAGATGAATGAATATTAAAAGCCTGTGAAAATGTTATTTCAAATAACGTACCGAAAACATTGAAAGCTGGTATTTAGGATGAAAGCGTTGTAAAATCCAACTAAAATTTAGAAAATGAATGGAATCAAATCGATTCAAATAAATAACATACCGAATGTGGCCAAAATAGTAATGAAATATGAAGATACTAAGTTTGAAGCAGCTCCAACTTGAATAGACGCGATTGATTGAGCAGATGAAGCAACAGATGAAGCAACAGATACTGGAGCTACTTTGGTTGCAGAAGTAACCAAGGAAGTTTCAGTAACTAAAGGAGTGTAAGATGTGAAAACATTTGTTCCAGAACTGTAGATAATATAACCAGTGGTCTTGGTAACTGGTGCACAATTATCGTTTTCACATTGAGTTTCAGTGACAACGGTAGTGTGAGCTGGCGCTGTGTGTTGCTCTTGGCTAGAAGGTTTGGCAGCAGTTGTTGGAATAGGGATATAAGTAGTGTATGTTGAAGTCTCTTCAGTAACTACAGAATAACCGGTTGTTACTTGAGTTGGTGTACAACCGTGATCATTACATGAAGTGACTGTAACAACTGTTGTGTGGATTGCTGTAGTGGTAGGTGTTTCAACAGCATTAGTTGTAGAAGTTAATGGGCAGTAAGTTGTGTAACTAGTTTCATTTTCGGTAATGATCTTATAACCGGTAGTAGTTGGGATGGCGGAGCAGAGATTATCTGAACAAGAAGTGATTGTAATAACAGTTGTACAGATCTCCGTCGTAGTAACTGAAGTAGCTTTATTAGAAGATTCAGCTGGACTTGAAACTACGGCAGATTTAGATTCACTAATTGGGGTCGATGCACTTGATTGACTGGCTGACGATGTTTGACCCTTTGAGGTAGGTGAGTGACCTGAACTTGATTGACTCATATGACTCGAACTGGTTTGTTCAATAGAGCTAGAACTAGTTTGACCAGAAGATGAGTGGGTTTCTGAAGTGGATTGACCAGTAGAACTTGTTTGAGCAATAGAACTTGTTTCACCAGTAGATGAAGTTTGAGTTTCCGAGCTAGAGTTGCTGTTTGAAGTACCAGAAGTACCAGAAGTAGCACCAGAAGTGCTTGAAGTACCAGAAGTACCAGACGTGCTTGAGCCAGAAGTACTTGAACCACATGTAGTACATTCAGTACTTGAGCTACCACCGGTAGAGCTTGAACCGCTTGAACTGCTTGTACCAGAAGTACCAGAAGTGCTTGAAGTACCAGAAGTACCAGAAGTGCTTGAAGTACCAGAAGTACCAGAAGTGCTTGAGCCAGAAGTGCTTGAACCACATGTAGTACATTCAGTACTTGAGCTACCACCGGTAGAGCTTGAACCACTTGAACTGCTTGTACCAGAAGTAGCACCAGAAGTACTTGAACTGCCAGAAGTGCCAGAAGTGCCTGAACCACAGGTAGTGCATTCAGTACTTGAACTACCACCAGTAGAACTTGAACCGCTTGTACCAGAGGTGGAGCATTCAGTGCTTGAAGTTCCAGAAGTGCCAGAAGTGCTTGAACCACAGGTAGTGCATTCAGT
>JAKUBG010000019.1:105490-203559 GCA_030563145.1 Schwanniomyces polymorphus var. africanus
CTTGAACCGCTTGTACCAGAGGTGGAGCATTCAGTGCTTGAAGTTCCAGAAGTGCCAGAAGTGCTTGAACCACAGGTAGTGCATTCAGTACTTGAACTACCACCGGTAGAGCTTGAACCGCTTGTACCTGAGGTGGAACATTCAGTGCTTGAAGTTCCAGATGTACCAGAAGTGCTTGAACTACCACCGGTAGAGCTTGAACCGCTTGTACCAGAGGTGGAGCATTCAGTGCTAGAGGTGCTTGAACTAGATGTGGTACACTCAGTGCTTGAAGTGCTTGAAGTTGACGTGGTACATTCAGTGCTTGAAGTTCCAGATGTACCAGAAGTGCTTGAACTACCACCGGTAGAGCTTGAACCGCTTGTACCAGAGGTGGAGCATTCAGTGCTAGAGGTGCTTGAACTAGATGTGGTACACTCAGTGCTTGAAGTGCTTGAAGTTGACGTGGTACATTCAGTGCTTGAAGTGCTTGAAGTTGAAGTGGTACATTTGCTAGTGGTAGAACCACCACATGACGAACTCCAACAATAGGCTGGGCCGTCTGATTGTGGCTGACATTCCATCTTATAATCATATGATTTAGAACCATGACAATGTCCTCCAGAAATTCCCCCAGCACACCAGTCATATTGAACTGTGATTTGAGAGGTACAGATTTGATTTCCTTGACCAGGAACTCCAGATATGATGTTATTAGCAGTCCAGTCATTTGGATTAATGTTCATGTTACGGGCATTATTATAATCAAAAAGAATGACTTGTTGACCACTAGTAATCTTCAATCCCCACAAGTTGTTTATAGTCATACCAGAATTGATCTTAAAATTGAAATTAACTTCATATTGATTATTTCCTAAGTTATCAATAGAATTGACAGTATAAGTAGCTTGTGGATGGTTTCCAGAACTACCACCATAGGTTGATACGCCACATCCTTCAAAGAAACTCACTTCTCCGAGTGGTGGACACTGTGACCCAGAGCCATAATGTGCATTAACGAATGGAACTAGCAATAAAGCTGATAACGTATTTACTTTCATGCTTCTGTGTTAAATCTAACAACCCAATTACTTCAAGAACCACTAGATATTTATAGTCTTATCTTCTGAGTGAACTACCACATCCAACCAGACAAAATGGGAATTTCGTATCCCTTTTCGTACGCATATTGAATAAACTACAGATCCCCCCATGTATGTTTATTGGATTGCATTGTTATTGTAAATATGCTTACTTACCAATCAAGTTTACAATTTGTGTACCTAATTAAATTAGGATGTACTATGCATCAATTTGGAAAAAGATGCATAACTTTGCTCAAGAGTTTATTAAAATTACAGAATTCAGAAGGTACTAGCCAAGTAATCAAAAAATCGCCCGATTTTTATCTTTGAGTGTGTTCTTATTTGGATAAAATTAGAAGCCAAGCAGGTACTTATTTTATCATGAAAATAATACCATCCGTAAAGATGTCATTAAAGTATAAATCAGATGGAGCAAGACGCCTTTCATTTAGTCTTTTGGAAAATATCTAAAAAATAACTATATGAATATAAGCTCACTTTTTTGTTTCCTTATTCTTTTTGACCAAGTTACTATAATCAGAGTGTAAATATTTGGGTTCAAATGCACAATTCTAAGTAGGTATACATCAATTTAAACCGACATCCAATAATATTTTGGTATATTCAATTAACGTAGATCTTTAGTTCAATTCCTTAGAAACATTTTGAAGATTCACATATCCGTCAAACTAGAATATAAATTGCTGCAAGTCTTCACCTTAAAAATTCCGAAAATGGAACATTATCTCTCATACAAGGTTTCGTATATAAATTTGTGATTTAAGTAAAAGGCTAAAATTATCCTTTGTACCTATTAAAAATATAGCTAATATACAGGTAAATTAGGAACATATATTGTCTTACACTGTCTTACATTAAGATGGTTTAAACTAATAAATTGCCGTTTTATTGTTAATCCCTTCATAGTACTTCTTATTGTTTTAGATTTGTGTTATATTATTTTAGGACATACCATCTGAAGCACAGAATTGTTTTAAGCCCGATAGATGTAAGTTCTCGCCAGCGCGTAGATCAGCAGGAACTATATGGTTGAGCTATTTTTATTCTTGTTTGTATTAGGGGTAATGCATAGAAATTTATGCTAAATTGTACATGTATTTTTTTAGGCCTGTATATATGCACAGAATGTTCAATCCTGTTAGAAAGGTATGATTTGCATCTATCTATATACAATACAATTAATATAATTGATGACTAACCTCGAATATATTTTGCTTGAATTAAATTAATAGCTCCTTAGCTTTAAAAATGACTTCTATTAAGAACTTAGTTATATTTGGTGCACACGGAAAAGTAGGTCAACAATTAGTCCAATTAATTGCATCGGCTGCTTGTCATATTCATGTTACGGCCATTGTGAGAAATGATGAACAAGCTGCAACTATCAAGGGGTTTTCTAAGGAAAACAACATAGACACCCAAAATTTTAATTTAGAGTCGGCAAGCGTGGATGAAATAGCCGACGTTATCCGGCGAAGCGACGCAGTTGTGTTTAGTGTCGGTTCCAGAGGACAAAACCTCATGCAAGTTGACTTAGATGCTGCAGTTAGGACTTTCGAAGCTTCGGTGCTAGCCCAAGTTAGAAGAGTGATAGTTGTTAGTGCAATTCATGCGGATAAAAGGGAGTTCATCAGGAAATCACCTATCTTGAATTATTATCTCGCAAAGCATTATGCCGATAGAATTTTAATTAACGAGTTTTCTGAAAAATTGGACTTCACTATCTTAAAGCCTACTAAATTGACAGATGAGCCTGCTTCGGGTAAGATTAGGCTCATAAAGAGTATGGATGAACCCACCGGAGAAGTTAGCAGAGCTAATGTAGCAAAGGTAATTTACGAAGTTCTTGACAATACGAATACTTTTGGTAAGAGTTATGATTTTGCAGACGGCGAGCTTGAAATCACCAGCACTGCTACATTTGAATGAATAAGCTTAATAATTAGTATCTTTCGTATATATGTAAATGTGATATTTAGTAAATATGGTACAGAAATAATAGCAAGATCATTTTAAATGCACAAAATAGTTTAGAACAAACCTTCGATTTCACCATCGTCGTTGACTTCAACATTCATAAAACCAGCATGAGTTGGTAAACCTGGAATTGTCATGATTTCAGCTGCTAAAGCATATAAGTAACCAGCACCTGCAGAACATCTGACTTCTCTGATTGGTACTGTGAATCCGGTTGGAACACCCTTTAATGATGGGTCATGGGATAAGGAGTATTGGGTCTTAGCAATACAAATTGGCAATTTGTCGTAACCTTGCTGAGTGTAGGTTTCAATTTGCTGTTTGGCTAATGGTGACAATTCAATAGCAGAGGCACCATACATCTTGGAAGCAATAGTTAAGAGCTTATTTTCAACAGTATCATTAACGTCATACAAGTACTTTTGTTGCTCGGCAGAATTAGACAACTTAACCGCTTCAACAACCGCTTCGGCTAATTTAAGAGCACCTTTACCACCTTCAGCCCAGTGATTTGATGGAATTGCGAAATCTGCACCGGCTTTAAGAGCTTCTTGTTGAATTAAGTTAATCTCAGCAGTAGTATCAGTTTCGAATTGGTTGATAGCTACTACTACTGGAACATTGTATTGTTTAATGTTAGCAATTTGTTTGGCTAAATTAGCACATCCTTGTCTTAAGAAGTCCAAGCTCTCGGTAGTGTATTCTTCTGGTAATGGTTGACCTGGCTTAACGTCAGTAGCACCACCATGCAATTTCAAGGCTCTAGAAGTAGCCACTAAAACAACAGTGTCTGGTTTTTCGCCGGAAGTTCTACACTTGATGTTGAAGAATCTTTCACCACCCATAGTGAAGTCAAAACCAGCTTCAGTAACAACAAAACCCTTTTGTCCATTATTGATTGGATTAGTAGGAGATGTCAACTTCAAGGCTAACTTATCAGCAATAACAGAAGAAGCACCAATAGAGATATTAGCGAACGGACCAGCGTGAACGAAAACAGGAGTACCTTCTAAGGTTTGCATTAAGTTTGGCTTAATAGCATCCTTCAATAACGCAGTGATTGCACCAGCACATCCAATGTCTTCAGCTGTGATAGCTACACCACTGTCTTTTTGAGTTCCTACAACAATCTTACCGACTCTTTCTCTTAAATCCTTCAATGAAGTGGATAAAGCTAAGATAGCCATTAACTCAGAAGCAACGGTGATATCCATTCCACTCTTACGTGGTGGGAATTTGCTGGCTTCATTCTTACCTTGGCCAATAGTAATTTCACGTACAAATCTATCGTTACAATCAACAACTCTCTTGATAGTAATTGATTCTGGGTCAATATCTAACTTAGCAAATCTTACGATTTCTTCATCAGTTAAATCATCTGGGTTTGTCTTGTTAATGTTCAAATTTTGCAATCTAGCTAACATAGAAGGAGTGAACTTTCTGACACCCTTTTTAGCAGGGACTAATCTCTTGTAGAAACCTTTAATAGTCTTGGAAGTGCTTTCGTGGAACATTCTAGTGTCAACAGCAGCACATAACAAGTTCTGGGCAGCTGAAATGGCATGGATATCACCAGTAAGATGCATATTGAATTCATCCATCGGAATAACTTGTGCATAACCCCCACCAGCAGCACCACCCTTAACTCCGAAAGTTGGACCCATAGATGGCTGTCTGACGTTAGCAATAGAATTGTAACCAAGATGGGCACCTAAAGCTTGAGTTAAACCCATAGTGGTGGTAGATTTACCTTCACCCAATGGAGTTGGAGTAATACCAGCAACTAACACAAAATTACCCTTTTCTTCGGAAGAACCTTCAGCTTGTTGATCTAAACGTTCAGTGACTAACTTAGGATCAACTTTAGCTTTAAAGTGGCCATATGGCTCTAATTCTCTTTCTAATAAGCCTAATTCTTGGGCAATTTTGGTGATCTTCTTAGGTTTCTGGGCTCTAGAAATAGCGATATCAGATGGAACTGGGTTTTCCAATTTCAATGGTAAGCTCTTGAAAGCATGTTCATGAGCTCTTTCAGCTTGTATAACAGCAGCATCATAAACATTAGAACATAACATTGCCACGGTCATTGGACCAACTCCACCAGGAACTGGAGTAACAAAACCGGCCTTCTTAGAGACTCCTTCGTAATCTACATCACCTACGAGCTTCTTACCATTCTTACTGGATGGATCGTCCTTGTAATTAATACCAACATCAATGACAATGGCATCTTCTTTAATCCATTCAGCCTTGACGTATTCAGCAATACCAACAGCAGCAACAACGATGTCAGCATTACGAACAATACCAGGCAAGTTCTCAGTGTAACGGTGACAAATAGTGACAGTACAATCTTCATTTCTTAACATAGCAGACACTGGAGTACCAACAATGTCAGATCTTCCAATAACTACGGCATTTTTACCTCTTAATGATGTCTTGGTGGTCTTTATAAGCTCTATGATACCATTAGGAGTACATGGCTTGAACATTGGGGATCCACCTCTCTTGGATAATTCACCAACGTTGAAACGGTCAAAACCATCCACATCTTTCACGGTGGAGACGGAATTGGTGACTAATGTCTCGTTTATATGCTTTGGTAATGGCAATTGGATCAATAAACCGTTTACACTAGGTTCCTTGTTCAAACGATCTATTTCTTCCAATAAAGCTTCTTCGCTTATGTCAGCATCGAACTTCAACAAAGTGGATTGAATATTGGAGGATTGAGCAGCCTTCAACTTAGATCTAACATATGCGGAGGAATCTGGTCTATCTCCGACTTGGATGATAGTCAAGTTAGGTCTGAATCTCAATTTATCAAACGATATGCTTTCTTGATTCTTAAAATCGTCAAATTTGGTACGGTTGTATTCCACTACCTTATTGGCAATATTGTGTCTAATCTGCTTCGCCAACTTGGTTCCGGAAACTACCACGGCATCCAAATGGGCGAAAGATTGGTGGAAGCTTCTATATCCACCAATTTTGGTTAAATTTCTATTCAAAAATGTTCTAGAAATCATCATTTAACTAATATTTCAAAAGATGCAAAAAAAACCCTGATTATCCGGTTGACTAGTTGTTATGACAAAAATTATTCTATAAAAACTCTCCTTAGTCTCTTATAAATTCAGAATTTTTCCAAATATCTTTTGCAGAAATATCCCCGGTATTTGAAGTTATTTATACTAAAAGGAATTATCTAATTTCACTATTGCTAATAGTTAAACAAAAGAAATATAATGAAAAATTTGTGGAAAAAAAAAAATCTGTATGCAGGCAGGTGGGTGATAATTGATTCTTATAGGCAGAAAAATTTTCCCAATTCCGTATGACTCATCCAATTTCTTAGTCAGTTGACGATCAATTGAACTAGGGCATTTAACCCTATATGAAATAGATCATATTATATATATATTAGGTTTATCTAGATAGGTTTAGCATGGTTTTCTAGCTGTTAATTACGGATTAATACCCATTAAGTGGCCGTTATGAGTCAAGTGTGATAATGTTAGAATTGAGATGAGACCCGAGTCAAATTTGACCCCAGTTTACTGCGAATGTGACTAAAAAAGAAATTAACTCCTCCCAGGTAGTGGCTAATAAGTTCAGAGTCAGGATCGGAGTAAACCTAATGGGACAAAGTTGACAATTAGGGAATTACATGGATAAAGCAGTGACTCGGGAGTATTATCAGTGCATTAACTGATAACGAAGGGGGGGGGTCGTAATTTATCGCTTTCGGAGTTACTAACAAGGAGTCAAAATATTCATATGCATTGTTTATCACTAATACTACGCATTATGGCGAGGTTCTCTATTCGATGAAGCTGAATATGTGGTAATAAATAAGTTTGTATATAATAATTATTATTTATAAAGTAATCGTATCGTCGTATAAATATTATAGATTGTATTTATGCAATTATATGGAGGGAAACAACAATGGGCTATTTGGCAAAAGTTGGGTTTGACCGAATTGACAGTTTGGATGGTATCGGTGTCAAGGAAGGTTAGAGGTTGGGCCGAGGGTAGAGTATCGTTACTCTACACATCTCCCTCCGAGATGTCTTTTCCTAAGGCCGTTATGGAACTGGCTCTTGAAACCAGAAGCTGGTCGTCTGGATCATTTCTTAGACGTTGTAACATAGCATGAGCTCGTAACATCGTTTGGTCTTTATTTACACTTGAAGGGTATTCTGTCTGTTTGCGACGAGTTGTCATTCTTCTCTTTAAATAATTCACACTCTCGTAATTGTCATTATTGGCTGGTTGGTGAGACGTGTCTAAAAAGTCATCAAGAGACATAGTAGAGTAGAGTGATAATGCTCTACTTCTCCTGTTTCTTTCTTTTGTGGTGGAAGTACGTGATTTGGTTGTCTTCAACTTCTGTAAAAGTATATCAATAACGGCATCAGCATTGAGGTTGTCGTCGTCTTCATCACTATATCCGTCACTCTTTTCACTTTCTTCTTCATCTAGTTCTTCTTCCTGGGCCATTTCAGTTTCAGATAGACGTTCTTTTTCTTCAATTTCTGAGGATTCTGTCTTCTCAGTAGTATTCGAATTGTCTACCTTTTCTTTCTTCTTAACCTTTCTAGATTCTTGTAATACCTTCTGTCTGGCCTCAAATACTCTCTGGTCCTCTTCTCTTTGTATATTTTCAATGTGTGCTTTCTTAAATTCATTAACAAACGATAAAAACTTACCAAAGAAGTTTTCTCTTGAAGTTATTTCATTGGGATTTTCTCCAAAATAAACCATTAGAGAATTGTATTCTTTGATGGTATTTTCCAAATGAGTTTGCAATAACGAATTCTTTATTTTTGCACTTTCTAATGGAGCAGAAACCACAGATAATACCTTATCTTCCGGATGCAATTTCTCAGGATCGCTCAAGTTTCCTCTATTTATAGAGCTGCTAACATTTTCAACCAAGCTTTCAAACTCTTTGCAAGTATTTGTTACTTGATCTATAGAAATATTTTGCAATACATGTAAAGGCTTTAATTCGTCAACGAATGCACCATATTCAGGAAATGTGTTTCTGATTATCTTTTCAATATAATTTAAGAAATTCATCGTATTATTTTCATCTTTCATAAACTTTAAACGTTGTAGAGTGTCCAACTTGAACCCCATTGCCTGTTTTGATGTATCGTTCATGAAATTTCCTACTGACCTTATAATTCCAAAAACATTCTTAAGACTTTCAGAATCTTTCAAACACTTAAGTGCGTCATCAATCAATCTTAGCTTTCGCAACAAGTCTAATTGATCCTTCTGATAAGTATGCGTGAGTAACAAAGACCGTGATCTAGACTTCCAGTAATGTCTCATATTAAAACATAAAGCAAGATATAATTGATCTGGTCTTTCTAATTCATTAGGATCTTTGGTGGGTATTTTATCTGGCTTGGTAAAGTCCAAAGAATATGGCAAAAGTCTTTTCTGTAATGTTCCACTAATTTCACTTAACGAATCACTATTGAAAAACTCAAGTACCGTGACATTTTCTAATATATCCTTATCGCAATGAATAATTTTCATAATTAAGTCATTGGTTGGAACACTAGCAAACATATGTAAGTTGATACCAAATTGTTGGGCTAAATCTCTTGGTAAATACGAAATTTTTGATTCTTTTGTTGTGTTCTTATTTTTAAAGTTAGACATATCTTTCTTTAGTTTAAAAGTTGAGTCTTTAGCAACAAATACTTTCTCCACTTCACCAAGAACTCCCTTTTCCAACAATTGCTCAGAAAGTTTCTCATGTTCCAAATCATTCCAGAATGTCCGATCAATATCGTCTATTTTCTCCCAATGCATTTGCTTAAGTTTTGTCTTTGGACGAGTATTAGAGAATATTTTCTCATGTATTGAATCCTTTACAGTACTGTCTTTTTGTTCGTCAATAGTATCTCCGTTCCCTATTATTTGATTAGATGTATTCTGTATTGCTTTCGAGAGATTATTCATAGAAGGTAATGGTGGTGGTGGTGGTGGTGGTGGACTTGTTTCAGTACGTGCTTGCAGAATCATAGGTGGTAGTGGAGGTGGAGGAGGAGGTGGTGGTGGTGGTGGTGCCTGTATTTTAATTCCTTCTGTGGGAATGCTTTTAACGTCTTTTTTATTTTCCATAAATGGAGGTAATGGAGGTGGTGGTGGTGGTGGGAGCAGGTCCTGTTGAATTTTAAGTTTACCAGTAAGAGAAGAATTTGGTAAATTTGGAGGTGGGGGTGCATTCTTTAGGTCTTCTAAGCTGAAATTCTTAGATAGAGCATCTTTAGAGAGCATTGGAGGAGGAGTAGGTGCTCTTGGGTGTTTGAAGGACCCGCTTGACTCATCTACCAATTCCATAATTTTTCCTTGTTGGATATTGTTATCATCTACCTTATTCCAATCGCTTGACACATTGCCTGAATCAGACAACTTATGGCTAATGCTTGTCTGTGGTCCAGCAAAAAGTAGAGAAGATTTCAATGAATGACTAGAAAGGTCAACTTTTTTTGCAACCTTATTTTTCTCCTCCTCTAGTCTTTTGATCTGATATTGTAATAAGCCAATTTGTCTTTCCTGAGAAGCAATTTTATTTGCAGCTAGTTTATTCTCACTCTTAAGGTTCAAAAGAGTTTCATTATAACCAAAACTGGCTTCTAGTTTAAGTTGGTTTAGATCTTCTTCAAGAAGCTTTAATTTTTTAGATAGTTCTTCGTTCTCCAACACCGCTTCCCTAGCTGTCTCGTCTGTACTAAGTCTTTCAATGAGGGTTTGAATTGAGTTATTTAAAATAGAATTTGCATTTAAGTCAACAGAGGAGGTTTCAGCGACAATATAACGTAATACTGAATCAAATACATTGAGGAGCTTAACGACATCCGATTCATCTCTTCCAGTTTTCTTTAAGAGCATTATCTTCTGAAAGATTGATTTTAAATAAATAGAATTCTCATCTTCTATACCATTATCAATATCAAATTCTTTCTTTATGGCATCATAGATCTCATCAATGGTCATTTCAGTATCCAGTAAATCTAAGCTTTTATCATGTAAATTAAAAAACTCCTGGAAGTCTTCTTCAGCGTATACTTCATATTTTTCAATTTCACCATTTAGTCTATCGTCGTTTATCACCTTCAATTTGTCAAATATTTTTTGTAATCTTGAGTCATTTAACTCCCTTCTTAAAGATATTCTTGATCTTATATCCATAGTTCCTTCAACGATAGCATTTATTAATAGTAACGTTGTAAGAGAGTAATTCTTTAGGTTTGTATCACTAGTTTGATCATGTAACTTTCTTCCTTCGTTAGATCCAGTGAAATACTGGTTGAGGAAAGATTCTAAAGAATTGAGCCATGGTTGGAATCTCACATAGTCACCCAGAACATCTTGCAATGATGTTAAGCTTTCTAATATACATGCTATGTATTCACCATCTGAACAATAGGATAAAAAGATTAGAACTTCGGTAATTATTATTCTTGTAGAAAGTCTAGGTGAAATCAATGAGTATATCATAGATTTTATTAGAAGTGTTCTATTTTTGAACTTGTTAGCCATAACAAATTCTAAATTTTCTGCTTCTTCTTGATCTTCTCTCTCTGAATTAAGTATATTTTTTAAGCATTTAACAATTATATATTCTTTATCAAACTCCTCGTTCGATTTAATACTTTTTTTGTTTATTCTTGATAAGATGACCGACAAAGCAGTTTCACCTTGGGCAGAAACAAACAATTGGCACCAAGAAACTCCTAATTTGAGGGAGAATAGGTTTTCGTGTAATTTCTTTTCCAATTTCTTATATTCCCTTAAAGATAACTTATTAGACATTATTCTGGCAACAAACCACTCTGGTGAACCATCTTTAAGTTTCTGCTTTTTATTTAAAGCACTAGATGTATGCATATTTGTAGTCTTTTCCTGATCTGGAGGTGATTGGATGTTGTCATGCTTAGATAATAATACATTTTTGGTTTTATGATGCTTTGCAATATTTTCATGTGTTGAATCCGTCTTCTTTCTAGTCACCTCAACTTTGGCAGGTTTTGGAGGTATATATGATCTAGTAGGTTCATTTGTGTGTGTTTTTAATAAACTACTCAAATCAAAGTCCATGTTTGTTTCATTCTCGCTTAATAATAATTCCCATTTCCTTCGTGTTGGTTGCTCACGTAATGTCTGTTCAGCTTTTTCATTGAATGCCCTAACAGAGAGTAATTTCTCGAATAATGAATCAACAATTGCTTGATTAGGAATTTTATTCATATGAGTTGTGACTGCTTCAAAAGATTGCAAACTATTAGATACAGGGGTGCTCGTATATGATGATGTGCCACTTCTCGATAAAGGTTTAGTATTCACCACTTTGCCACTTATCCCGCTAACTGTACTAGAATGCTTCATACCTGTAGACTTATAAGTACTTCCAGAATCATTTTCTGGTAATGAAGCGGTGGAATGATTTGAACTTAAAGACTGCAACCCAGCAGTATGACTTTGAGGACTATTAGATATAAAATGTGGTTTTACTATAGGAGGAGGCATTAGATCCTCATCAGAAAAGCCAGTCCCTGTGTAGTTTAATCCATACTTAGCTATTTCGTTCTCGTTATTATTTGGCCTTGTCTTAGGGTCTAATGAAGAAAAACTAACATTACTACTTGTCATGCTAGTTTGGTAAATTTCTGATAGATCAGGAGGTCCCATAATACCCAGTTTTGACTCATGAGATGATCTGGAGTCTATAGAAGCTCTATATTGCCTCAGAGGTAAGTTTGTGCTCTTTTCGCTATCTCTTCTTTCCATAGATGCTGCCCCTTCAGGTAAATATTTGACATGAATAGGCTCCCTTTGTTGAACCTGAGTTGATTCATACTCAATAGCCTGGAATTTTCCCTCATCTCCTGATGCTCTTCTTCCTGGTGAGGATCCTTCCACTATCTGGGAGAAGTTGAGAATTGATGCTGACTTCGAAAGCTTCCTGATTCCCTTAGAAAACACATTCGGTTTCTTGAATGTTTTATCTGATTCATGTAGCTCTATTGGCAAATCTAATGCTCCAATAGAGGGGCTCCTTTCCTTCATGGTTCTGGCCACTTCTTATATTATAAGAATCAAATATGTCTTGATTGGATCAATACGTAATCAAAACATGACATTCCACAACAAAATAGATCAGTATGAGGTCACGTGATTTTTTAAGAATCTATGATTACTACTGCTATAGGGCACTCTATTATCTACAACTTGATTAATAACATCCCAGCAAGATGGAGTTTGTATCTTATAATCATATGAGACAATATCTCGCAAACTCGGCCAGTATATTTTTGTTGGTGATAATAGTGGGATTTGACCCCATAATACCGCAGATCATTGGGGTTTTTAGCAGTCGCGTAAAAATGAGTTTGTTCACAAAGTTATATAGACTAGTTAATTATATATCATATAAACAGTGGAGATGAAGAATTGGCATAAATTGGCTTTCATTTTTTGATAGTGTTGAGTCGAATTGGTGGACTAATATTGTGCACCTTATATTCTCTTCTTGGTGAGCATTCCACTAATTGAGACAAATTGAGAAATAATGTTGCCTATTTTATTCATTCTGATTCCCTTAGAAGATTCATTCAGGTTTCTTAAATGTTTTAACTGATCACTAAGGATCTATGGGTATACTGATGCCTCAATAGTCGTACTTCTTTCCTTCATAATTCTGGACACTTTTATATATATACCAAAAATATGTCTGTTTGGATCAATAGTTGACATCCTTCTAAAATAACAACAATCAAACGGTTGTCTCAGTAAAATTGATCATATACATCAAGCTATAAATTAGTAGTCTCCATGTCATAATGATGGTCGTCCAAGTTAGAAGGTGTATATTTCACAATGTGGAGCAAGTTATAACTATTCATTCCAATTAGTTAGAAGTATTCTAAAAAAATCTACTCCATTCCATGAGGGGTTCTAAAATGGCATTGGGGTGAAGTAATACTGGTATACCAACAAGACTACAGGTTTATAGGTCGAACTAGAATTCAATTTAACAGAGTTTCTGGATCCTACAAGCTAATAAAAGTTTACTATTTAATATCATTACAAGTCATAAAGATCACCTGGAAATACCTTTTAGGTTTTGTTGAACAAATTAGCCAAACAAAAATATGAGATTCTAATTAGAATATTTCAATAAATTTCGCTAAAAAATATTTGTGGCTCCACAACATTTACCCTCTAATGCATTTCAATATTTGTCTGTTACTTAAAATGGATAGACATTGACGGACATTCTAATGAGAATTAGGCTAGATATTGGATCTCGGTCTCCTATAAGGAGAGAATAATCGATAACTTTACGCTAAATGCAATCCTTTTAATATAAGTGTTGAGGCTTTTCTTATTTAGCGAGATTATACCCCATCTTTAATTTTTTAAAATGACTAAACTTGGCACTAGTTTAGACTACATACACTACGATTTTTGGAATTAATGACTGTGCTCTTGAATTTGTAGTCTCTTTGGCAAGACTATATAAATTCCTAAATTCTTACTGGTCTGAAGTATTTAGGTTTTTAATATAACATTATTATGAGTTTAGAATTGGATCAGCCAGAAACATTTAGTTGTGGGCCCACAAATTTGACGATAACACAATTAGATTGGGATACTGCTGTTGATATATATCTGTGTGGCCAGAATGTAGGTATGCAGAATACATTAAACGCAAACGGAGCATCGAGTTTACATATTAGTGTATTAATCAAGTATCTTTTATGGACCATATTAATATCTAGTATATTTGAAGTCACTGGAATCTAGATAGAAATATTAATTACTGAATTCTTCCTCAAATATGATAATATCTACATTTCTTGAAACAAAAATTGAATTTCCAAAACTAAAGATATTCAAACTATTCCTAAAGAAAATTAGATCTATGTATATTTTAAATATTAAAATATAATCCTGCTTATACATTGATTAATTTATTTCATAAATCTCCTTTATTCTCCTCATATTTTACAAAAACTTATATATAGAAAAGAATGAAATTGAGATCAAAAGGCAATAACTCAGTTAATTATACTTCAAAATTTAGATAAAAAAATTATTAAACGAATTAAGTCATGGGAGTGTATATTCTATGATACTATATTCAGATCGAAGACAATAATTTGTGCAGAATATCATCAACTTAGAATAAGCTCATGATTTTAACTTAGCATAAGCTCATGATTTTAACTCAACTAAGCACTCTGATAATTTGATAATTTGATACTATTTCAATGTTACTTGAAAAATTATAGGTGCGATGTCATAATCGATTAATGCCGGTTATAAAGCACTGACCACACTAATTAATAATAAAGCGCATAAGATATACTTATTCATATTGTTAATATTTAAGCCTGGTGCATTGTTTTCCTTAACATATCGCTCTTCCTGTTTACCACAGGCATAGATACCTTCAGCCACCGTCCAATTTAAAGGTGTTGAAAGATCATTTGCGACCATTGTTGTAGGGCCACATGGAAATCGGTGAGTGTCGTTCTCATTCATGGCTTTGTTAGAAATGTTGATAATTAGTTAGACTCTGGATATTTAATTCCTTAAATATATTTATTCAAAGAACATTGTGGGGCTTGCCAAGCGTTCGAAGAAATTCGTATATCTGACTAATTATAATAAAAAATTAGAATATAGGGATTGAATTTAATTAGCATTATAAACATAATAGACTTTAGGATCCCTAATTGGTAATATTTTATTTAGTAGAATACTATATAATTGTACCTTCAGTTATTAAATTAGTATATTTAGTTCACTATAGTCAGCTTCCCCACACAAATTACAATTTTTGAGGCTCTTTTTGGAATCTCGCCGATATGTTTCGTTAAAAAATATTTCGCTAAGAAATATTGGTGGGCACCACAACATTTATCCTCTAATGCATTTCAATATCTCCCTCTTACTTAAAATGGATGGACATTCGAATGCTAATTAGGCTGGAGATTAGGGCTTGGTCTCATATAAGAAGTAAATGGTCTATAACTTTACGCTTAATACAATCCTTTCAATAAACGTATTGAGGCTTATCTTATTTAGCGAGATTATACCCCATTTTTAAATTTTTAAAATTACTAAAATTGATGGTACATACACTACGATTTTCTGAATTAATGACTGCATTATCTAAACTCCTAACTTATTACTGGTCTAAAGTACTTATTAGTATATCAATCAAGTACATTTTATACACAATATTATTGTATAGTATTATTAAAGTCACTGGATCTAGATATAAATATTTTTAATTACTGAAAATTACTGATTCTTCTCCATATACATATATGATAATAGTTCTTGAAACAAATATTTGATTTTTTAAGTGGATATTTAAACTTATTCATTCATGAAAAGGCAAGTTATACTTGTCTTGAATATTGATATTGTTTTGGAAATGTAAGATTACTTATACATTCTGTTTTTTTTTTTTTCGAATATTGGGTCCAAGACAGGTAAGATACCATCGATTAATGCGGGTCATAAAGCACTGACCACACTAAGTAATAATAAAGCGCATAAGATATATTTATTCATAGTGTTAATGTTTAAGCTTGGTGCATTGTTTTTCTGAGTGTAATACTCTTCCAGCATACCACAGCCATAAATAAGTTCAGCCATTGACCAATTTAAAGGTGGTGCATTGTAACCTGGAACCATTGTTGTAGGGCCACATGAAAATTCGTGACTCTCATTCATAGCTTCTTGGAATTATAATGATACATGAAAACTAGACACTGGATATTTAGTTCTTTAAATTGTATTTATTCAAAGGAAAATTGTGGGGCCCGCCAAGCATTCGAAGAAATTCGTATATCTGACGAATTATAATAAAAAATTATAATAGATTTATAGATTGAATATAATTTACATTATAATCATAATAGACTTCAGGATCCCTTGTTGTTAATATCTTAGTAAAAGACTATAGAACCTTAGATTGTACATTCAATTCATAAAACTTTAATTTATAAAAAGTAGTTGAAAATAATTTAGTTTATCTTGATTACTATGTTCAGCTTCTCCACAAAAAATAATATTTTTTAAAGCATTTTTTGTGTCAAATCTTGGTTTCATGACTAGTGGGAAATTCATGCCTTGAAATTGAAATTTGAAGATAAAATAAAAACTTGCAGACTTAACTAAAATAAGCGTTCGTGAATAAAATTAAATGGATTTGGAAATGAAGTTGCTCGTTATGTTAATGAATAGATTTGCCATATGAATATTCTAATTCTAATAAATGGAACCAAAAATTTTCAAAATATAACTGAGGAACGCAGTACACCCTATTTATGAAGTGAATCCTTGTATATATAGAAAATATACTATACTATCTGATTAATGATGCTGAATCGATTGGTAAAAATAGGGATTCTGGCCCAGATATATTGATAATAATAATATTTTACATCTATTCATTCAACAAATTAGTATTAACTATAAGGGTTAAACTAATATTCTCTCTCCAAGCTTGTTTATTTGAAGGTATACTACATGTATATAATCAATTAGTTAGTATAATGATCAAGATAGCTTGTCTTATACAATAATTATAATATGAAGTACAAAGTATCAAAATTTCGGATAGATCACGTTCCATTTTGTCACGTGATTAAAGCTCTATTACTTACTACATCAATGCAGTTGCCAGTTGATGATGGATAGGTCCTAATATCCCTAGGGTTAATGGAATGCTGTCCTGTATTTTATTGTTCGGGAGGCAATATACTCAAATAAGTATATTATGACATTTGTACTGGTGAAATTAATGGATCAAAGTCTATATGATATCTCAGATCATGGGATTTTTAGCAGTCGCGTAAAAATGATTTTGTTTACTATAAACACTGAAGAGTTATATACCATATAAGCAGTGGGCATGAGTATAACGAAACCTTTGAGACCAGTAAAGAAGAATGGCAGGTCTGTTGACAAGGATCAGAAGACCATATCTAGTTTTTTTCTGTCGAAAAGAACCGTCAACACAAATACTGCTGTAAGTACCTCGCAATTTACAACCATGAGTACCACGCCAGAGAAACCCAGTATAATGAGAAGCAACTCTGTCCTTGGTAAAGCAGTTAACTCTAATAGTGGATTTGACGATCTTGGAAGCTCTGATACTTCATTTGATTCTCCTGAAATTAATAATTTCCGTAATCCAATGCTACTGAAGTCTATGGAACTTACCAGAGGAATCACGTCTCAAAATACCACTATGATTGATTTAACACAAGATTCAGGGAATGAAGTTGTATTAGGGCAGCTGAGCCCTATTAAGGAGGCAAGAGGCCGCGTGGAGTTGAAACGTGGTCATCTGAATCTTCTTGACTATTTGAATGGAGGACAAGCAAAGAAAGTTCCTAAGATCACTAGAAGTACTACTCCTAGACTGACATCGCCTGTTAGAGTTTCGGCAAATATTCAGCTCAGTGAAGAACAAGCTCGTGTTCTTCAATACGTATTGAAAGACAAATTAAACGTCTTTTTCACAGGAAGTGCTGGTACTGGTAAGTCTGCCGTATTGAGAGAACTCGTTGGGAATTTACAAAGGATATATGGATATCAAAGAGTTGGAATTGCAGCATCGACGGGATTAGCTGCCTGTAATATTGGAGGACAAACTCTCCACAAGTTACTTTCTATAGGATTAGGTACGGGAAGTCCTTTGGAACTTGCAAAAAAAATTAAGAAAAATGGAGCACAGGTTAGAAAATGGCAAGAATTAAAGGTTTTAATTATAGATGAGATTTCGATGATTGATGGAAAGTTATTTACTAAGTTGGATGAGTTAGGAAAGATTCTTCGCAATAACCAAAAGCCATTTGGTGGAATTCAAATAGTATGTACTGGTGATTTTTTCCAGTTGCCACCTGTGGATAGGGACGGCAATGCTGAATTTTGCTTCCAGAGCCCAGCATGGAAAAAAGTCATCCAAAAGACCGTATTATTGAAAAAAGTCTTCAGACAAAGTGGTGATTCAGAATTAATTGATATGTTAAATGCATTAAGACACGGAGAATTGGATAATGAAACAGCAAAAAGGTTCTACCTGTTATCTAGAAAAATTGAATACAAAGACGGTTTAGAACCCACTGAGCTCTTCCCCACAAGAGAAGAGGTTAAAAGAGCAAATTATGCTAGACTTAATCAACTTCCTACGACGTCGGTCAAATATGTTGCAAAGGATAATGTTGCTGATCCATTTCTTCAAAAAATGCTTGAAAATTTAATGTGTGAAAAAGAATTAGAATTAAAAGAAGGAGCCCAAGTTATGTACTTAAAGAATTATAGTGAAACTATCGTCAATGGTTCCATCGGTACTGTAATGTTTTTTATGACTGAAGCTTTATGGACAAAGGTTAAAGAACTATATGGCTATCTTGATGCATCTGATACTAAGCTCATGGAGGAGCTTAAGTTGTTATCAACTAGAATTGGAACCACATTTTGGGACGATATCTCAACTCGTAAATATGAACTATTATCTTACGATAGGAAAGCTCGTTTTACGGAATTATGTAATATAGCATCACAGGAAACTATGGCCACTGCTCTTCCTGTTGTCAATTTCAAAACTACTAATGATGAAAACTTTCTTTTGAGAGTTGAAATGGAAGAATTCTCAGTTGACTCAGGAAGAATTCCTCGTGGGTCTTTTGGAGGTTCTGCCCCTGAAAAGTTAACTAGAACCCAACTCCCATTATTACTATCTTGGGCATTATCTATTCACAAAGCACAAGGTCAAACAATAGATAGACTCAAAATTGATCTCAGAAGAATCTTCGAAAAGGGTCAAGTATACGTAGCATTATCAAGAGCAAGAAGTAAAGATCGTTTAGAGGTGCATAACTTTGATCCAAGGAGAATTACAACGTCACAATTAGTAAAAGATTTCTATAAAAGTATAGAAGTCTAATGTGTATAAAATATATAGTTTAGACTCTTACGCACGATCGACATTTATCTCAAACGGCAAATTCACAAATCTAAAATTTTCCAATTTACTTAAAAGACAATAGGAATGTCTCATACATTTACAGATAGTAAGAATAGTGGAGAATTAGGATATAATGGATTTCCTGTTTCATTGAATTACTTCACTGCACTTCCAGATGTTTCAGTTTTGCATAATCCACATTTGGTTGTGATCTTCAAATCTTTGATGAAGAAGGATTCAACCACAAAAGAGAAGTCTTTGAATGAATTTATTCAGTTATTCCAAGACCAAGATAACGATGAATACTTAAAAGATGATCTTTTGATAATGTCCTGGATTCAGTTGTATCCAAAGTTGGCTATCGACAATTCCAGAAATGTAAGAGTTCAGGTTCATGAAGTGCAGGCTAACTTCTTGCAAAAAGTCGGAGGTAAGTCTTTCAGCAAATATTTCAAGAGTTGCATACCTATCTGGTTGCATGGATTATTTGATGTAGATAAAATAGTAGCAAACGCTTGTTACAAATCATTATTGAAGAGCTTGCAAGACGATAAATCTAATATTGATAAATTATGGTGGATTTTTTATAAGCCTGTTATTAATTTCATAATGACAACTATCTGTTTGGAAGACCATGAGAGTCTTTCGGATCAAAGATATACCAAAGAAGACGATTCTAGATCAAAATATGAAAGAGTTGTAAATGGAAGTGTTTCAATGCTTATTAAATTAATTGATATCATAAAGTCTGGGAGTTTATCGCTAGAGAATAACGAAGAGGAACTAGCTAATATACTGAATATCTTGAGTTCAGAAAGACTTTGGGAGTTTCTAGGTAAATCCATCAGTGGTGAACATATTAATATATCATTATTCAGGACATTGATTACGTTGATTACCAAAATTTTTGAGAAAGACGGCACCAGCATAAACAAATTTGCTAGTAGCCTAACTGATTTGAAGAGTATTTATAAGGATATCTCTAAAAAGTTTATTAAGAACGTAAAAATCAAGATTAATTCTAAATCTTCAAACAGTAATTTGATCTACCGAAATGCCGTTTTGCCTTTATGGAATTGTTTGGTAATACTAACTGATTTCTCTAACTTATCAGATTCAGAAAAGAAACAGTTTAAGATAAAAAAGAATTTCTGGGAGTTAGGTGGAAGCAAAAGTTACTCTAGATTATTAGAATATTTGAAGTTGGGTTATTGTCACCTGGAGCCAATATATTATTCTATTGTTAGTAAGTTTTTTGAAACCTTAAAAGAAGTTTCGCTTGATTCTGAAGAATTTTTGGAATTTGATAGTCGTGATGATGCAGAGAATATTATTGTTAAAATTCTCTGTAAGCAAATTAAGAGCTTGCCGAATAATGAAATTAGATTTAGTTGTATTGAAGCTTCATTTAGGATTCTTAAATTGTTTCTTCCTAAAATAGAAGATCCAGTAAATTCAATTCTTAAGATTCTAATATATACACTGGTAGATTCTATTTCAAAGACAACTATTAAAAATTCAGATATTGAAAGGATGCAAAACCTTTCAAACTTGTTGGATGATACTGTTGTAACTTCAGAGAGTGACATTTTAGAAGGGTTTAATACTGCTATAGTTCAATCTATATTTAAAGAGGAAAGCCTGGGATTTGAAATAGATAGTTACAAATTTACTTCACCTGAAACTTCATTAATTGAAAATTATTTTATTTTATTAAGTAACATGAAAGGAAAAGAATCTTCAGCTAAATTGTCACAGGATATTTTGCAAAATGTTAACGAAGGAGGATACACTAACTCCTCTTTATTGTTCCGTGTAATTTCATTACTTATAGAGTACAAATTGGCAGATGATGAGACAATTAAGGATTTTGTTGAATGTGCTCCAAGTTTTATTGAAGAAGATTTTATAGAAGAGCCATTACGTTTATTGAATCAAGTACTTGAATTTAACTTGAAAGATTCCATTGATCTCAATGAGTTAATTGATAATTATTTCATTAAATTATCTATTACCAAAACTCATCTACCAGAATTTTTGAATATTGTAATAAAACATAAGAAACTTGATAAGGAAATATTCCCTGATATATTTACCTACCTTAGTGGATTATCTTTGGAGAAAGATATTAATGACGACGAATTGGATGTTTTACTCCACTTTTTTAATGACCAATCCATATCTAGTAACCTCATTGACAATTTCATAGGGAAAGAAAGCTCCAGATTGAGATTAATCCAAAACTTGAGTTCTAAGTCTATTGATATTGAGAGTCTCTTGAGTGATGAATATTACTCTTCGCTTTTATTAAGTGCATGGTCGAACATTGAATTAGGATTCTGTAAAGATTTCATCTTGAATTCTTCCAAGAAGGATTTGGTGAGACTGACTTCATTGAGTTTTATTTGCACATCTCAATTAACAGATTTTTCTAGTATTTTAGACTTTTTTGACGAGAATATGGTACCATGTGATGATATGTTTGATATACTTATTAAGTCGTCTAAGAATTTGAGGCTTGATTATTTATCTATTGGGAATCCTTTAGAGTTCAATACGTATTTATTAGAACCTTTTTCCAAAGATAAGGGAAAGCTTGATAAAGTTATAATCAGGATTGGAGATTTCCTTTCACAATTTATACAGAAGAAAGGTACATTTAAAGGCGCAAAGCTTATTATCCTTTGCTCTTTTATTAGTGAAATCATTAGTGATTATATTTTCCTTGAAAATGAGTCTGATGTTCCTGATACTGAAGGTATTCTTCAAATCAAAGATATTTTATATAAATGCATTGAGCAGAATATTAACGATTTCACTTTGGAAGATGCCTTGGTAATCCTTAATGATGACATATATTTGGATACTGATATATCATATTCTATTGTGTCAGAATTAAACAAATTATGTACTGGTGATAGCATTGAAGGATTTTATGCTGCTAGGGTTTTAAAGGTGGTATTGGATCAATTAAGTGTGGATGAAAGCATACAATGGTTTGAAAATTTGGATATTAACTTTAATAAATTCATATCTAATCCTATCAAACTTTCCGTTCTTTTGCTTCATTTTTCACGATTTGTGTCTAAATCTTCCAAATTTGATAGATTGAGAAACTACGTAGCTGCAGAAATCATTGGGGTTACGAAAGATACTAATATATTAACTGATGGACTCAAATGGCTCACTTTATCCCTCAACTTTTTAAATTTAGATGTTCCCTTTGAAGCTATACCTCCACATAGATTAATGATGGTTTTAAATCAAATTTCTAAATGGATGGAGTCGGAGATTACTTACGAAGAAGGATTCGTTGTAATGAGAACTCAGTTATCCAGATTCTATGCTTGTTTAGTATCGAACTACTCATCATTGCCAGATAAGTTTTGGGAATTGTGTACTCAATTAGTTGTAGACAATTTAAGTCTAATCGGATCAGATCCTGAATACGCTAATTATTTGGAATTAAGATATACTACTTTGAAATTATTCTTAGTTGTTAGTAAAGCAAACACTATACCTGAAGTTTGGCTCGATGAGAGAGATTCTATGACTGAAGAAGTAATGACTATTTTCCTTAGTAGTGATGTTCAGATGATTGATTCAAATTTGAACAATCAACCAGTCTCTCTCAATCATCAATTATTATTGAGGGTTTTTGAAGTTATTAAATTCCCAATTAACTTTTTGAACAAGCATATCGATGAATTTTATTCCCTTTTATCCAATTCCACATTCGTTAATTTACAACGAATCCTGACAGACATTTTGCACCGTTTAATAGTTAGAAATCAAGAAGATGTTGTTGTGGAATATCAACTTCGTAAGTCTAATTTAGGAGATGATGATTCTGAAGAAGAACTTAGTTTTGAATTACCACAAGCTTTACTCGACAATATCAATCAGGATGTTTTTGAAGTTGAGCACATGTCAACCTCTTTTAAATATTTATGGAGTTGGATACTAGTCTTTGACCATTTCAAAGATGTCACATATTCTCTAAGGGAATCCTATGTGAGCCAGCTTAAAAAGAGTCATTCGATAGATTTATTATTAGATACTATTTTCGATCACCTTGACGTCACTGATAAAGATTTCCTTCAAAAGCTATCTCCAAGTAATTCAGACCTGGTTGATAGTATAATCCCAATGTATGAGGTGAAATATGGCTGTCCAGGAGAATCCCCAGAATTTGAAAGTAAATTTATTCTTGTCCACTTATATTATTTATCTTTCTTATTTTTGGGTTCACATGTCCAAACTTGGTTTAAAGCAATCAGAGATCTTCAATTGAAGCTCAAGATTGAAAACTTCTCAAAAAGATTTATAACTCCGATCATTATTAAAAACATTCTAAACGAAGTTTCAACCTCTAAGGATAAAATCTCATCTAAAGTGGACAATATGACTATCAAGGTGAATAGCGTAACCAATGAAATTAAGTCGGAGTTTCTCATTGATGAAAAGACAATGCAAATGACTATCAAAATTCCAGAAACGTACCCACTTGCAAATGTGACTGTGGAGGGACCTCTGCGTGTTGGTGTGAAAGAAAACCGTTGGAAAGCATGGTTAATGTCATCTCAAAGAATTATTTCATTATCAAATGGTTCTATTTTAGAATCTATTGAATTGTTTAGTAAAAATGTGAATTTACATTTTGAAGGTTTTGAAGACTGTGCTATTTGTTATTCAATCTTGCATCAAGACAACTCCCTTCCTTCAAAGGTTTGTCCAACTTGTCTGAACAAATTCCACGCTGCTTGTCTTTATAAATGGTTCAAGAGTTCAGGCGCTAGTACTTGTCCATTGTGTCGTTCTACATTTAATTTTAGAAGATCTAGAAGTGCAAATCCTTGAACATGGAAGTATTTAAGTATTTGTGTGTATATAGATATTAATTCCTTGAATTCATCATTCTGTCATTTAAAAATCGTGGATTTCCTGTAGACTCTCTTCTAGTGCCAACATTCGTATTTCTTGCCCATGGTGCACCAGTCATAGAAATATTTGTGTTCGTTGTTTTCACTCCTTTGTTCTTATTTATAAACCCTTCTTCATTTACTACTTCGTCTGATTCTCCATTTTCATTACATGGCAAATCCCTGTTATTAGTATAATCCCTCCAAGGATATAAATTATTTGTAAACCAAAAATGTTGAACTACAGGGAATTTACCTAATACTTCAACTTCGTACATCTTCAACAATCCAGACAAGACTTTACTCCAAAGTGATACTGAAGTATGTATGTCCCTTATAATAGGCGAATGCTCGTGAAATGGCCCACTTTTAATCTTATAGATGAAAGAAATAGCATTGATATATAGATTCAGGGTCTGATATTCATATATCACTTGGTTACTCAATACTTGGCGTACTGGTGGATAATTTGGATTGGAATTAAACTGAGCTGCTCCTATTATATAAATTAAATGGAAATGGTCATCTAATCCCCAGACGCCATGAGATCCAGCAGGCTCAAGGTTATAAACTAGAATCAACCTTCTGACTAAATCATAATACTGCGAAAATATCACTAGTATCACCTCACCTGACAATTCCTCTTTCTTTATAAATTCAAAATCCACTAAACTTCCAATAAATGCAAGAAACGATAATTCGTGACCCGTACCGTAATCCAACCTGATCTTTGATCCAAATGAATTTAAAAAGTAATGTTTTATTTCCAAAATAATCCCACCGAAGTCAATTATGGTAGAAGGAGCATCAAAAACTTCCTCAAGCTTGGTATCTATACTTTCTTCTATCTTTTCATGCCAAATTCTGCATGCCAAATTTCCAAATCTCCTTGGTCCTTCAAAAGGCTTTACTTCATCAATCAAGTTGTCTAAATATTGGATAATCTGCAACACTCCTGCCACATTCCGAGGATATTTTTTTAAAAGTTCTTGTTTTCTCTCTAAATCCATTGCACCTTGCCATTTATCTGAAGGAGGAGCCATATTGCCAATTGATGTTGATTTCCCGCTACCGTTGGAGATCAAGCTTTCATTCAAGATTCCCGAAGGAACATCTTTGCCTTTTACGGTCTCAGTAACTAAATTCAATATTTTATGGAGTTTATGGAATGCGATTGATCTCTTGAAGTTTTTAATATCATTTTCATTGAATATTTTCTTAGAAGCTTCCTCCCATTTCAATTCTGAGGTGTTCATTCTTCCTATAGAAAACTACTGTTGTATAATTGCGAATTTTGTTTGTTATAAATATATTATTATATGCAGTCCATTATAATATTGATCGGTTGACGATTGCAAAATTATACTATGGTAAGGTTATGTGAATTTGCTAGCTATTTACGATTGAACTCAAGTGAATCTATCTCCTGTATCGAACTTGTATCACTAACTTCATTATCAAGGATATCTAACAAGTTATCAGAGTTCCTTGAAGGAGGACAAGGAGAACCTGGAGCTGAATATGAAGGCTTGCTGGCCAATACTGGTACACGGGTTGAATATAATGTCCTATTATTAGATTTAGTTGAACTATGTTTCAATGTAGGGGCACTGTTTAAAGAGTTCTGAGCGCTAGTGTAAAAAACGTTGTGCTTGTCATGTTCAAATTCATCTTGTTCCTCTGATACAAATAATTCATTAGAGTTACTTTCTAAATAGGAAGTATCTTCCACTTTATGCTTTTTAATGAAAAACTGATCGACTAACCTCTGTCCAGGGAGTAATCTCTTTTTAGGAGAATGCTTTTTAGGCGATTGCTTTTTAGGGGGTGGTTTTTTTGATAAGGATTTTTGTGGTGTAATCCCCTTAGTATACTCTTTCTGAGCCGAGCGAATTGCCTCAGCAGTAGTTCTAAACGGAGATTTTATTGGTAATAACTCCCTGTTTAATTCCGGTAGCTTTTGTCCCAGATTTTTCTTCTTTGTTGGTGATTTTGGAAATTGGCCAAAAAAATCCAACGTTGTCTTCTGGGTAGGTACCTTCCTTTTTGGTGAAGAGCTCATTCTCTTCAACTTCATGGAATTATCAAATTCACGGATTAGTTCAGGATTCACAAGTAGCACAATCTTTTTTGGAATATATACATAATCAACTTTTGATGAATCTTGTTCTTGTGCCTCTTCCTTTTCACTGGCAGTTCCATTAGACAAATATTCCTTAAGTGCTTGGATGTCATATTTAACCATTATGAAAGTTATTCCGTTGTCAATTTTTTCCCTATCTAGCTTAAGCATATTCAGTAACTTCAAAGCCTGGTACTGTTTTTCAGCCAAAAGCTTTAGTATTATATACTTCAACGGGTAATTAAACCTTTGAAAGGAATAATTTTCTATGTTCTGCAGCATGATAAGCGGAATGAATTCTTCATTTTTTATCTCAACAACACCATTGAGGTTTGAATATTGAATTTTCAGTATACCAACATCCATTTGCGGAGAAATTAAGTTGTTCGTGCGATATACAGACTCCTTTGCACCGTCTTTGATATTCAAATAATTATTTAAGAGTTTCAATGAGCTATTAATTTCAGAAATATCTCCACAACTTAATGCCCCAGGCATAAACATAAATAGTTTCTCATTGACAACAGGAAATAAGTACAATAGAGTGTAATAATCATTAATTATAACGTCATGTTTCAAATTAAGTGATCTCTTAAAGATCTCCCTCGATCTTATATTTATGGTTTCTCGAAGTAATGAAGTAAATTGTTTAAGTTTTTTATCTCTTACTGGTTTATTGTACATTTCTTTATAGCCAAAAGCCCCAGTTGAAATATCTTTTATGAAACACTTTAAGAATTCATTAGCCAAATCAGGAAGGGGGTTCTCGTCACTGTTCTTTACATTGGCAAATGCTGTTCCACATTGTGCTAGTCTAGTGGCATTCTTGATACCGATGCGTTGAATGCCTGAAGAATAATCCCCACCACGAAATGAAGCCAATAAAATAAGTCTCTTTCTATCTAATCCTGTCTTCTCAATTATATTGTCAATTTCAATTGGTGTGACATAGTACTTCAACGACGTTTCATTATTTTTTTTACTTGGTGATGAGGTATCTTCCACATATTTACTGAAGTTTCGAAGAATCTTCGTAGCTCCAAACACCAAAGCATCAACATCTCCCGAAAGTACAAAGTCTACTACTCCAAATTTCTGTAATTGGGCACATTCCGCTTCTCCTTCACCTGGTGCTTGCACATAATCAATCTTGTATAAATCCAATTGCAATTTTATCTTTTCAATAAGTATAGAACTATCCCCATACTGAGTCTTACTAGTTGCTTGGAAAATACTTAATTCTTTCTCATAGTCTCCATTACAGTTTTCTGCTAAATTAAGATTACTTCCTCGGAGTTTATCTGGCTTGAACCGCCCATCGAATACCACCACATAACTGACATTTAGAGACGTCAAATACAATAGTTTCGCCATAAAGTTCCTTATTATAGTGCTCAGTTCATCATCAACATTAATACCACTATGTATCGATTGGAAAATCAAAATATAAGCATCCACAGCTACCCGTGGAGTTCTTCCATTTTCATCTATGAAATGAACTACAAGCTCTTCAAACTGAATCCTTTCTCCAAATCCTGGTTTTAATACGTCCCATAACTCTGAGATTCCCATAATAGTTAATTATATTATTTATTTACGAACAATTCATCGTCTTCTTATTCCCCAAAAAGTATCAAAAAGTATCTTATATATTAAATTAGTATGCTCTTTGTGTTGTTGATCTTCTTATTTGATCGTCTTGTTGATGTATCGGATTGCAAATTTGGGAGAATGCTCTATTTCAGTTTGTGCGATAATTTAAAATCGTTAATTAAGCCAATAGTATTATTGGCAAGTGTAACCTAATGGAAGGAGAATCTAAAGACCCTAACCTAGGAGCACTATTATGTGTTGGGTTCCAGGGTACTACTGTTACTCCACAAGCGTACCATTTGATTACAAAACTTCGTGTATCGTCGATGATTCTTTCAAGAAAGAATGCCCTTTCAGTCAAACAAATAAGCAAATTAATAAGGGATCTACAATACATTGCATATAACAAGGCTAATTATAAATATCCTATATTGTTTGCAGTAGATGAAGAGGGGGGTATGTTAAATTCTATATTTGACCCAGATTTTATAACCCAGCTTCCTGGCGCTATGGCCCTTGCTGCCACTGGTGATACTGAGCTAGTTTACAATGTCCTGAAGGCAATAGCAATAGAGTTGAAAACAATAGGGTTTCTGATTATTTTGGGGCCAGTTTTAGATGTGATTACCAAATTATCACATCAGTTAGTTGGGGTAAGAAGTTTTGGCTCTACTCTCGAAGACGTCAAGAAATATGGGAGAGCTTGTGCAAAAGGATTAAAAGATGGTGGATTACTTACGGTTGGGAAGCATTTTCCAGGTATTGGTAATGCCAGTGTGGACTCATTGTTAGAACTTCCTATGATGACAGATTCGTTGGATCAAATTAGGCTTTTCAATAGTGTTCCATTCGCTGATTTAATCAATGAAAAGTTATTAGATGGAATAAGTGTAGCCGGTTGTGGGGTTCCTGTGATTAGTCCTGACGAAACTCATGCTTGCTTATCACCAGTTATTGTTAACCAATTGTTACGACAGGAGATTGGCTTTGATGGAGTAGCGATAAGTGAGTGTTTGGAAATGGACGCTCTCCATCATTCAATAGGTTTGGGTCAGGGAGTTATATTATCTATTTCCGCTGGATGTGATTTGATAATGGTTTGTCACAATATGGACTTACAAAATGAAGCTGCAGATGCTTTAACAAAAGCAGTTGAGAATGGAAATTTGGAAGAAGAAACGATATCTACTTCGTTGAGAAGAATTGAGAAGTTTCAGAAGACCTTGCCATCATGGAATGAAATATTCCCTCCGGGTTTTGATATAAATTCTGAGATTGTACCCTTCAAAGTTGCCCAGCCTAATTTATGGTCAAAGCATCAAAAGTTGGCTGAAGTAGCTTATGAAAAATCTGTTTCTTTAATAAGAGACTACAATGATACATTGCCCATATCGAAGTATCTTGTTTCTAATGCCAATAATGAAAATAATAATATATTGATCTTGAGTCCGTTATTAATGCCTATGTATCTGAGTTCTTCAGGCTCCAAAAATATTTACGCCGGTGAAGAAATATTCCAGAAATTTGGTAAGTTATTAAATGACCATCCAATTAATAGTGATCAGAAATATAATGTTTTGCATACCACATATACTGCAAATGGTTTGACTGCATTACACGAATCTTTGATTGAGCATTCAAAAGTAGTAATTGTGCTTACATCTGAAGCATCTAGAAATATGTACCAAATAGGTATAGTCAAATATGTTTCGGTTCTTTGTGGGGCTAATCCAGCTTCTGTCAGTGGAGGTAGTGCTACTTTCTCCCAATTGATCAAGCCTTTGATAATAGTTGCTACACTGTCCCCTTATGACTTCTTTTATAATAAATATATTGGAAGTTCATACTTATGTTGTTATGATTATACTCCTTTGGTATTAGAGAAATTAGTTGGTGTTTTGATGGGAGATATTATTGCAGAAGGAAGTATTCCTGGGGAAAAGAAATTTATTAGTAAACAAAGGAAGCGTAAACTTCTGGATGAAAAAAGTAAGAAATTAACTATACCTAAGAGACGGTGGTTGGTTGAAGAATTCAATTTATTCCGTGATTGGACAGGTCTAAAAGCATTATGGAAAAATAATATGACTAAAGCTGACTATGATTTTAATATGGGTGGGAAAGAGAATGAGGATAAGTATTTTGAGAAGCTATACCTATTATTGTCCACTAAAGAACAAAAACATTTCGTGATAAGAAATTCGTCATTAAATATTTTATACGGGATTATACTAACTTGGGTCGAAGATTATCTGGCATTGAATGGAGACTTGACTACCGAGTCTAAGAATGGTTCCATAATATATCTTTTAGTGGACAGAGCTAAAAGAATGCAAAGTATTGGTAAGAATCTACACTCTAGTGCAATCAGATACTTGAAAGATCAACAAAAATGTAAAAATGTATCATTAGGAAGTTCATTTCCTTTAGTATCTGTTTTTGAATCAACTCTGTTCCTTCAAAATAATAAGTTTGTCTCGTTTATGAATAATTCTGGTTGGGATATTACTGTTGATTCTTCAAAAATGAGACAGGTCATGTTATTGGATGACATTAAAAATTGGCTGGTTTCCAAAAAGATTTTCAGAGAGTTGATGATTGTTGGTGTTAGATTTGATATTTGCACAGATCCGGAAAAATTGCTTAATTTAATTAATCGTTCCATTAATACTGATGAGAAGAATGATGAAGATCTGTTGAGAGCAGTATATCTAGAGGCTTTGAAGTACTTGAAGAGTAAATCTCCGTATGGTGTGAAAGTAATCATTGCCATTGAACCGACAAACCAAAATGTTATTGGAAGTATTATATTGTTCTCCAATAAGTCCCAACTTTCTAAATTCTATCCTTTTATGGATGATTGTGGTTGCAATGAAGACGAAATTATTGGCGGGTTGAGTAACACAATAATAGACCCTTTGTATTCTAATTTAACTGAAATATTCAGATTCGGTTTGATCTGTAGTGGGATTACATTCTTGAAGACTAGTTTTAATGAAGAGAATAAAAAAGTCAATAAGTGTCTTTTCTTGGGCATGAGTAGTGACAAATCTCTAGAAGGAATTCAAGAAATTGGATTCAGTAACTGGAGGTACTATTATCCAGTCTTCGATTTAAAGTCAGACTTAGATAGGTCATTTTTGTAAGATTATATATTATGTAAATGTACAATTTAAAACGCCTATTTGATTTCGATATAAATTTAAAACAACATATATATAAATTTGGTTAATCGGTCTATCTCAAGAGATGATTTTTTGTAAGAAAAGGAATACATAATAGAAAAATCATAATCTATCAGATATTCTACACTATAATACATCAATACGTGATCTTTTAACTAGAATCTCAAAAAAGATAGAATATTACAAAAAAAATTTAAATTGAATATTTTTAAAGTAAATATGTCGAGAATCAGTATTGAACGTAAGTCTCAACTATAGTACCCAATATTCCTGATGAAAATTTAATACATAGATAATATACTTTTATACTATACGAGAGGTGAAATATTAAACAAATTTGCACCCATTTTACCCGAATCCTAACCTGAAGTTTCTATAATTTTGGTTAGCCTCCCACTTCGGGAAATTGTTTTTCCAGTGAATACTTCTGTAAAGTTCGGTTACTACCCTTTTCATCTTCCTGGTAACGCCTAATAATTTATCCAAAAAAAAAAAAGGATCTATGGAACTGCATATACACTTCTCTTTTCTACTCCACATGAATCCACCATGACCAATGCCTCGCAACTTTAATGTCATATTCTTTAAGCCATGGATCCCTGTATATAACTAGATCGCGTGCCAAAAATCATTTATTTTTGTAATCCGGGGAAAGTTATAAATCTCTAGCAAGCAATACATGTAATACACCCCTAGGATCATTCACATCGATTCACGACCAATGGATAGATATGTGTAATGATATGTAGTATATGTCCAATTAATGAGATGTGATTTATGTTTATTTCGTAACCAGAATAGAAACCAGCCCATAAAAGACACTTAAACTAAACAGAGCTCAATTCAGCAATCCTGTGGTATTCTTGGATAAAATATCTAATCTGCACATATAATGTCATGTATAAATTTCTGTTGACTCCACCATAGCAACATTTTAGGTAATTTATTATCCTTTAATTTGTACTATCTATAAACCTAGATAAAACTTAGATAAACTTTTCTATATTTGTAGTCGAGAGAGAACAATGTATATACGCGTGCTAACCATCCATCTATCACTGATAAATGTCTTCTGCCTGTAATGTAGGACCTTGGCTGACCTTCCTTTCTTCCGAAGTGCTCTGCCCGGTCAAAAGTATGAAGTCGACCGCGGAATTTTACGGAAGGCGTTTTGTTAGAGATAATAACGGCTCTTCCGATATCTTCCCTACCCCAGACTTACTGCAAACTGTGAAAGTTTCCATTTCCCCGGGGAATAAAACTAATGACAAAGTATAAATAGGCAATGAAATTCTTCTATATCGGTACTCTTAAGTTTGCTAATCATTCCAAATAGGTTATTCTACTCGTTTATCCTTAATACATTATAAAATAATATAAAATGGCTCCTCCTACTGCTGTTGAATCTACTATAAATTTCACCGGACACCCATCTATTAAAAACATTGAAGACCCATTGGTCCAAAAATTGTCTTTAAATTCCGAAACTATTATCCGTCATAATGCCCCTGCTCCAACATTATATGAAGATGGATTATTAGAAAAGGGTACTACCATCTCTTCTTCCGGTGCCTTGATGGCATACTCTGGTAAGAAGACCGGTAGATCTCCAAAAGATAAGAGAATTGTTGAAGAAGACACATCTTCCCATCACATTTGGTGGGGTCCTGTCAACAAACAAGTTGATGAATTGACCTGGAAAATCTCCAGATCTAGAGCATTAGATTACTTAAGAACCAGAGAAAAATTATTCGTTGTTGACGCTTTTGCTGGCTGGGATCCAAAATACAGATTAAAGGTTAGAATTATATGTGCTAGAGCTTATCACGCTTTATTTATGACTAATATGTTGATCAGACCAACCCCTGAAGAATTGGCAAATTACGGTGAGCCAGATTTTACCATCTACAATGCTGGTCAATTTCCAGCAAATGTTCACACTAAAGGTATGACTTCTTCAACTTCTGTCGAAATAAATTTTAAGGCTATGGAAATGGTTATCTTAGGTACTGAATATGCTGGAGAAATGAAGAAAGGTATTTTCACAGTCATGTTCTACTTAATGCCAATCAAGCATCAAGTTTTAACTTTACATTCTTCTTGCAATCAAGGTGTTGAAAACGGTGATGTTACCCTTTTCTTCGGTTTATCTGGAACTGGTAAAACTACATTATCTGCTGATCCAAACAGAAAATTAATTGGTGATGATGAACACTGCTGGTCTGACGATGGTGTTTTCAACATTGAAGGTGGTTGTTACGCTAAATGTTTAGATTTATCTCAAGAAAAGGAACCAGAAATCTTCAACTCTATTAAATTCGGTTCCATTTTGGAAAACGTTGTTTACGATCCATTGTCAAAGGTCGTTGACTATTCAGACTCTTCTATCACTGAAAATACTAGATGTGCTTATCCAATTGACTTTATTCCTTCTGCTAAGATTCCATGTTTAGCCAATACCCATCCAACAAACATCATTTTATTAACTTGTGATGCATCAGGTGTTTTACCACCAGTTTCTAAGTTATCCAATGCCCAAGTTATGTATCATTTCATTTCTGGTTACACATCTAAGATGGCTGGTACCGAGGAAGGTGTAACCGAGCCACAGGCTACTTTCTCAGCTTGCTTTGGTCAACCATTCTTAGTTTTGCATCCAATGAAATATGCTCAGCAACTTTCTGATAAGATCGCCAAACACAACGCTAATGCATGGTTATTGAATACTGGTTGGGTTGGCTCTTCTGCCGCTAGGGGTGGTAAGAGATGTCCATTAAAGTACACTAGAGCAATCTTAAATGCTATACACTCAGGTGAATTAAACAAAGTAGAATATGAAAACTTCCCAGTTTTCAACTTGAGCATTCCAAAGTCCTGTCCTGGTGTACCTTCTGAAATCTTAAACCCATTAAATGCTTGGACCGATGGTGCCGATTCTTTCAACAAAGAAGTAACATCATTAGCAGGAAAGTTTTCTGAAAACTTTGTTAAATATGCTGATCAATCTACTCCAGAAGTTAAGGCAGCTGGTCCAGCAAAGTAAATTTATATTTAAATCATGTTAAATAACAATAATAAACAAGAATATTTATTAATATAGTGAAGTTTGTAATGTTTTTTGAAAAAAATTCGTATACATACAAGAAGACTATGAGTAAATAGTGCTACCTCTAACTACAATCTCAACTTGCTTCCTGATCGATTGTATATCCACTGTCAGGCGAATAACGTAGCAAAATAAGCGTGCTAAAACCCCGCGGCCTACATGAAATTGCATAAGCGTTAATAATTAAACCCGGTAATTACATGTGATTCAGGTTATAAAGAAAATTAACTCCACATAGTGCATAATATATGTAAGAATCGGATTTATTTTAGCGTTGCATTAAATAAACAGGCAAAAATTAAACTCCGGAGTTAATATTCATATTATCAAATATTGGATACATTCCTCTATTTGTTGGAAGAAATTGAGTTCTGCTAAATTCCTACATTTATTCAATTTGAATAATTGCATTGCTCATATTTGTTAGAAATTGAATTCCGCTATATGTGTTCTCATCTGTTTGGTTATGTTTGCTCCATTCACAGGGATCAAATTGAAGTGAAACTCAAGTAAAATTTATCTTTCAATACCCTTTGCCTAGCCTCTATTATATTATGTATTACACATTTGATTGCATTTGTGCTGCTGCGTCATCATTAATTTGCAACTGGTCTGCAAATCATATGCAAAAAAACCGACCCCTCAAAAAATGAAATATATATATATATATAGAAACATAATCCACTTTTTTGAGCAGAAAATTCAAATTATAAAAACGACAATGCCTTTAATATTAGATATATCTTCAGAAAACACCAAGGAGAGATTATCTTCTTGGTATGGAATACTTTTTGTGGTAGCAGTCACTTATTTGGTTTTCTCACAAATCCAACATTACGTTACCGCTAAAAGGCTTGGAACGAAGAAAGTTAAATACTACTTAAATGATATGCTTTTAGGATTTAGAAACTTTTTTACTATAATGAATGCTAAGAAAGAGGGTAGAATGATAAAGGTTAGTCATGGTAGATATGAAGATTTAGGAGATACTTACACCACTAAGATTTTTGGACTTTCTATGATTTTGACTAGGGACCCTGAGAACATTAAAGCATTATTGGCAACTCAATTTAATGATTTTTGCTTAGGATCTAGACATGAACATTTCAAGCCTTTTTTGGGTGATGGTATATTCACTCTTGATGGTGAAGGTTGGAAACATTCTAGAGCTTTATTAAGGCCAAGTTTTGCAAGAGATCAAATTTCCGATGTTTCAGTCTTTGAAAACCACCTTCCAAATCTTTTCAAACAAATTTCCGTACACAATGGCAGGCCCTTTGATATTCAGGAATTATTCTACCGTTTTACTGTTGATAGCTCAACCGAGTTTTTATTCGGGCAGTCAGTTGAAAGTTTAAAGGATGAAGCTATTGGTATGACTAAGGAAGCTATTGATTTTGATGGTAAAGCTGGATTTACCGAAGCCTTTAATAGGGGTCAAGCTTATTTGGCAACTAGGGCTCTTTCACAACACTTGCACTTTTTATTCTACAATAAACAATTCAGAGAAGATATCAAGACTATCCATAAATTTGCTGATTTCTATGTTAAGCGTGCTTTGGAAACTCCTCCAGAGAAACTCGAAACTCTCTCCAATGGAGGTTACATATTTTTATATGAATTAGTGAAGGAAACAAGAGATCCAATAGTTTTAAGATCTCAGTTGTTGAATATTCTCATAGCTTCAAGAGATACAACTGCAAGTCTTTTATCGTTTACAATGTTTGAGTTAGCAAGGAATAAGGAAATTTGGGAAAAATTGAAGGAAGAAGTGTATGAAAGATTTGGAGATGGAGATAATGTTGAACTAGACAGAATAACTTTCGAAGAATTAAAGAAAGCTGAATATTTGAAGGCTGTCTTAAATGAAACGTTAAGATTATATCCTGCAGTTCCACAAAACTTTAGAGTATCCCAAAAAAATACAACCTTACCTAGAGGAGGTGGTGAAGATTGTATGTCACCAATATATGTTCCAAAAGGTACAACTGTCTCATATTCAGTTGGATCTGTACATAGAAATAAAGCAACATATGGTGAGGATGCCGAAGTTTATAGGCCTGAAAGATGGTTTGAACCATATACAAGGAAATTAGGATGGTCTTATTTACCATTTAATGGTGGTCCTAGGATTTGTTTAGGTCAACAATTTGCGTTGACAGAAGCTTCTTATGTATTGGTAAGATTAATTCAAACATTTCCTAATATCGAACCTCATGATACTCAATACCCTCCAAGAGAGTGTTCAGAATTAACCATGTCTTTAATGGATGGTTGTAACATTTCCTTATTCTAGTTGATTGAATATATTTATTTATTTATATGCTTATATGCTACGTATGAAATTAATTGCTTGAAATTTAGATGATTTTTAATTGTAGTTTGAATATTGTATACAGTACCGTACACAAAATGAATTTAATATGAAGACGTAAACAAAAATTTTCGAACTAATTGTAGAATATAGATTCAAAATTGTTACCTAGGCATCAATTTACAAGCCATGGTAGAGATATCCAGTAAGCTTAACTGGTCTATTGACATATTCATTGAATGCTATAATTCAATTACCCTTCTGGGAAAAATTGATGATGATCTTTGTTGTATTTTAAGAGGCGATTTAATAAATATACTTATTGCACCGGGAAAAAATGAATCATCCAAGAGTAAAGTATTGGATGAGTCAAAGCCTGTAACTTTCAGTAATGGTGATGAATTTAAATTAAATAGGTCATTCGTGGAATCGGCCATTTTATTGTCTACAGAAATAGATTTAGATGAAATAATGACAGCGGAATTACTTTATTATTCAGAAGCGTTAAGTTTTCAAAAGGGAACTAGTTTAAAAGACAGTGCAATTTTTGTCTTTTTTCAAAGATTTCAATACATATTGAATATTCTTGGATTCTTGATTACAAATAGAAAGTTAGAGAGTTTGATTGGAAATGATTATGATCTTATATTCAATAACATAATCGGTAGTTTTGAAAGAATCTACAAATTATTGACCATAGCCAATGACCTTATTGATAAACAAAGAAATTCTAGCGATATAAATAATTTGGTTTTTGTAAATACAATTTCATTTACGAAAAATGAATTATTTGCCATTCATGAATTACTTGGTAAAATTTATTTTGGTCTAATTGATTCATATCTTGACCAATTTGGCAAAGAAAAATACTTCAATAAAATGATAAGTCACGTTTCATCACATATACCTGAGGAAGATTCCTTAGTAATACATTACCTTCCAGGTTTGTTAAGTTATGCTACAAACTTGAAAAATTTACTGGAAAATGAAGTTATTCAAACTCATAAGACGTTCGCAGATAAATTATCTTCCGATCATGATAAGGTTTTCTCTGAGGACATTATCGATTTATCTAGGTCAAATTTAAAAAGTATAGAGATTGTATTAGCATTCATATTTTTCACAAATTTCATTTCTTGGTGCAAAGAGGATGATAGAAGAACAAAAAAATACGATTTCAAGGAGGACATTGTGAAGTACTTGGAGTGGTGTATTAATTATGGTGTCATGGAAAAGTTATTGTGCTATACGTCTGATACATCTAATAAGGAGACAAAAAAATTATTCGAATGGAATAATTTGTATGATTTTAGGTCCTTACTACAAAGAAATTTTCCTAAACTTAAACCTGTTAAATTTTTGTATGCATATGCCAATGATTTGAATGTGAAAGACAATTCAAATATTACTAAGTTAGTAGATACTAAAGGCTTTATAACATCTTGTGAATTTGTTGAGGAATTATTAGCACCTTTATTTCATTGCTTCTTCGTGGATTTTATTACCAATGCAGCAGTGATATTAACTCTGATGAGAGATACGGAAGAAGATTTTTTGCTATCATCAGTTAACAAAAAGCAGTTGGAAAATAAAATAAAGAATTCCAACAATGAGGATAATTTAGAGCTATTAAATAAGACATCTGATCCCGAAGACAGCACACAAATATCGGATGATGGCTATTTAGATCTTGATCAAATATCTTCTAGAGGGGATTTGGAAAGATTTTATTTAGCATTTGCATACACTTATAACAACAGGCCTGATTTATGTAACCTCTTCTTACCAAAGGATGAACTCTCAGGCGACAAGATAGGATTTATATCATGGGGATTATGCAATAATACTTCTCCACTAATAACAGCCACTTTCTGCTTATTGTTGGGTTCTCTTGCTTCAAGTGGCGATGAGATAGCTTCTATAATTTGGGAGGTATTAACAAATAATAATAATTCTAGCAATTTGAAAAAGAACGATTTTTCAAGGATATCTATAGATTCAATTATTGATTCATTGAACTACTATATTGATTCTTTGAATGATAACTTCGAACAAGATCTTAATGACCAAATTAGAAAACAACAAAAAAGACAAGAATTTTTATTTATAAGTAATTCAGCTCCTCAAGATTCAGAGGAAGTTTCTAATGGCCCCATTATTATTGAATTGAGTGAAGATTCTATTGTTTTTATATCTGGGTTCGTTCAATTGATTTCATCGATTGTAAGAAATCTTAGCACTTCAAAAGAGAGGTCAAACGAAATCAAAAAGATTGCATTTAACAGATTCTCCCCCATAATTAACGGTTTTTTGAAGTTCGACAATTTTACGTCAAATACTACCAGCCAAGCTAATGTTGTTATTAATACCGACAACAAAGTAGTTTTGACTAACTTAATTTTATCTTTAATGTCTGATTTTGTTTTTGAGGATGATAATTTAGAAATAAGATATAAAATATGGGAAATTACGGATCGTTGGTTATGCCATACATTAAATGACACTTCTTCTAATAATAGTTCAGAAACAGGGACCCGTAATGCTTTTGATATTATCAGTACTACTCAGTTCAAGAATAAATATCCTCTTAAACGTGGCATCAAAATCAGCCAGGGTTTCACAGCAAATTTGACTCATTTATCTCAAGTTGGTAATTTTGTCGAACTCTTGAAAAATTTATTAAGACCACTTAAGAGTAAAAATAAAGCTTTCACGAAGTACAAGCTTTTATTTCCGGCAAATTTAGGCTTCGGTTACAGACCTAACAATCAAGTTGGAATTTGGCCCTATATTGAATATTTATTACTTGAAGTATTTGCTAAATCTGAAGAATTAGCTAAGGATGAAGACAAATATAATCTTCAGTTCCTGATTATTGAAACCTTAGAATCCTCATTGGGTGAAATCGATTGGCATTTTATTAATGATATTGCACCAATGGTCGTAAATAACTTAAACAATTTAGACTCAATTGTGGAATCTATGATACCTAATATCCATATTTCATATAACGCATTTGTTAAATTGCATCAATCATTAGCAATTATGAATTATTTATTTGATGAGAGAACGTATACAACTCTTTGCAGAATTGTATGCATAGGCTCGAATACTCTATCAGAAAGCGAAGATATGGCAAGGTTGCTTCAAAAGACCTTAAATGTAATAAATCAAATCATCGAATTGCAAGATACCTATATCAATCGTTTGCTACCAATAATAAAGTCAGACTATTCGACAGAGCAAGGAACAACTTCTAATTCTAGTTTAACAAATATTTCAAATATAAAAGAGATGTTCCTAGAGAATATTTATTACCCAAATAATGTTGGAACTAAGGGACTTAATAATTTCTTTGAGGTATTTTTATTTAACTTAACGACTGTTGTTCATTTTGCTCTCTATGTGGGCAGTTCTAACGTCAAAATTGCTAGTAAGTCAATTGAAATCTTAGGAAGAATTAGCAAATCCCCTTACTTTATCTCTAAATTCAATTCGAGTTTAAATGATCCAGTGTTAAATAATAATAGATTATTGACAATCTTCGAAAATATTGATGAATCGGAAAGGATTAAGTACGCATTTATTGAACAATTTGAAATTTCTAATGATAATAATGAACTCAAATACAATATTTTACAATTCTTGATAGATAATTTATCTGGTTCAAATAGGAATGAACCATCTATTTCCCACTTTTTGTTGGGATTCACGGTAAGGGGTGGGAACTTACTTCTTGATATTTCAAGTGATAAGAATACCTTACTTACGTCTGTCTTGCAAGTTCTTAGTATTAGCTTGGAATTGATTTCTGAAATTGACTACGCTAATGGTAATAGTAATATTATTGATATTGAGCCTGCCAAAATGGCATCTATGATTTTGGAAATTGTTGTGAAGTTATGTCAAGACTCGATTTCTTCTTCAATCACATTAAATTATTTGAGGAACTATGGTGATTTATTCGAAAAAATAATCAATTGCCAACCAAAGATTGACCTTCATACAATTTGGTTCAATTGTCCATTTAATGGTAATTTGCAAGATGATTTGGATAATGAATTTATTCAAAGTAGTTCTAGCTCGAATGCTTTTTTTTCATTTATTAACCATCGTAACTTAATCTTACAATATTTTTCCTTAGAGTTTCACAATATTAGCTCTATTTCTAAAAAGGAATACTATATTGACTTATTATTGAAGAACAAGGACTTCTTGGATGGATCAGCAAAAATTTTAAATTTTTTGGATATCCTTAACTTCAGGTTCTCAAATTTTGAAATCTACAAGTACGAAAAATACAATAAAAAATATAATCTAACGATGATATTAGAGCAAATTAAAATGTCAAGCAAACAAGGTTTAGACTTATCTATATTGAATGATATCTACAAGATCGTGTGTCAAAATTCTAGTATTACAAACAAGGAGATGAGAGAGTCATTCTCTAAAGAATTAATGTACGAAGGAGTTAAGATTAGTGAGTTTTTAAGTAAGTTTTTTATTTCGGAAGATTTGAAAAATATCCAATTAAAATGCTTGCATTCATGGTGTCAATTAATTGAAATCTTAATTACTGACCCAACACTTTCTTCTAGAGGGTTTACTTTGGAAGTTTTTCAAGTAATGATTCCAAAAATCAATGATTACTTAGAGACTGAAATCTCATTTTCAGAAGAATTGATATCTTTGAGCGTTTTGCTCTTTGATTTCTATGAGCAAGATGTATTGATCGATAAAAATAGTAAGGACTACGTAATTGGTATCCAAAAACTAGTTCCTTTATTCAAGACATGTATAAATGGAATATTGAATTCAAATTCAACTCCTACTTTAAGATCGGACTTATATGTATTAGCCAATAAGTTTATGGTGAAAATCTTCAACAAGGAGGAGTTAGAAAGACAATTCTCTATAATTCTAAAATCCATTGACAGAAAATTCATCGATATAATTTGCAACGATTCCATATATTCCGAGGGAACTTCAAGGATAACTTCAATTTTACTTTTAGAGTCCTTGGTTCATTTATCGTCTAAGAATAAGGCCAACTTTGTTTTGGAAATTCTTACAAAGAATAATTCGCTCTTGCTACTTGTTCGGTCAATTAAAAGAACAGATGAAATGTTGACTATTTGCTCAAAAAATAATTCTGGAATTAGTTTGGAGATTCTTTTATATGAATTAACTGCTTTTAAGTGCACTTTATATTTATTACTTAGGGTGTCACAGACAAAAGTAGGCTCATTGCAATTAATTCAAAGTGATTTGTTTTCAATATTAAAAGAATCAAAATTTCTTAAAATTGATCCTGATTTGGGTCTCGTTCTAAGAATAGACGAATCAAATGATGCTTCTGACGTAAAGAACGCGAAGATAAACTTACTATTGGATACACCTCAATCAATGAGCAATTTATACAATAACCTTCATGATGAAAATGAAATTTCCTATTACGAGTTTTTGATTCCCATCTTTCAGTTGATATCCACCATTGCTTTGTCTATGGGTCCAGAATATAAACCAAGTATAACTCAAATTAAAGAATTATTGCAGAATTTTAACACCTTAATTGTCGGTATCATGAAAAGAGACATCTTAATAGAGGAAAGTCAACTTCAAAATACTACATATGAAAATGAAGACAGCTTCTCTTCTTCAAGTTTAAAAGAGTTAGTAAGACTTTTTACATTACTTGATTCTTTAGCTAATTACAAAAAAATAGAGTAAATAATGTATAATAAATGACCAACGTATAATACCCTAGCATCTATTCAAAGATGCATCGTAAGGAGTTCCTAAGTTGGTGAAATATGAAAATAAAGTTCCATGTAAGGATAAGCAGGACTACTGTATACAACTCGAACTCCTCTTTTCAAACGTCGTATGAGACAAAATAGCTTATTATGCTAGAAATTATGACCAGGGCTCCATAAAGTATGAAAAATCCGCACAATTCTGGATTTTTTCGAATTTTGTTCTATGATCATTCTATCAGATAATGTCTATTTCTCTCGTGTACTAGCCATATATAGAGATATAGTCTTGACGTCCCGAAGAATGCACTTCTATAGTTGGTTAGTATCACTTACAATATAGGGATTGGCGAACTTAATGACTATCTATACTTCCGGGCATGATGTCAGTGCTCGCAAGCCTTTTGTTTTTTCCTTTGAGGGCTAAGAAAAATTAATGTACAGTTAGGTTAGCAAACATTTCACGGGTTTTATTTTGTTTCTTTTCTAGCCTTCAAAGTAAAGCTTAAAAGTATACCATATCTACACTTCATTACTTATGTACTTTCTAATACTAAGTAAATATTTTTGGAGTGACTAACATGCCATCTAAAACCAGGAAGTAAAAGTTACCAATCTAAAAAGTAACCTAAAACTTAATTCCATGTATGACGTAATTTGCATTCTGCATTATATCCAAAACTAGATCATCATTCGACCTATATGTTGAGAAATATACATATTAGGAATTTCCGGTTTCTCAAAACAACTTTTTAGTTTGAGCCATTCCGGATTATGTAATTAGTTTTTTTGCATATCATTCTTCAGAAACATTGTAACTGTATCGGCAATTTTTTTTTTATTTTCAGTTTTTATTATTCATATTACTATAGATCCCCAGATCCCCAGATTATTCACACGGGAAAGGTTATTTTGCGAGAAAAAGTCTAAGATAATAAAATACATCGTTCAAAGGTCGCAGAAATTACCCTGATGTTGAAGTTATTTGATAAAGAGAAGAAGGGACCTTCTATTGAGGATTTCCCGAAGAGGGAGTCTGAAGAGACTATTATAACAGAGTCTAATCCATCTGTTACGAAGAAAACCTCCCCAAATACCCATCGTAGGCTTTATAGCAGACATATTCAGTTGATTGCAATCGGTACGTTTTAGTTGCACCCGAAAGGTCGTTCATATTCCAACCACAGACATACTAACAAATATAGGTGGTTCCATCGGTACTGGTCTTTTTATAACGATTGGTACGGCATTAATTAGAGGTGGGCCTCTTGGTCTTCTTCTTTCCTACGGATTTTGGACTTTTATCATCCTATTATTGACCACAGCTGTAGGAGAAATGGTTTCCTATTTACCTGTTGATTCTCCTTTTTTAACTATGTCTGGAAGAGTTATAGATCCAGCATTTGAATGTGCTGGTTCTGTTAATTTCTGGATTATGCAAAGTTTATATATTCCTTTCGAAATTACTGCGGTAAATGGTATGGTTCATTACTGGAGAGACGATTATTCACCTGCAATTACTTTGTGTATTCAGATCTTCATTTATGCCTGTATTAATGTTTTCGCTGTTAGACTTTATGGAGAGCTGGAGTTTTGGTTATCTCTTGGTAAGTTAATATTATGTATTGGCTTATTATTTTTTACTTTGATATCCATGTGTGGTGGTAATCCACAACATGATGCGTTTGGATTTAGAAACTGGCATGCAAAAGGTGGTCCAATAGCTGAGTTAATCACGACTGGAAGTTTAGGTAGATTTGAAGGATTCTTTGGGGCATTAAGAAGTGCTTGCTTTACAGTAGTTGGGCCCGAATATATGTCGATGGCTTCTGGAGAGGCTATGAACCCAAGGAAGACTATGCCAACTGCATTTAAAACGGTGTTATATAGACTTGCATTATTCTATATTGGTGGTGCTTTGTCTGTCTCTATTTTAATTGCGTATAATGACCCAAAATTTCTTGAGCTTAGTTCTGATACCTCAAACGCTGCTTCTTCTCCTTATGTAGTTGCTATGGAGAATTTAGGAATTAAAGTTTTGCCTGATATTGTTAATGCCCTTGTTTTGACCTCTGCTTTCTCAGCTGGTAATTCTTATACTTACTGTTCTTCAAGAACATTATTTGCTTTAGCAAAGAGAGGGTTTGCTCCAAAATTCTTTACTTGGTGTACCAAAACAGGTGTTCCATTACCAGCTGTTGGTGTTTCTATTTGTTTTTCATTCTTATCATTGATGCAACTAGGTGATTCTGCAGCAAACGTGTTAAATTATATGGTCAGTTTATGTACAGGATCACAAATCTTGAACTACGGTTACATGTGTTTTACTTACATTGCTTTCTACAGAGCTACACAGGCTCAGGGTATGGATAGAAGAACATTCCCATACAGATCCTACTTTCAACCTTACTCAATTTATATTGCTACTTTCTTCATCTGGTGTATGATCGGTTCAATTGGTTATACTGCTTTTTTGCCTGGCCAATGGTCTGTTGATGAATTTTTGTATAATTACATTATGATTTTTGTTACCATTGCAGTTTTTATTTTCTGGAAAATTTTTAAGAAGACGAAATTTGTAAAACCAAGTGAAGCTGATTTAACGACTGGATTAGAGGATATTGAAGAGCATGAATATGAATTTTACGCACAATTAGAGTCAAGCACAGATTCCAAGAACCGTAAAAGTGGGGTTACAGGTAAAATTCTTAGCTGGCTTTTTTAAGTCCAAGTTTTGCATTATCGATTGTTAGCAGAGACTATCATTGAAGTCAAAATAACTTTATATAACTATAATTATCTAATTCTACTTACTTATTTAGATCGATTTCTAACAAAATTTATATATTTAATTAAATACAATTCAGTCTTTATCTATAAATCAGACATTCTTATTCCCATTTCCAGGAAATATGGATCCTTCCTAACTCTTTATCTGCGAGTTTGGCAAATGCGGCTGGAGAGAAATCTAAATCATAATAATTGCAGCCTTCGCATGAGTCGACAACATCAACAATTACGCTTTTATTGCCGTAAAATGCTTCTATTTTTTTTCCGCAGGCTTCTTTCTTAGCATCATATAAATGTTGCGAAATTGCAACGATGTAATCCGATTCGCTGTTTGTTCCTCCACAAGCCCCTGAGCCCGGGCTGTAATAAGTACCATCACCTGAAAATAAGTCCGAGGTGATGGAAGAATTATGAGAGGCTGTAGTATTGTGCTGAGTTGCAATAGGAAGGGAAGTTGCACCATTATTCGTTGGACTTGAATTGGGAACTCTCAGATCTTTAGACGATTCTGTAAGACCTGAAGGTTCACTTTTGGATGAAGCAACTCCATATGTTTTAAGGGGTTCATTGTACGCACGTGCATAGTGCATATTAGTTGCAGTTGCAGTTGCGTTTTTGTGAGTTTTTAAGTCTGAAGCCTTAGGTCTTTTAGCAGTTGGAGACTTCATGTCATTTAGATTCATATATGGCAACGTAGCATTATTCGTATCATTTGTTCTATTTTGAGGTTGCAGGTTGGTGTGAATTGTAGTAAATTTGCTTTGTTGAGTACTAAAATCTATAGCTGTGACATCTGAAGATGGTAAACTTGTAGATCTCAGCGTTGCTTCACTAATCTGAGTAACATTAGGAACAGGGGAAGCGGAAACAAAATTGGAAGCAGCAAATGCCAAAACAGTATATGTGTTAAAAATCTTCATGTTAAAATCTCAATTTTTCTTTAGTAATTGGTAGTGAATCTATTAATCTATCGATATTAATTCAGTGAAACTCAAGATCTAGTAGCAAAGGTTTACATACTTATAGTTTGTAGATCAGATCCAGAACCATTCTAAGTCATTTCCATGATTAATCCAGAACTCCTTCTATCTTTGTTCAGAGCTGATCCAGAACTCCCTTCTGCCTACGTTCAGAACATGAACACGCTCAGACTCGCATTGTGGCGCATTATACTAACTTGTTATTACGAGCCACCAGGTTTCTCAAACAAAGTAGGCACGACACAGCTACAAGAGTATATGAAAAAGTATGCTTATTTGTTACTATAATGAATTATATCATGAGCAAATTATATAAGAAGGAGGGTTAGAACAAAATGTTCAATCTAGACCTCATGTTTTATTATTTAAGAACGTATCTATACTCACCATCACAGCCTTGCTCATTAATCAATGCACATTTGAGAAAAATTATTCTCTAATTGAGTAAAGAGCCATTTACTTTGGAAACTTGATAAGCCTATACTCTTAGCCCTCATTCTCATATTCCGATCATCAGTAATTAATATGGAGTACTTAAAATGTTTTGCCATTTTGGCATCAAGAATAATAGGATTCGGATTCAGATTAGATAATCTGGTATTTAACCCCTTCATCAATTTCCTACTAATTTCATCATAGCCGAACACTGAGTTTAAAATAGTTTCATCAACATTAGTCCTCCAATTAGTGTTATTTTCAAATTCCGAAGTTTCATTTATATCAGATGCTACAGAACCGTCAAATCTAATTGGTAAAATTTCCTTATTTAAGTACAATTCTCTGATGATAATAACTGACCGTGTAGCAGCATCAGCAATTGTAATTTCTGTGGATTTTCTCAACGACCGAAGCTCTTGAAATACAATTAATGGAATTATTATTTTAAAAACCCCATTTCTAATACACTTGAAAATCCTTCCACAATGCTTCAACCAAATATTAGTGTCCAAACTAATATAACTAACATTTGAATCCATAAAATCACCCAAATCTCCCTCAATACTAATATTTCTATTCTGAGAAGGATTAAAATCCATTGAGATGTACGAATCAGAGTAAAGAACCTCATTCATTAGTAGATTAGAATTTTGCAAGATTTGATGCTGCTGTACGTCATGAATATTCTTCAGAGCTCTTTGACTCTCCAAATCAGAATCTTCTTCAAACTCAGAATCAGCGTATCCCTCTATTTCATTCTCTTCACCTATATTATCATCTAATTCTAGATTATTCTGATCGAAACCAAAATTGTTTTTATTCACACTGAACCACAGTTGGTCTAAATCCGGTTCTAATCTAGAATCAGATGAAGACAAGTTTTCAATAGATATTGGGCGTAGAAAGTTATTTTGAACAAAACGCCCGTCACCGAATAGGAATTCTTCAAGGTAAGATTGTATTTCGGATGATCTTTCTGGTATGTTAGAAATATTATCTATATTCTTGTATGTTTCTTCATCAAACTTAAAACCTTGGCTATCTCTTACCAAACCAAAGTCATAAGTATCAGCTAAGGTTCTAGCTAGCAAAATGGTACGAGCAATCCTTTCGTCATTGTCTAATTCCAGCTGCTCTTTTATATTTCTCTCACTAGTCAGGCTGAACATAGGTGAAGTACCACTAATTGGAATGTCAAATAACCTACTATCGCTAATACCAGAGGATTCTGTATCAATGAAATCAGCTTTCGGCGAAATCAAGTCAAACCATAATGTTCCCCAACATTTCCATACTTCTGGCAAAAATTCGTTTTGATTAAAATGCTCCAAATATCCTTCTTTACATGTAAGATAGTTGCAAATCATATTATTTAACTTTTCATTATTCTTAGAAAGGGAAAGAATAACATTAAGGTAATTAATAAGATTTTCCCAAGGAAATAATTTTCTGAATAACCAAAGAAACATACTTTTAGAGTTTGGGAAATTCTTCATGGCCTCACCAATAGATATTAAGAAGTACAACCAAACAATAAGATGGCTCGTGGAAGCCTGCTTAGGTCCAACCAAGTAGTGGCTTAAAATTCTCATTGATAATTCCAAAACAGACTTATTGATATATTGGAGACAGTAGAACCAATCCGTGACAGATAATTCACCAGCAGTTACAACATGATCGTCTATTCCAGATCCTAGTGAATTCTTTTCAAACAGGTTCAGAGACTTAGATTTCCTTCTGCGATCCTTTTTCTCTTTGCGTTCTTTAAGAGCTTCCGGTAATTGAAAAACTTTAGCAAATGGATTCTTCGGGTCACCAAATCCTATTAAATGATTTACGTTAGCTATAGCGAATAATGGCCCTTTATTAAACCAAAATAGCATCTTTTCAATAGTATTAATTGGGCTCGTTTGTTGCTGCTGCATGTAATAAGGATGACTTGGATCTGAAATGGACGCGATACCAGAAGAAGTATACAACTCACGGGTGAAAAAGTTGTATCCATTTGAATCTGACCCAAAAGTAAGACTATACCGGGTTACCAAATCTATTCCATATTGAACTTGACTATTTTGTATATTTTCAACTTGAGATTCACTGGTAGAACTCAAACTTGAGTTATGGATGCTTAACAAGACTTTATGTATCTTTATAAAGTCAATTATCGGCAATTCTAGTAATGACAAAATGTTCCTCTGAGTACATATATTTTCAACTACCAACCTAAGGTAATGCTGAGTGGGAACAAATGGATCACGACAAGAAACTGATTTACTGATATTGACTAATGCTTCTAAATTGTCCTGTTGAACTGTGCACATATGATAGTATATTTTCCCATGTCCATATAGAGTTTTCATGGACATAGAATACCAGTATTCAGCACTAATTTTCCAGTCAATGAATTTTGTTGAGTATAATGCAATTGCCATACGTGAAAGATCACCGAGTTTTTCCAGCCACCAACCTTCCATTTCCAAGGCGGAATCAGTAAGGTTTGAAATTATATTAAATGAGTAAGCAATAAAACACAGGCATATTTCATGTTCCTGAAATATAGTCATTATATTTTTCAACACTTCTAAAAATCCCACGATACCATAAACCCACATTCTTCTTGGAATTTTATATAGATCAACTATGTTTTTGCCTGTTTTGAATTGGGTCTGATTTGACGATGGCTTCAATGCAGTAATTAGAAAATCAGAATAATTATCTAATAATGTTAGATTATGATGGTAAGCTGTCCACAAATCATTCAGTAATTCTGTGGTACTAGTCGGTATTGAGGTCAAAGATGATCCACCACCGTTAGTTACCAAAGCCTGGGAACCTAATGGTGAATTCGAATAGACCATACTGTTTGATGCATGCGATCCAGAAGAAATCTGACTAATCTTTATTGTTAATTCTATACAGTTCTTCTGAACAATTTCTTCAAAGTTTACAATATTCTTATACGTCTCTTTTAGCTTTGTAGCTAACTGTTGTTCTTCATTAGACATTACGCGTGGTTGTGAAGATTGGTAATTACCTTGAGGTTGATCTTGCTTGAGATGAGATTGATTCGAGGATTGAGCTAGAGATAATTTGATAGATATATCGCTGTTAGATTGCACTTCTTTTTCCGTACCTAATGTAGAATTAATCCTCTCACCCAAGTTATTAGAATCAGACAGATCAGATTGATTCTGTGCAGATAAATTAGACATCGGATTTAGGCTTGGGCTTGAAGGGACTTCATATGCTGATGTAGTTGGAGTTTTTATATTATTCAATATATTTTGATTAGATTGTGATTGTATTTGTTGCTGTTGAATTATACTTCTTCTCATGTTGTTTCGCATCATGGAGCCATTAAACCTAGGAGATACATGTCCTACTGTGGCATTGATACTTTGATTTAGATCCTTCCCGCCGTTATATGTGTAGTCATTTTGAATGCTTTGCATACCCATAGGTACTTGAAGAGGATTTGCAGTCCTTTTATTAGCTTGTTTAATATAATTTGAAACGCTACTCTGACGCTTTTGCTGTGATGTTTGATGAGTTGGAGGGTCAGTGTGACCCGCTAATCCATATTGTTGATTCTGGGATAGAGATACATCAGGTATAAATCCGGAATTATTGTTGTTCATAATCAATACCCGGGAGATTCAACTTATACGGCTAAGCTCTAAAATGATTAATAGATGCCTTTTAATTTCAGAATGATTGTGTATTCCTTAATTTAGAGGCAATTTCAACCTAATCAGCATATACTGACTCAAGATTTATCCAATATGCACGACTATTTTTATTAAGACTAAATTCATGTGTAATTTTATAATGGTGCTATAAATAATTGAACACAACCCATTAATATGAACATACTTTAAATACCATTTGTAGGTTCACGGTATATATACTTTAAAGGATTAAGATTAAACTACCTGATTTTATTTGATCACAGTGAAATATTGGTGTGAAATTTAAGAGATTAAGATTAGTTCCTATTTTTAACGCTCCTGATTTCACGAGATACGTAACACTAGCTTACTTTTCCTACTTAATATAATTGTTGTTTCAAATAACAGAGGAGTAGTACGAATGGTACTTTGATTAGAAAAAGCAGGACTTATAAAGCTTCTAGAGAAATTCTACAATTATAGTTTTGGAATCCAAAGTCGATAACTTTCTGCTTGGTTCAGAATCACCATCACTCCAGAGCCAAACTCTTAGAAGTCTTGACGACTTGCTGTTTCCAAATGAAATCTCTAATGTAAAGTTTATATTAACACGTATAATAACCTAAATATGATCAATAATTCATCAAAATTAATACAGCATCGACTTGCCCACGCATATCAATAGAATATTTCTTCTCCATTTCAATAAATCAAATATAAATCTTAACTTCAGCAGATTATTCCATTAAGTGAACAGTAAATTTTGTATATAACCGAATAAAGTATTTCTGAATAGATCACTTAAGCTTCTTCTTTGGTCTTAATTGATTAGTGTGTCCACACTTTCTCTTACGACAGTTGGTAGCTCTTGGTGGTAATCTAGCGTAACATTTACGGCAGATAGACTTTTCACAGTTATATTTGGAAGCTAAAGCCTTCAAGGATGGTTCAATCATCTTTAATAACGATTAAATGTGATATTATCAAAAAAAATTAAAGCCAATTTTGTATACTTAGGATTAAGGTGAAAAATTTGATGATTGTGTCTGGCGCAAACTTGGTTACCAACATCAAATATGTGACACAAAACCTTGATAGGTTAAATTTCCAAAAGAAGGTGTATGTGCATCGCACAATATGAGGAAGAAATAGAACCGATTAAATTTAATCAGGTGACTTTTTAACATTTTGAGGGTTTAAACCTAATTAAAAATTGGTCACATGACCGATCATTTGATCGCAATTTATCTACACTAAAAATCTAATCAATTTGAGAACTAGATAATACAGAATGTTGGAACGTAAAAATAATATATGATCTTCATGACTTCATATTCATGCATATACAATTAGATTAGGTGTACTTTAAGAAAGAATACTACAAAATAAATATATAATATAATTAGAGTATAGTGTTTAGTTTAGAAATTTCTTTGTAGTTATAAGTTCTCATTATCATTAGACTTTATCATAAATTCTATACGACATTTTGCGACGACATTGTCGAATTTGTTTAGAATTTGTTAATTATGGGAAATTGAGTAGAGCTGGTTGTTCATTCATTACATCACCAAATAAGTTGGCCAATTTGGGTAGCCTTATATTTTTGTTATAGTATCGGGTAGATTTCGATTGATCATATACCGACTTCGAAAATGAGCAATCTGGAAAGTCAATCGCCTCTAGCCGATGAAAAATCCGCCGCCAGTCATGATCTAGAGAAAACGAGTGATATTAACGAAAACAAGCTGTCTATGGGGGAAGATGAAAACACTTTTCAAGATCCAGAGGTCAATCGTGATGTTAATCCGATCGACCAACCTACAGGTGATATAGTAGCCTCAGATAACAAGCAAGAGGGTGATATTAGTCAAAATGATAACGGAAAAACAGAGCCAGTATCAATACTTTTTGATAAAGGAGGAAGTTTTGAACCAGAACTTGGTGAAAATGCTTCTAACGAACCTGAGGTTGTAATAACTAATGATAAAGAATCACAAAATTTGTTCTCCCAACCATCTCACAGTGAGTCTAAACGTGAGGAAGCTTTATTATCTAATGCCATTGAAACAGGAGATTTAGAACAGGAAGAACCTAATACATCAATTTTGAATGTCCCCTCTCAGTCACTTCAATTTACTACACCCCTGAAATCTTTACCACCTTTGAAAGATATAGATAATATTAGTACACCTAAATCATTTGATGTTGCTAAAGATGCAGAAAATATTGCTGAAGTCGATAGTTCGCCAATATTTTCTAGGGCAAATTTAAAGGATGATGAGAACACAGAAGATAAATTAGAAGTAGTAGCATCTTTTCTTAAAGTTGAACCTAAGGCTCTCCATTACTTAAAGAATGAAAAGTTATTAGAAACATTGCATAGAAAATCAATCGAATTTGAGGAAGTAAGATCCGAAAACTCGTTGATGAAATTAAATCAAGAACAAATGGTTCAAATACAACTGAAAAAGTTCAAAATATTACAGCGGAAACTAGATAAACTTGATAATTTGAATACTAGTTTAAGTAATTCTAATCAATTGTTGTTAGAAGAGAAAAGTTCAAATGAGAAAAATACCTTAGCCTTACTAGAAGAGAATAATACTTTAAAAACTAAACTATCTGAGGCAGAAGAAAGATCTAACAAGTGCGACAAGGATTATGATTCTATCCTTTTTTCGAGGGAGCAGGAAATTTTAAAGCTAAATGACTCTGTAAATCAATTAGGGTTAGTAAATATTGAGCAAAGTAAGAAATTAAATGAATTAAATAAGGAAATCAACGAGCTCCGAAACGAAAAATTTTCCATAAAGTTGCAATTTACCAGGTCAGAGAATGAAGCCGGATATTTAAAGGAACAGAAAAAATGGTACGAAGAAGAATTAGCATCTTTACAAGCTAGATTTACCGAGCTAGTGAAGAAGAATGAAGCTGAATATATAACTACAACAAATAAAATATCATCATTAAGTAGTAAAAATGAAACCTTATTGAATATCAATGAAGACCACGAAAATACAATAAGAGAATTGACTAAGAAGGTTGAGAAGGGGGTTTCAGAGCTTTCGTCTTTACGTTCTAATTTCGAAATAGAAAAAGGGAAGTTCAACAAAGAATTGAAAAGTAAGGATGAACTTTTGGAATTAACTAAATTACAATCGGAACAACGTGCAAACAGAATACTGCAATTGGACTCTTACATTGAAGACATGAAGCTGAGTTTGAGCAATTCCATTCAAAAACTTCAATCCGAAGTAGATGAAAAAACAGAAAACATTAATTTACTCGAAGAAAAGCTTAAAAGAACAGAAGATGCTTTAGATCAGGAATTACATAAAGAAACACAATTACCAAAATTGTCTGAAACTTCTGAGCTTATTGCTTCCCAAGGAATTTCGTTGTCTTCGTTGTACACAGAATTTAACCATTTAAAGAAACAACTAGTCTTAGAAAGATCGCAGAAGGAAAGATTGGCAGATCAGTTAGGATCTTTCGTAAACGAATTAGAATCTAAGAAGCCTATTATTTCAAATTATAAGGAACAAATTCAGTTCTACGAAAGGTCTCTTAAAGAGATGGTTGGTAAAGTAGAAACAGTGAGAACTGAAAAGTTAATTGTCGAAAAAGAGTCAAATAAGTTGAACTCTAAGATATTTGAGTATGAAAATGAATTATCTTCAATGAAAACTCTTTGTAAAGATTTAGGAAAGCAACTTTGTTATTATTTAATTCATTCCAAAATAAGAGAGGACCACGAGGACCCGTTGACTTTAAGTGAACGAAAAGCTATTGAAAGTATATTGGAAAAAAGTGGAAATTATAATGATAAGGAAGAATCTGAGACAGATCAATTAATTACAAATAGATTAATTTTATTTTCTAGTATTACTGAAATGCAGAAGAAGAACCAAGAATTAATAATGTTGGTAAGAAAAATGAGTAAAGAATTGGAAGCTAAGGAATTAGAAGGAGACAGTCTTGAATCATCTGCAATTGAAGAAGCAAAAGGTGCTATCTTAACATTAGAAGGTGAACTTGAGAGTATGAGAATAAGATTAGATGCTGTAACTAAGGAAAGAGATATACTTAAATCTCTTCCTTCGGAAACACCAACCAGCAATGCCCAATATGAGAATAAATATTTAAGCGATACAATTACAGATTTAAATTCTAAATTAAATGATAAAGAATCAATTTTAAAGGATCTTCAATATCATTCAAATCAAACAATTAAAGAATTAAATGAGAAATTACATGAACTATCGACTTCGAAGAATGAGATGGCCCTAAAACTTTCTCAAATGACGTACAAATCAGATATAGCTGAAAATAGATGCTCAGATTTAGTAAAATCTTTAGAAAGTACTAAAAAGGAAATTGACTTCATTAAAAAGGATGTGGAATTCTGGAAGACTCAAAGCTCTAAGCAAGAAGATATTTTAATTAAAAAATCAAATGATTTGAGAGATTGTGAGTCATCCTTAGCTAACAAGGTGCTTGCTCTAAAGAATTTAGAGTCTGAAATGTACAGTAAAAATTCTCTATATGAAACCTTGAAGGAAGAAGTGATTCAATTAAGATCGGACAAATCGAAACTTAATGAATTTGTTAGTAATTTACAAACTTTATTGAAGGATAGAGAAGAATCAGCTAAAGAATTATCACAAAGATTAAATAAATCGATTGAAAATTATCAAAGTTTGCAAGACAGAATTTATGATAGGGAAGAAAAAATTTCGATTTTATCTAACCAGTCTGAGTTAGCATTGAAGGCTCAGAATACCAAATTGGAACAGGTTAATGAATTGAGCCAAAAGCTTTTAGATTCTAGAAATTTATTAGTAGAAAAGGAAGCTGAAATAGATCTGTTAAAAACAAAAATTAAAGATTTATCTCATCAAATGCGCCAGCCTATGTCTACAAATATCCATTATGATGGAAATGAAAATGGAAGTATAGCAATAGAGTTTGAAAAGCTAAAGGAAGAACTAAAAATTGCGGAAAGTCAAGTACAAGAATATTCGAATTTGGCTGAAGCTGCTGAGAGTACGTTACTTAATACTACTTCTACTTTTGATAAGTACAAGCAACAAGCAGAACAGAAGTACTCAGACTTAGTTAGGGAAAAGAATTCATTGGAAGAAAGTCTTGAAAAATTGAAGCAGACTCTTCAAGATCAAAAAGACGAAATTGAGAGTATCAACAAGAAGAACCAAGAAGGGGTCAATGAGTTGCTATCTAAATTGGATGCAGCTATGATGAAAGCTAATTCGTATGATGAGATGGAGAACGATTATAAGTCTAAATTAAAATCTGTTAAGGATGATTTAGACAGACAAGTTAAGTTGACTGTAGAGAATCAAGATAAATATCATGAAGAACTTAAAAAGAATGAAGATTATTTTAAGAGTATTTCTTCTTTGAAAGAAGAGATTGAAATTTTAAGAGAGAATTTGCAGAATCTTTCTCAAGAGCTTTCGGCTACGAAGAGTGCGTTAGATTCTAAAGACGACAAATTATTAGAAGAGAAGAGTGATGTTGAAGAAAGATTAAGAATAGCAAACTTAAAGATTAAAGATTTGCAAGATCAAAATACTATTATTTTGAATCAACTAGAACTTTTAAAATTACCTGTAAACTCTACCAACTCTGATCAAGTTGATGACTTAAGGAATGTGGTAAGCTACTTGCGCCGTGAGAAGGACTCTGCAGAGTCAAGGGCTAGTGTTATGCATGAGGAATACGAGAGGCTTAAACAAACACTTGATCAAAAAGTTTCTGAGCTCAATGTCCTAAAAGCAGAATTGCGTAAGGCTGAAGCAAATAATTTAAATGTAAACAATGTTTCTAATGAGCATGAGCGCTTGTTAGAGCAATTACAACAACTAAACATATTAAGAGAGAGTAATACCATGTTAAGAAATGAAAATACTAAGAGCATCGCTACTATTGAGCATCTAAATACTGAAGTCAATAGTCTTAGAATTGAGTTAGATCCGTTAAGAAAACAAATTAAAGAATTACAATCTGAAATGGAGATGAAGGAGCAAACTATCAGTTTAGTACAGGAGGAGAACGGAAGGCTAAAAGGCAGAAATTTTTCGTCAAATCCTGAACTTGAGAAAGAACTTGAAAATATGAAGCAGAAATATAATTCTATTAGAGATAAGGCCAATACTAGAATTCAATCTCAAAATGAAAAGATAAAACAATTGCAATCATCTATCACATCTTTAAAAGCTGAGTTGGAGGCAACTACTAAAAATGTTACTGCTAGCGATAATTCTAAGGAAATATCTGATTCTAATGGTAAATTAGAATCATTAAAAGTAGAGTCGAATAAAGTTATTGATACATTAACCAAAGAAAAACTATCTTTAGAAAAAGAAATCGAGGAATTAAAAAATAAGGTCGCTAGCATGGAATCAAGTGATTCCCGAAAAACTTACGAATCTGAAATCAATAATCTCAGAGATGAATTTTCCAAGGAAAAAGAAAAACTACAGGTCGAATTAGATACCAAATTGAATGAAGAGAAGAAGAAAATGACGTCGAATCTTACTGCCCAGTTGAGACTGCAAATTGAAAAAGAATTCGCTCAAAAGTATGAGAACTTAGAAAAGTCTCTAGAAGATAAGAAGGCAGAAGTGGATTCAGATTATCAGAAGAAACTTGAAGAATTTAAAAAGGGCTTTAAAACTAACGTAGATGGTGATGATAAGAAGCTTCAGACTTTAATAGAAGAGTATGAAGCAAAATTGATGGAAAAAGAAAAGGAGTTTGAAGAACGTTTAAAGTTAGAAAAGAGTGATGCTGAAAAGCAGATTGCTAAAAAGTATGAGTTGAAGTTAAAATTGTTGAATAAAAAACTCGAAAAAAAAGATAATAAACCATCTAATTCTGAGATAAGTGGCTCAGTGGCGGAATCTAACATTCCTAATTCTCTGTTAATTAATAATCCCCAACAGCATGTTTCATTGACACAAGGACACCCATTTACTGAAAGTACCTTAACTGTTCACAGGCCAACAGATGATACGGCCCCTTCCAATGAAAAGAAAAGAGTCATTAATAGTAATAATCAATCGAACAAAAGAGCTAAAGAATAATGCTATATTAAAATAACCTAATCATTTATTTAAAAATTTTATATAGACTTTATAATGTAACGACATGTTAACTTTATTCCTTATTCTTAGTAGCAAGGTCCTCTTCCTTATTTTCAATGTATTCTTGCGAGACTTTCGATACAGCCATATCGTAATTAATGTTATTCTCGTAAGTATTTCCAGATCCTTTATTGTAACTAATTTTATTAATTTCAGAATAATCAGGACATAATTCTGGACCTCTTCTACCTATTAAGTACCATGGAAGGTTGAAAATTTCTTCCATTGATTCTAATGACCGACCAGCAACCTCAGGAATGAAGAACCATGCCCAGAATATACTTAAAACGTTGATTGCAACAAAGAAGTAAAAAGTACCATATGGTTTCAAAGCTAATAACATCTTTGGAACCGCTTTAGAATTACCATATTGGTTAGCATAATGTAATACCATGACCAAAGATTGTGCAAAGGAACGAATTTTTAATGGAAATACTTCTGATCCTAACAAATATTGGACACTATTAAAACCCATTGTCCATCCAGTACCTGAAAGATAAATAGCTGCAATAGCACCTTGACTTGCCCTTCTCTGTGAGTCAGATAATACCACATCCGAACCAGCAGCTTGAGGAACAACTGTCAAGAAAATTGCAAAATACAATAAGCACACCATCTGAATCATAATACCAATGAATAAAGATCTCTTACGTCCCAATGTATCAATGATGAAGAATGCACTTAAGTAAGCAGATACAAACTTAACAACACCTAAAACAGCAGTCATCTTTAAAACATCATTACCCACGACACCTGCGATCCCAAGTAATTCAGGTGCATAGATAGTAATAGAATTAGCTCCACTCCATTGCCCTAAAAGCTGAGTTAAGCAAGCAACAACAAAAAACCTATAAATGTTAGCCTTCAGGGTGACAACAGTTTTGAACATATCAATGATGGAGATTCCAGTAGTTGCTTCTTTTTCAGCCAGAACTTGGTCGTTAATATCAGAAATTTCTGTGACAATGTATGGATGATCTGTAGGTAAGTTTCTAATCTTAGATAAAGCTTTTGCAGCTTCTTCTTGCTTGTTGACCTTTACAAACCATCTAGGACTCTCAACACAAAAAAAGAATGAAAGAACGAAAATGCTACCTTCTAAAATAATCTTAACAGAAGTAGGTACAACCCATTGGTTTCTAACTGCTTCCATATGGATTGATGTACCATAATTAGCAAAGTATGCTAACATAATACCAAGATAAACAGCACCTGCGAATATACCACCACATAAACCTCTGATCAGTTTAGGAGCTACTTCTGACATATAAGCTGGCCCAATTGTACTTGTTTGCCCAATACCTAATCCTTCAATCAATCTTCCAGCATAAAGTTGACCAACACTACTTGATGTAATTTGAATAATAGAACCGACAATCATTAAAACACAAGCATATTGTAATGATCTAATACGACCAAACTTATCAACTGTATACATAGCAATAATACAACCACCAATAGATCCTAATTGGACCATTGAAGTGATATTCGATTTCAAGTTGGCTATTTGATCGGCAGTTTTATTAGGGTCACTAAGACCAAATTGTTTCTTGAATGATTTTTGTGCCACACTTCCTGCAATATTACCTTCATCGTAGCCTCTAGCTGAACCCAATATTCCAAATACGAATACAGACAAGTATAAAGTCATATTGAAAATCTCGGGAGGTGAGTGGTCGTCTATAGTTTGCCATCTCCATTTTTTCTTCTCTGGTTTTTTTTGAATCTCTTGATCTATATTCTTTTCAGAGTAAACCAGTTGGATCTCCTTCTTATCATCCCCTAAAATTCCCATACTATAGTTGATTTAAATAATAATATACTATCAAATCGATGCTAGGTACATGATTTAAATAAATTTTATTGATATTACATACATATATATATAATTGTAGCATCCCCGCAGCTTTTATTTGATATATTGCTTTTTTAATTCACCGGAAATCATTGGCAACAGGATGCCAAAGAGCTTGACATACGTTGACAGTGAATTACATGGAGAAGTCGAATACTTCTCCCCCACATCAACTTACATGCACAATAAAATTAAATTCAAGGCCCTTATTGGTGATTGATATCGGAACGGCAAATTTTCTGCAACAATTTAAAACGGGATCTTTAATCCAAATGTATCGCCCCACTTTTTGTGCAGGCCAGTCTTAATTAGGACAATTTCCCGCAATTAATTTATCGCTACGAAAATTTTTAAGGCTTAACTCTGTCTAGGTTATGCTAGATTAATGGAAAATCCCGGAACACCATTGTCATCAATTATCCCACCTTTTTAAAGACTTTTTTGTATTGAGATACGTATGAGATACGTGTTCTATCTATATTTTAATTCTCATCATACAGAGCTGTTGTAACTATAGAGTACCAGTTTAATTTTTTTATGGAATTCTTTGGTACTAGATTTTAGCTCCTGTTTATTAAATTATTTCTTTTATTTTCCCATTTTCTTTTTAGTTTGAAGCGCAAATAATATACCCCATTTATTCACCTTACATAATAGATATGAAGAATTTTTATCCGTTCTCTTTTCAGGTGGGATAGCGAATATGATTTCTAAGCGATAATAATCGTTTGATGATACGTGCATATTAAACTATTCTACTGGAGGGAGTAATTACATCTTAAAACATTTGCAGCAGATAAAACCACTTTTGTTAGTGCTGAATGCATATCTTGCAACGTTTCTGAATTCGTAAAAGAGTAAGTAAAATAAAGTGGTTCCATTATACCACGTAATTTAAGATTCAAAAGTTTCCTGAGTTTCTATAACATATATAGTAGCTAATAGGATACGGTTCTAATTAATTTTAGAGTCTAACATTCTTAGATATTCAAATAAGTAATGAAGTTCTAGAATTAATTTACAATTTAACCATAAATTTCAAAAACAAAATTTTTTGGGTCAAGGGTTAGAAGCCCCCCTCTAAGCTTTAATTTGTAAGAAGCAAGTGAAGCATTCAATTTAACTTCTTTTAGTAAATTTAGCCACAAAGCCTCTATATCCTCAAAATATTGTAGAGCCTCGTCAAACACATCAAGAATCGAAATACACCGTACTAATTCCATATATTAATGAATCTATGAAATGATTATACACAACTCTCATTAAGTGCCTTTTTGGCGACATAAAAGAAGTAAAATTATGGCAACATGAATTGAAGTGAAAAAATGAGGGGTTTTTATTTAATTATTCTTGGCAAGCGCACAAATCCCGGGCGATTGCATACAGCCATTATTTTAGGAAAGTGGACCTATGCCTTTTCATATTTAGGGCCCCCTTCAATAAATTCTTGAGAGACTTTGGAATTTTCAATATCGTAGTTAATATGGTCAACATAAGTATTACCACTACTATCAACATTGTAATTAATTTTATTAATTTCAGAATAATCAGGACATAATTCTGCACCTCTTCTACCTATTAAGTACCATGGAAGGTTGAAAATTTCTTCCATTGATTCTAATGACCGACCAGCAACCTCAGGAACGAAGAACCATGCCCAGAATAAACTTATAGCGTTTATTGCAACAAAGAAGTAAAAGGCACCAAATGGTTTCATAGCTAATAACATCTTTGGAACCGCTTTAGAATTACCATATTGGTTCGCAAAGTGCAACACCATGACCAAAGATTGAGCAAAAGAACGAATTTTTAATGGAAATACTTCTGATCCTAACAAATATTGGACACTATTAAAACCCATTGTCCATCCAGTACCTGAAAGATAAATAGCTGCAATAGCGGCCTCACTTGCCCTCTTTTGCGAAGAGGTCAAAATTACATTGTCATCTTCTGCCTGAGGTACAATAGTCAAGAAAATTGCAAAATACAATAAGCACACCATTTGAATAGTAATACCTATAAATAATGCTCTCTTACGCCCCAAAGAATCGATAATAAAGAATGCACTTAAGTAAGCAGATACAAACTTAACAACACCTAAAACAGCAGTCATCTTCAATTTTTCATTTCCTTTCACTCCTGCAATAGCAAGTAATTCAGGTGCGTAGATAGTAATAGAATTTGCTCCACTCCATTGACCTAAAAGCTGAGTTAAGCAAGCAACAACAAAAAACCTGTAGATATTAGCCTTCAGGGTGATTATTGTTTTAAACATATCGATAATTGAGATTCCAGTAGTAGCTTCTTTTTCAGCCAGAACTTGGTCATTAATATCAGAAATTTCTGTGACAATGTATGGATGATCTATAGGCAAGTTTCTAATCTTAGATAAAGCTTTTGCAGCTTCGTCTTGCTTGTTGACCTTTACAAACCATCTAGGACTCTCAACACATATGATAAAAGATAAAATAAATATAGATCCTTGAAATATAAGTTTCAAAGAGGTTGGAACTACCCATTGGTTTCTGATCGCTGCCATATGAACAGATGTACCATAGTGTGCAAAATATGACAACATAATACCAAGGTAGACTGCTCCGGCAAAAATACAACCGCATAAACCTCTGATCAGCTTAGGAGCTACTTCTGACATATAGGTAGGACCTATAGTAGTTGTTTGCCCAACACCAAATCCTTCAATCAATCTTCCAGCATAAAGTTGACCAACTTTGAATGATGTTATTTGAATAATAACTCCTACCATCATCAAAACACAAGCCATTTGTAATGCTCTAATACGACCAAACTTATCAACAGTAAACATAGCAATAATACAGCCACCAATAGATCCTAATTGAACCATTGAAGTGATGTTCGATTTAACATCAGCAATCTCGCTTGCTGACTTATTTGGGTCGCTAAGACCAAATTGTTTCTTGAAAGAAACTTGCGCAACACTTCCAGAAACTTTTTTTAGTTAGTATTATGATGCAGCTCTTAATTAATGATACATATACTTACTTCCACCTTCATCAAGACCTCTTGCAGCCCCTAAAATACCAAATACAAAGACTGAAAGAAATAAACATTTATTATAAATTTGTGGAGGAGAATGTTCATCCTTCACTCTCCATCTCCATTTGGTACTCTTTGTTTCTTTAGATTTATCTTCCACTTCTTCTTTTACTGGTTTTTCTGAATATAACAGTTGGATATCCTTTTTATCAGATTCGTTTAAACCCATCTTGCAAAGTTTATTTTACTTGGAAATATTTTACAATTGGCTTAATGATATTGAGGATGAAATAGGAATATAGAACAGGGGTATCTTCCCTTTATAAACCTTTTCAAGTCAAGCGGTTTCAGTATTCAAATTCTCCCCGCATACATGCTTCCTTCTGGTATCCCGGCATTTTCCTTTCCTTGGTATTTTACATATGTTGGTTTTGTTATTTTGAGTTAATGATATGATTGCGAAATTTATTCCAAGTAAAAATTAAACCCCTCTTGCTTCTAAACTATGATGGCCGGGGAAACTCTTAGAGTTACATGAACTGATTCAGCGTATTTCTTGGCTTAGTCCCCGGAGTATTCTTTGACTACATAGAAGTTTATCTTCCTCCAAACAAAATTAATCTTATCTTACAATTACAGATCTTTTCGGAAAAGATTTCCTCGAAATAAGGCACGATTACTTATTATAGCATTCTAAGACGTGGGTAAGAAAAGAAGTGGGGATATAACTAAAAGAAACTATGTAAGTCGTAGAAGTTGTTAGTTTTAAAAAAAAATAGGTTAATGATAATTTTATCTTTCATTTTTCAGAACAAAGTGTTAACAATTTAGATACTATCAGTTGTAGTTAGACTCAGTATAGTTACTTCTTTATGATTAAATGATATCTATTTTCATTGCTCTCATTAAATTATATGGTGGGTTTTTTGCTTGGCAAATTTAAATGCACACCAATTTTTTAAAGAGACAGCCTTGTCTTGGCAAGGGGAATTAAAGTAATAGGAAGTTAATAGACGTACCATAATCTGTATCAAAAAAGAATAGCCGCTTTTGTTGTACTTCGCCTAAGTATGATTCTACTTTTGTTGCGAAATGATCTCGAAAAATGTTATCTGTCGATAATTCTAATTAGCTAAGTTTTATATTTTATTCAAAATATTGTTGAATATAATACTGTAAAGCTATTATTTTATTGTGTAAATGTTTGATATATTAAAATACTTATAATTGAGGAGAATAGATTATCAGTAATTCTTGGCATGAAGACTGAATATCTTTCAAAATGAGTAGTGTATATTAAGTGGTAACGGAATCAAGAGCTGAATGCCGCGCTTCAAAAGATTTTTATATATCTAACAAAACTTGAGGACATATTATTCTTTTAAATTTATAGAGGTGTTTTATGATCACTACTACTATCAAATAGTATGCTGAGAGTCTGTCTTACTTAAATTGCTCTATTTCTTGGACATAGGAGAATAAGATAATACAATAAGTCTATGGACTTATTTAGTTATAGAGCAAGAGCAAGGAATTATAATTTCTGTTACTCGCTTTTAGATTATATGAGGTTCTAGTAACCCTATATTATCTAAGTGAAAATTATTTCAGAGAATTGCATTGTATTTATGAAATTATTAAGTGCATTCATAATTGAGAGATGTTACCATTTAACTCCTCTGATCTTTGGTAATTACTTACTTATTAAAATTGTCAAATAAGGCTATATCATGTGTGCTAAAATAGCCTTTAATTACTTTCCTTTCCTACAGACTTTTCTATTTAATGCGGTTATTAATTGGAAATAAAAATATTTTGCAGTAAAGAAAGGTATCTGGTCAAGCAAATTTCTGTAATAGTATCATTTAATTTGGTCGACTTATATGCAAACCATTTTATGAAACGCATAGATAACTTTCAGTATTTTGGAGGATTGGTGACAAATAAAGCAGAGAATCTTTTCGTTTGAGATTCTTTAAAATGAAGCTTTACTAAAAAGCTATAATTCATTATGTATCTTAAAAATCTCAGAGAAATAAACAATTACGAACCCCAAAAAAAAAAAACATCTTGAATATTTAGCTATTTTATCTCAATTAATAAAGAGCATCGTTTAGCCTTGGAATGGCAATCAAACTATATCTTAACTTGAAATGCTTTACTTATAGGTATTGAAAAATATTTTTTCACTACATTATTGTTGTGGCATCTTCTCTAAAAATGGGAGAGATGTTATCCGTCAAGTGATTTCCGCTTGTCAAAAAAAAAAAAAAGTAAAGACTTGCATCAATACTTTTAAATTCAGTATTTTACGAGATATAATGATTCCACAAGAATTATAATTCTCAAGAAAGCAAAGGGTCTGCATTCGACTTCTACTGTTACAATTGACCTATTGGAAGTGTACTTCAATTTAAACTTGTAGCCACAAACATCTATCACACAATTCTAATAGTTAAGAACTCATCTCCATTTCTTGGATAATACCGAAATTTCACGTGATATTGCAATTTACAAAAAATATTTTTTTTTTAAGTATGAGAGTGTGCTCGATAAGGTGAAAACGAGCCGCTAAATTTCTTTTGTGCGCGTAAATTCTCATAAAGAAGAGATTTTTCTATTTGCAAGACCGGTATGTTATAAAATATTACCGACTGTGGTAGCGATAACGGTTACTCATTGACCTTTTCGCATATTTTCTTTCTGCATAATGGTTTACTTTATTATATAAAGAAAACGCTTTTGCTCATCTTAAATTTCAAGCTATATAATTTATTGAAGATGGGCATCTTACACGTTAACTACTCTTCGCTCAAGTGGGGGATCTTGCCAACTAGAAGACTTGTGGATGAAGACAATTCTCAGGAACAGGAACAGGAAAGTGGAATAGACACTCCGAAAACGGAAGTAGAAAGTACCGATAATGAGAAAACAGATCTTGTTAACAGCGATGAGCACTCCGTTGCTGATTCGTTTGAATTAGAATACCGTGATGAAAAGGATCGTAAATGGTGGAAATTTTTTGATGAGTATGAATACAGAATTAACAAAAAGAAACGTAAAGAGCATAAATGGTTTAAATGGTTTAACGAAGACGATACTCCTGAAGAACGTAGAGTCATCATGAAATTAGATATTCTTTTGACATTCTATTCTATGATGGCATACTGGGTTAAGTACTTAGATCAGACTAATCTTACCAATGCTTATGTTGGTGGATTGCAAGAAGGTATTGGCATGAAAGGGAATGATTTCGTGAACACACAAGTTATGTTCAATGTAGGTAACATTGTTTTCCAGATTCCTTTTATGTACGTTTTATATGCTGCTCCAATGAACTATGTTTTACCATCCTTGGATATTTGCTGGTCTATTTTCACTATTTGTCTTTCTGAAGTAAAAAATGTTCATCACCTTAAGGCATTGAGATTCTTTGTTGGTGCTTTTGAAGCTCCTTCATATTTAGCATACCAATGGTTATTTGGATCATGGTATAAAGTAGATGAAATTGCTAGAAGATCAATGATTTATTATTTTGGTCAATATTTAGGGGTTCTTACTTCTGGTCTTCTTTCAGGTTCTATTGAAAGAACTTTGGACCAAGTCCATGGTAAGGCTGCTTGGCAATGGATTTTTATTATTGATGGTTGTATTTCCCTTGCTGTTGGTTTTATTGGATTCTACATGCTTCCAGGTACTCCAACAGATTGCTACTCGATTTTCTTAACGGATGATGATATAAGAATTGCTAGAAAGAGACTTATTTCTAATCAAACTCAAGCTAAGAAGAAAGAGTTTAATGTTTTGAAATCATTCATAAATGTTGACACATGGAAATCAATCTTAGGTTCATGGCATATCTATATATTAGCATTCTGGAACATGTTCTGTTGGAATAACAGTAATGCATCATCTGGTTCATATGCTTTATGGTTGAAGTCATTAAAGGATTCTAATGGAAATGTTAGGTACAACAAAGGAGAATTACAAGATTACACTGCATTAACACCTGGATTGGGACTTGTGTGGTTATTCATTACATGTACATTTGCAGATCTCTTCCATTGTCGTTGGCAAGCTATTCTATTCTCACAAGTATTTAATATAACTGGTAATATTCTTCTAGCTGTATGGGATATTCCAGAGAGGTCAAAATGGTTTGCTTTCTGTATGCAATATTTTGGTTGGGCAATGGCTCCAGTTTTATATTCCTGGCAAAATGATATATGCCGTAAGGATATTAAGAAAAGAACTGTAACATTGGTCTTTATGAATATGTTAGCACAAGCTAGTACTGCCTGGATGGCTGTTATTGTTTGGAAAACTGTTGATCAGCCTAGATATATGAAAGGTTTCACATTCACAGCCTGTAGTGCTTTCACCTTATGCTTGTGGACTTTCGTGGTTTTATACTTCTATAAGAGACAAGAAAGACAACAAGCTAAAGAGAATGGAATTGTTGTATATAATTCAAAACTTGATCCTGATTTCGTTGTACCACAACAATCTACTAATATTAATTCTGAGAAACAATAGATAATATATCACTGCATTAATAATTAAATAGATAATTTATAATAATAATAATAATAATAATAATAATAATAATAATAATAATGATAATGAGAATAATATCATCATCATAATAGAAGAATAAAAATTCAATGAATGTATTAACAGATCACATTAATACTCCAATTTCTAAATGTGTTTCCTGAAGAAGTGACTTTAATTAAATGTGTATCTTTTTCTGGAAGTGCTATGATACTTCCATCCACACAGAAACGTCTTTGTCTCAAAGAAGCAGAATTCTTGGTTTCAAGTACTACAGTATTTCCCCGTGATATCTTTTCGTAGGTGACTTTACTATTTTCAACATGTTTTCCGTTATCATAGATTTCTCCCATAATATTCATGATATATTCACCTGTATTGTCATCTTCCGAATTGAAGGCAATGAGGTATAAGTTATCATCCAAAATATTCCCCTTTGGCAGGACAACAAATGTCTTCTCAAATCTGTTACTAGGAGTTAGAACAAAATATGCAAATGGACCTTCCTTTTTTATTCCATTAAACGTAGCTGTACCTTCATATTTTTGCTCTGATGATAGATTAGAATAAGCTGCTATTTTAAATCTTTCTACTCCATGTTTTCTTAGCTTTGGTGTATCACTATCTGCGACTAATGAAGCATGGAAAGCCCAAGACAAAACAACAATGAACATCAATGACTCAGGTACTTCATCTTTCTTCTGATCTTCAACTAAGTAGTACGATCCTTTTGGGAATTGAGCCTCATATAGATTCAAGGAGTTTATTTCCGCTGAGGAGCTGAAAAAAGTACCTATTGCTTGGTAAATATCTAAAAATCCCAATGACAATGCTAGACTATTACCAGTACCTTCTGGAATGACTAAGATATTGACTTTTACTAAATTTTTATTAATAGGTAACGAATTGACAAATTCGTTTACAGAAGTATCTCCGCTAATGAATATTAACGTAACAGAATCCCCTTTAATTGATAAACCTCTACCAAACTCCTTAATCGAATTCTCAGAAGTTGTGCCTACATGTTGATGGTGAACATTAATATCATTAAAGATTGGTAATAGAATCTTCTTGTATATATCAGAGCTATCATCTCTCCCTGTTCCTGATTTAACTGAATCAATTACTATAATATCATTATTAAAATAGTCTGGTTGGTTGCCTAAATCTAATGTTTTGATACCTTCAGGAACCACTTCAACTTCATTCCTTACAAGTTTTACTTCTCCGTCAATGGTCTCAATTCCATACAATCTCTTCTTTTCCTTCAAATAGAATAAAGGATGTGTATTCAGTTCTTCTGACATTATAGCCGAACTCTTCTATATAAGCTTATGTTCCTTAGTTAATTTTTGAAGATAAATGCGAAATTAATATTCACAAGCTTTACTAATACATAATGCTATAAAGTTAATTTCAGCTAATAATATATAAATCAACGCCTGTAATTATTGTAATTGCCCCTTCTGTTGGAATTTTGATTATATCCAGAATTATTATAATTATTATTGGAGTTATTGGTAAATCTAGAAGGATCATTGTAGTTGTTATTGTTGTAATTGTTATTGTTGTAGCTATTGTTGTTGTTATTGTAGTTGTTATTATTGTAGTTATTGTTATTATTGTAGTTGTTGTGATAATTCAGATTGCCATATTTATTTCCATAGTTATTGTTTCCATGATTCCTATTATAGTTATTTCCTTGGCTATTTCCATAGTTGTTTCCATAATTGTTTCCATAGTTGTTTCCATAGTTGTTTCCATAATTATTGTAATTATTCTGGTTATTCATATAATTGCCATTACCATAATTAGAATTATAATTTCTCTGTGCTTGGCTCTGCTGTTCATACAGACCGGTTTGGTTTTTCATATACTCAAGATAAGCTCTGTAGCCACCTCTTCTCATAGTATATGTTAGGAATATCTCACTTCCCATTGGACCCTTATTGACATAATCTTTGTTATCATTTGGAGTTCTGAATCTATTACCATATCCCTTATTTTGGCCATAAAGAATTGCGTCTCTATCTTCTTGAGTTAATGCTTTTGCATGAGATATAAACCCATTCAATAACATTGACTTCCCCTTTTTCTTTGCTGGCATATTATACGTAACAGCTAAGAATTCATTATTATTCAAATTAGGCATACTTCCTTCTTCGAAAGGATATTCAGTGGTTCCAGTTACTTTAAACCCTTTAATCATTTTTGCAGTACCAGCTAAACTACTCCTGGAAAACCTGAAATCAACTTTTTCAATATTTTCTTTATAAATATCTGTTAGGAATCTATTGTAATTTTTATTCTGACTTGAGATGTATAATACTTCTTCTTTAAGTTCATTTCTCTCTTTCTCGTAATCTGATAATAATTCATATTTGCTTCTGACTGCTGTAAGTAACCTGCTTTCATCGATAAAAGGTAAGAGAGCGATACCCTGCCAACTCATCTTTTTACCATTCATATCGATTTCAAAATCTTCAGGGTAAAAATCGATAATCTCACTATGTTTCTCTGACATTAATCCTCTGAAAACTTCTGGTAAGTTATGACCAGAAGCAGCTGGTAAAACTGACATCAACTGTTCATATGGTCTAAAAGGTTCACCAAGATTAAATTTGATACCTTCTTCACCCACAATTTCATTCAAATTTACAAAATCTGCAGCAAATGGGGCATAATGGAAAGGGAAGAACCAATTCCATGAGGCACAACCTTGATAATAGTATAATAATACCCAGGATATACCTTCTAAATACGCCCTAACGACTTCTTTACGAGTTTTCTCTACTTCTTCATTTGTAGATATATGAAACTTAGTTTGGTAATAACGTTGACGATAACCCGGTTCCCACATACGTACAGCATCTCCATTTTCATCTGGTGTTGGAGCATCAGAATCATCAGTTTCCTCAAGTGCCCTCTTTTTATTGTTTGGTTCAGGGGTGCTGTCATTGCTACTAATTTCTTTCACAGCAGCTGCAGCACTTACACCTCCACCACCCATCTTTTTAGAATCAAGAAGAGCTTTTAATTTAGCTGCAGCATCATTATTTGCCATATTTGCCATGGTAATTATTTCTTTGTTAGCGACAATATCCTTATTCGACAATTGAGCGAAACCATCAACTTGCTCCCCACTAGTTGTAAGCAAAGGCATATTCTGATCTGCTACTAATGGTGCTTTGTCATGACCTTTCGAAACCAGCGATAAATATTGCTTTTTTAAAGCCTTTTCCTCTTCTTGGAATACTTTACGTCTTTTGTCGTTTTCTTCTCTTCTCTTTTCATTTTCGTGTCTCTTTACAAATATTTGGTCTTCTTTATAAGCCAATGATGCCATTAACTTCTCGACACCATCTATATTTAAAACACCATCACAGGTAATAAAATCACGTAGCTGGGGCAAAATCCTTTTCCAACAATTTAAAAGTATATCAATTCCATTATCCCTAACATCTAAACTTGGTAAATGCGGCAAGAAATCGTTACCAACAAAGAAACACATAAATACCCAATCATCAATTGCTCTTTCTAAATCAAATGGGAAAGGAAGTTGAGGATTATATAATTCGAGTTCAAGGTACTCTCTTAAAACACTAACATGTAACCATAAAAACGGTTTCTTTGAATCTTGTTCGTTAATAAGATCCTTCTGTTCCTGAGTCATCAGCAACTGATCTGAAATCCTCATATGTCTAGACTGGTTTGCAAACACATCTTCTCTTAAAACCCTAAAATGAGGCTCGTGGGTAGCCAAGCCCAAAAAGATTAAATCTGCATCTAAACCATAAATACAATGCTTTACATTTGGATTATATTCTGGATCCAGCCTCTGCAGCCTAATAAAACTCATGATTTTATGTTCACCTTCTCCAGGAACGGTAGCATCACTTATAATAACCTGCAAATTGGCCCAGCCAGGATCATTTGAGAGTTTATAAGCTACCCAATATCTTAATGCTGAAGCAAGGTTGTCCATAAATGGTGTACCAGGAGTAATGGAATTTGAATCCCATGATTTTTTACCTTTGATTGCATCATCAATCAACTCTCCTCTTAACTCCTTTTCTCTAATTTGACGTTCTTTTTCTTCATGGGCAATTTTAGCTTCCTGAGCTGATCTGAATCTTCTAGATCTTTGTTGATTCATTTTGGCCCTTGGGGCAACACCATCTACTGCAATCATGAGTACCTTTCTGGGTCTTGCCATCATTAATACTCTATCAGTATACTTAAAAATATCCAAAAACAATTCATCCTCTGTCTCTGGTGCAGGTTTATTTTCTGGATGGTAACACGGATGGACTATACCATTCATGTCTAGATATAAATTATCTAATTCACCATTTGGGTTTGGGTCACTATACTTTGCTCCACCAATCTCCTCCAAAACATCTTCCTCCACCACTGGAGAAATAATTTTTGGGTATTTACGGGATAACCATCTAAATAATGCTGGAACACCCATTGCTACGTTATGAAAGATGAATGGTTTGTATCAACAGTAAATTATATATCTGCATTCGATGAGGGTTCAAACTCTTTTGAATATATGCAGGTTTTGTTTAATAACGACTTGTTCTAATTATTATTGGTAAACTATGGAAAATAGCCTATAAGAAGAAAAAGGAAATTGACTATATAAGATCAAAATATTTATTTTGGATCATAGTATTATTTTTAAGGGATTATTTAGTTCACTTGATACTGAAATGATAAAAATAATTCGCAGATAGTTAGTTAAAAAATTTTAAAAATATGCCTTCAGCCAGATTCGAACTGACGATCTCCTCATTACTAGTGAGGTGCCTTACCAACTTGGCCATAAAGGCATAGAAATGCGACCCCGGTGAGGATCGAACTCACGATCTTAAGATTAACAGTCTTACGCCTTAGCCAGCTTGGCCACGGAGTCATTTTCTGCTTGCGTTACATTTGAGTGTTTTGTTGCTGGATAGTTGACTTTCTCTTATTTAAACCTATTCTGATATAAGTTCACTTATAATCATGATTATTAAAATTAATAAATTTGTATAGTTAGGTTAGTTTAAGATTGAAATTTAAATAATTTAAATTCGAATATCATAATAAGTATATAATTTTAGAAAAATAAAATAGTTTTGTTAAAATCTTAGTATATATTGTTTAAGATGATATAAAAATTTTAAAAAAAAATTGCTTGTGTATTCATCTATTGTCTTTCCATCAAGATAAGTTAATACTTGATATAAGTAATACTTTCTTAACCACCTTTAAAATATTGGAAATATTTACTCAGTTCATAGTTCCTTTATAATGGCTGAAAAATGATTATAAGCGACCCCGAGAAATTATATTTTCTCTTTTAATGCTATGCATAATTTGATTGCTAGAAATGCTGTCATAACCGGCGCATCTCGAGGATTAGGACAAGCAATTGCTTACAAACTAGCCTCCTTAGGATGTTCGGTAACACTAATTTCAAAGAATAGAAAAAGACTTCAAGATTCTTTCGATAATCTTCCAATTATAGGTCATTACCAGAAACATCAAATGATCGATTTTAACCTAGAAGAATTTGGAGCCGGAAAAGGAAAACAAGAGAACTATGAGGAATTAATTCAGATATTAGGGAATACTTCAATTCTTGTGAATTGTGCAGGTGCAACTTCCCATCGACTTTTGACTAGGATGAAGGAAGAAGAGATTACATCTTTGATAAACTTAAACTTAGTGGCACCAATTCTACTTTCAAAGTTAAGTTGCGTTCCTATGATGAGAATTAAGAAAAATACATTGAATCTGTCAGATTTTGTTCCTGTAATTGTAAATATTTCATCAATATTATCAATAACTGATCATACATTGCCAGGTACTTCAGTTTATGCGGCTACTAAAGCCGGTCTATTAGGGTTTACTAAATCACTAGCATCAGAATTGAGAGGAAAAGTAAGAGTAAATTCAATAATGCCAGGCTTAATACAGGAAACAGATATGGGATCCCTTGTAAACGTCAATGAATTAAAAAGCGTCCCAATAGAAACTGTGGTCGATAAGACTATTGAAAGTATTCTAGATAATTCTCTAAATGGAGAATGTATAAAAGTTGAAAATGTATGAATAATGAATATATAAAAGTCTATGAAATGAAACAAAAGTCTATGAATGAAACAACAATTGATAAATATATTCGATTTCTTCATGCTTATAGTAACGTGGTGTACCGTAAAATGCCTGGAAACAATACTGAGCTAATTTTAAAAGATGTTCATGATTTTTCTCATATAGCCAAGTAATGAAGTTATTGAACTCTGGGAGATTATACTTTCCTCTTTGAGAGACATGTGTTTGTAATTCTATTATTAATTTTGATACGCTGTTTATTCTGATGTCTGAAATGCTCACATCAAGTTTATCAAGATAATAAGATTTAAGAACTAGAATCGCTTGACCCATAACATTAAACTCCTCTCTATATTCCAAAAATATTTCTTTAATATTTCTGTAGAAGTTATAATCGTCCGAATATTGTGAATCTAATTCATCCAAATAAAAACCCACTTTTTTTATCATAATTGTACACTTACCTTCTAACTTCTTTAATATTTTTAAAATAGCTTGAAACATGATATTATTTCCAGGATATAACGAGTTGAAAACCACATTATTTTCATGAGCAAACGAGAGCCAGAGTGATATAAAATTAAATAGTCTGTCATAAGATATTTTCAAGTATTCTTGCATCTCATTTGTCCTCTGCACAAGCTTATAGTCCGATCTGATTCTCCAAATAGTGTTCGTAATGATGGTAATTAAGATGTTATTTACCTGAGGGTGTTGAGGATATTGCTTAATCAAGCAATAGACATTATTCTTTAGAAAATCATGGTTCTGTAATTCAATGTCCAACTGAAATAATTTTTCCAAATCTAATTTATTGTTAAGAGGTAAGGTATCAAGCAATAACGTATGATATGTTATCAGACTCTCTTCAGTGAATACTTTTAGCTGGCCAATAAAATTTTCCCAGTAGCCAACCTCATAGAGTAGCCAGAATGCTCTAAAATTTTGCGTTGTATTAAAATAATGGTTTTGAGTAGTAAATAATTCTGAGTCGATCCCCTCAAAGTACGTCTCACTGAAATGCCAATATTCTGAAAACATGTTCCTACCAATCTCAGCAAGTTTAGTAATTCCCGATACTGACAGCTCTTCCATGAGCCAATGAATCAATATTGGAATCAAATTATAGAGTACCAGACTCAGGTTAAAGATCAATAGATGAATTACATATCCGATTAAAAAATCATCCCTATAAGTCCGGCTGAAGACTTCAGGCTCCATTTCAAACCAACAATCGACATCATCATTAAGATTTTGATTAAATCTTTGTAGATTTGGTGGGATGGAATTAGAATCAAATAATAAAGAATGACTAAGTTTGTGGTAGGTAGTTTTGGTGGATAAGGCAATTGATTTCCCTATCTTATATGAACATATTGAAGATAACTTCAGAACATTACTTATTGAGTTCAAATTATGTCTTTCTATCACTACATTTGTAATAATATTCTTGAAGACCTGAAAAATTTCCTCGTAGCTTTGATAAAGATCTTTCGATATAAACGGTTTTAAAGCTTTCATTCGCTCCAGAGACGATGAACAATAAACGAAATCATCTATTTTGTTTAAATATGTTTTTTCATACGTCTTTTGTGGTAGAGGAGAAGAAGATGGCAAGATAAACGTCAACTCATGGTTCGAATCAGATTCTGAATCATCGTATTTGTCATTTGATTTCAGTAACTTCAATCTTTTAAATCTCAGAGGGTCATTTCTGTTTGTGGATTTCCTCGAGCTATATGTATTATTACTGCCACTACTATTCTTGCATCTGGTTCTTATCTCATCAATAGGGAAATTAAACTCAATCAAATTTGGGTATTTGCAATTAAGATCATGAAGTCCATGAATTTTTGAAAGCAACGGGCGAATTATTCTTTTGCATTTAGAAAACGCTAGTGTCTCTTGATATCCTTGTACCCTCTTTCTAGAACTCATATACTATATAACATTAAGAATCATCTATCAATATGTTAAATAAACAAATAATTATGTTATGTTTGTACACTAAATTTCAAAAATCCGCGTATCTTATATTTAAACCTCACTAATCGCTCCGGATTGTGTGATATATATTAATTGCTTGTAATGAAAACTACATTAGGATTGGCAATTATAGCAGTACTCTATAGTTCAGGAAGCACCAAAGCTGAAAGAATTAGAGGAGTTCTGCCTTCAGAAGAGCACTTATATGTACCTGAATACAGCGATACTGGAGAACAAATTTGGAGATGTTTAGGTGATCCTAGCATTGTGTTATCATATAATCAAATAAATGACGATTATTGTGATTGTCCTGACGGCTCAGATGAACCAGGCACCAATGCTTGTCCTTTTAATCCGGAAAGAATGTTTTATTGTGAAAATGAAGGCTATTATCCAAACTATATAGAAAACTACAAATTGAATGATGGAGTTTGTGATTATGACATTTGCTGTGATGGTAGCGATGAATACGCTACTGGAAAATGCCCTAACAAATGTAAAGAAATCAAAGAACAGTTTGAAGAATACAAGAAGAATGCATTACAAGTGATTGAAAGTGCCACAAACAATAGAGAAAAATTGATCCTAGACGCAGCTGAAGAGAGAAAGATGGTTGAAATGTCCATATCTGCTCTAAGAAACAAATTAAGGGATCTTGAATTAGCAGAAAAACCTGCTGCTGAAAAAATTGAAAATGAAAATACTAATGTAAATAAAATCAAACCACATTTAGACGCAGTTTCAGAGTTGCTTGAATCACAAATAAAATCCGAAGCATTAAAAGACAAGAAAATAGAGTACTTAGAATCTGTTCTTTCTAAATTAATGAATGGATATAACCCAAATTTTAATGATTTGGTAGTAAAGGAATCGGTCTCTAGCTTCAAGGAATATTTATCAAACTCCGAAACGGAAACTCCTAAGGCAGCAACAAAAGAGGACTTAAACAGACTCACGGATTTAATTCTTGCCAACATCCCAGAGGGCGAAAATTCAACTCCATCTTTTGGGAACTATATTCATCAACAGTACTTAAAAGCTATTGAAAAATTTTCTGGCGGCCAACAAGTTTTAGAAAACACTAAAGTAAGTACGGATAAGCAATCTCAAAATGAAAAATTGAAGAAACAATTACAACAGGAACTTGTAATATATGAAGGTGATCTTGATAGAGACTATGGACCTCATGAGATTTTAAGAGCAGTTAAATCAACTCGTATTGGTGGTAAATTAGATGAATATAATTATTTATTAGAATTTTTTGGAACTATCTATCAAGATAATGTTTTGATTGGACAATTTGAAAGATTTGAAAATAATGCTTTATATTATTCAAATGGTGCCAAATGTTGGAACGGACCCAAGAGATCAGCAGTTGTACATTTACTCTGTGGAGCTGAAAGTAAGTTGCTTTCTGTAAGCGAACCAGAAAAATGTGAGTATAGTTTCGAGATGACTAGTCCTATCGCATGTGATGATAACTCAGAGAAAGAGATTCTTTCGAAGTTTAGGATAAATTATGACTTGTTATAAAATTATAGTTAGTCTATATAATGCAGTTTATGATTTTAATCAAAGGTAATCTTTTTACCGGTAAATTTAACATTCTTAAGCCTTTCTTCAGCAAGCCTCTTAGCCTCCCATGAAGGATGCATTTTGACAGGCACCTCTTTATTTTCCTCTTTACTTTGAACCTTGTCATCGAGATTTCTCTTCTTTCTTTCACCCAATGGTGCAATATTTGAACCACTAGGAGCATTTTCTTGCGCAAGTTTGGCTTTTTCTTCTCTCTTACGACATCTTTCTTCATACTCTAATTGTCTTCTTTCTCTTTCACTTGCAATTTGAGCTTGTTCTTTCTTGACATGAGTAGCTTCTCTACCGTATTTCTTAGCCCATATCTTTTGTCTTGCTCTTTGTCCTCTTCTATTTTTACGTTGACTAGTTGCTTCCTTCACCACTTTGTCGTTATCAATATCGAAATCTTCACTATCGGATCCCTCAGATATATAACCAACAGCAAGCTCAGGTAGATTGTGTTTCTTTTTCTCCTTAGGTTTTGGAGCTTCATCAAAAAAATCATCTTCTGATTCATCTTCTGATTCTTCGCTCATTTCTTCATCTGTTACCTCATCATAGTTAATATTAGGATCTAATTGGGTTTCATCTTCTCCATCTGAGTCCACCACAAGATTATCAAATTTGGCAAACTCGTCAAAGGCCTTTTCAGCATCCATTGGTTCTGAATCAGACTCACCGTCTTTTTCAGAACCCTCATCACTAGAATCCAGTCCAGAATCACCATCAGAATCTACTTCTTCACTATCAGAATCATGGTCAATATCTTTATTATTAGTAGACGTTTGTCTAGCCTTTCTCTCATCTACAGATAAATTACCTCTCACCATTCTAAAAGACCATTCAACTTCTTCAATTAACGGCTTTAGCTTTTTTGAATTCCATAAGTTAGATATGGTTCTGTTTATATCTTTATTATTTTGACAAAAGGTGATAAAAAAAGCCGATGGATTGCTTGGGTTTGATTTATCGGTGATAATCTCACGAATATTACTAGGAATATAAGCAGGAGGATTTTGCTTAAGCTCCTTGTTAAGTAAAATAGTACTCTGAATACATTTGATTAACTTAGAAACTATTAATGTCTTCGTGTTTTCTGGATTCTTAAAAAACTCAATCTCTTTCTCATTAGTTTTCAGTTTAACATATTTTTGTATTTCCTTCTCTATTTTCTTATAAGAGCCATAATATTTCTTGTTAAAGAACTCTTCCTTTAATGCTTTTATCTCTTTTAATGCGTCTTCTTTGGAGGACGGGAGTCTCTTATACAATTTCTCCGTATTTCTTGCTCCTAATAACTTCTTCGTATGTGGAAATCTTGGAGTGAAATTTTCAAATTTTGCTTCCAAAAGATCCAATTTCCACATGTTACTTTTCTTCGATTGATTAAGAACCATCTTCTAAAGCTTTACAAATGTATTTAAGAAAGTAGGGGAAGAATAAAATATGTAGAGATGAGCATCAAAAAATTAATTTTTCAGATCTCGAAGATCACCACATTAATTTACCAACAGTGATAATGGAAGTAATAAGTGAACAGGGGAATAAAAGCCAAAAGAAAAGAAAAATAGATAATAATGATAATGTTAAATCACTTAGATGTGAGTTCTTTTTAGAAAAAAAAAGGAGAATGTGCTCTATGCAAAGGAAAGCAGGTGAAAAGTATTGTTCTCAACATGTTATACAAGAAAAAGGTGAGAGAATTCCTTGTCCATTAGATAACAAGCATACTATATGGGCCAAGGATTTAGAAAGACATGTAAAAAAATGTAATGCAAGACCGAAAGAAGTGAGAGATCCTTGGTTTAGTGAAGATTTGAATGTTGTGCTTCAAAATGATTCCACCAAAGAGACACAATCTGAAGAGGATTGTGGTATGGAAACTGATGATTTGTTTGAAAAATATATTCCATTGATAAAGAAATTGAATTTTGATCCATTAGAGTTTAAAGTAAATCACCATGATGGCTTAGAATCAAGGTTATCGGAATTAACTAATCAAAAGCATGCTCTTCAGCATGCTTCTTTAATCGGAAATTTGAGAGAAGAGAATCTTTTACACACCGATACATTCTATTTGGAATTTGGATGTGGTAAGGGAGAGTTTTCTAAATTTGTGAATCTTTGTGTCCTCCAAGATGTGAAGAATAATAAATTAGCTAAAAAAGGTACGAAGTATGGATTCGGGTTTATAGATAGAGGTGTTAACAGAATGAAAGTGGACAACAAGATTATCAAGGATTGTGAAGAATATGACTTAAATATCAAACCGATAATAAAGAGAACTCGTATTGATATTAAAGATATTAACCTAGATAAATTCCTAGAAGATATAGAACCAGAAAAAGTGGTAGGAATATCAAAACATCTTTGTGGTGCTGCAACAGACCTCACATTGAAATCATTGCTCAACTCATCATTATTGAGTGTTAATAAGCTGATATTTGGTGGTATCTTAATTGCGATGTGCTGTAGACATGTTTGCTCATTTGATCAATTATTGCCCCAATCTAAGGTTTATTTAAGTCAGAATGGCTTTCTGACCCAAGAGTCTTTTAATGTTTTACGGAAAGCAGTTTCATGGGCAGTCTGCGGAGATGGAAAACTGTCAAATATAAGCTTGGATGAGAGATATCAATTAGGATTGACAGCTAGACGTTTGATCGATGAAAGTAGAGTTTATGCATTAAGACAGTTATTACCGGATTTTAAAGTTGAAATGTTTTATTACACACAATTGGATGTAACACTTGAAAACGTTTGTCTTTGTATCAAGCCCAAAGATGAATAAGGAGACAAAGCAATTGATTGGTAACTCCTAATAAGTTTCACACTAGAGTAGTATTTGGCGAAATATTTGAATAATAACTAATCAGGTGAAAAGAAGCAGTAAAAGTTAAGTATTTATTTCGCTTGGAAAATGTAATCTATTAGAGAGTTTGTTGTTAATTTCTAAAGTATTACATTTATCATATAGAAAAAACCACTGAATTTGAAAAGATACTCTATAGGAACTTGATATAGTGGTATCTGATAATGTGTCAATTTACTTCAATTACTTTAAAATTAGCAAACTAACTGCTTAGCATATTACTAAAGATAAATTTATTTACATTATTTATAATACAATAAACAATTTAATTCCAAAGATTAATTCATTCCAAATTTCATGGTACATTTGAGATAAGAAATACGATCCAATTGTAGTGGAGGAGAAAATTTGAATCAAATCTCTAACCTAACGAGAGATTACATAGCTGTACTGAGAAAACAAAGAGATTTATATGATCATCTCTAGATCTAAACTACGTAAAAAATAGTATGCACGAATAACTAAATAATTTTTTGATGATATTAATACTTGAGAATGAGGTTCATTATATAAAATAATAGGCTAACTATCAATTTTTAAAGAACAGAAAAGGTATAGAAGTATAGTTAGGCGATGATGACTGTACAATACATTTGAAAGAGATAGATGTCCCTGATTTTCCCAACCTAATTTACGATACAATTTCATTTTCCTTTAATAAAGGTACCCAAGCTTACATTAATTAGACATTAGATGAAAAATACAGCTGGGTGAAAAATTATGGGACTAATGTCTTAGTTTAAGGTTTCTCCGTAGAAACAAAACATTAATATGTTATCCACTGAAAGTTTCATGAGATGAAAGGGAAGTTATGTCTAGCAAGGATCAACACTTGAAAGTAATCCCGCAACAAATGACATCAATAATTGAAGAACTAATCCATAGTCATTCAAAGAAGAAGAGGATAGATGCCCAAATCTGCAAAATACCTCATGTATTATGCATGCACTTCCTTTCATATCGGGGAATGCACTTAACCAATTCAAACAATAAAATTAATACTCTGATGTTACAGTTTCCATTAATAGTCTAATTAGGTTATTTGCCCTGCTAAAACATTAGGTGTTTCGGACATTGCACTCTTTACGATGAAAATGTCACGTTACAAGATGCGGGGGAAAACCTTAAAAATTGACTTAATTGATTACTATTGGAATTCATACACACGTCTAACTTACAAAACAATTGTTTAAACTTCTTAACGATTTAGTGAATAAAGGAAATACGATTAAAAAAAATACACCGATGGTGGTAATTAATATTCGACCTCGATAACTATGTAGTATTGTCAATAACGTACTGATAACATTGAAGACGTAAAATGAATGGTAACGCCACACGCACCGCGCCAAAGATAATGACGTTTTATAGACTGGCTGATCCCAAAATGATACGTTGTATTTTACAGACGAGAAAATAGACCTACAAACGGCAAAATAGACAATAAAACTTTATATCTAAACCTTTAAACAGTATATTTTCAATATAAAAAAATAGATTTCTAATGGTGTTACTTACATACCAAGATGATTAAATAGATTTAGGTTTTTATCTTTAATAAATGACTTTTGATTGGGTTTACTCTAATTATTTCAGGAACATGTTCCTATACTTCACTTTTAATATAGCTTTACGATATCGTTAGAAGCTAAACTCAAAATTCCAATGTAGTTGAAAGAGCTAGATTCTGCATCATTGTGTGGTTTACTCTTATAAATTGCCTTATGAATCTATGAGATTATCTTCAAACGGTAACTGGTATTTCCCATTACAGATAAACTTACGAGTTACTGTTTCATCATGCCAGTCGAAATGTTCTGGAAAGGAAACTTTAATTTTAATTTGTACCTTTCACGGCAACCTCGGAGAGTGTTTTTGGAAAAATACCCCTCTAAATACTTTTGAAGCAGATTTACACTCGTGGATCTTTGTTACCTGTACATTTTGTTCAATAAGTAATAACACCTTACTTTATGTTGTGTTAAAAAATAGCTTACTTAAAAAGTGTTTTAAAGTGTTCAAAGTAACCTGGAACGTTTTTAACACATGCTTCTACTTTGACATATTTTATCCAAATTGACGCATTTATTATTAAAGGATATCAAACTATTTTCCTTTTAGCTTCTCTTATCTACAGGCTTTCTCCACAAAATAGTGAGTGTTAGCCGACACGCCTAATTAGGAACTTGCATGCAGCTAGAGTTTATTCCAACAGTCACTCATACTTGACACTCATCAACAGTCATTCAAGATCGCCTTGGCTTCAATGTCTTCATATTTGATCTAAGATACTTGGTCAAATAGACTCTTAGAAACTCAGCATTATATTTAAAATAACTAGTAGGAAAATTTTATATTTCTGAATAAGAGTATTCTTCTACGGGTACCCAATTAAACGAACGGCTAACCAGCAGAGTCTAAAGTGTATAATCTCTCCTCATTAGATGCCGGTCTCATGTTACATTGCAATTTTAAAATGTAACTAAACTCCTTGCATAGCTCCACTTTTTTAATTTGACCAATCTTGCTTTCCCCTTCTTCATATCTGACCATAACATTCGATATATAAATAAAAAGTATAAAAAGCTAGTTTGTCGCGTATTAGTATCCTTAGATTAGTTTTAAATAATTTACTAAAATAAAAGTCTTATAATAAAATTACAAGATGGGTTATGAAGAGCGGCTTTCAGGAGTTGCGTTACGTATCGCAGACTATTTAGATTCATTCCCAACATCCTATAATATTCTTTTTATGGGAACTGCTTCCTGTGTATCAGGTATTATGTTTGGTTTCGATATTTCCTCAATATCAGGCTTTCTTGGTGATCATGATTATGTTCATTTCTTTCATTATCCAGATTCGAACTTGCAAGGTATTATCACTGGCTCCATGGCGTTGGGTTCATTCTTTGGATGTTTTCTCTCTGCAATTATCTCAGAGCCTTTTGGAAGAAGAGTGTCGTTGTTTATTAGTTCGTTCTTTTGGATTGTTGGTGCTGCTATTCAATCTTCTTCTCAAAATGTGGCTCAATTAATTTGTGGTCGTTTAATTTCAGGATTTGGTGTAGGATTTGGTTCAACTGTAGCTCCCGTTTATGGGTCTGAAGTAGCACCTAGGAAAATTCGTGGTGCTATTGGTTGTTTTTTCCAATTCTGTGTTACTGTTGGTATTTTGATTATGTTCTTAATTTGCTATGGATTGAGTCATATAAAAGGGATAGCATCATTTAGAATTGCTTGGGGTCTTCAAATGGTTCCTGGATTGATATCTCTTGTTCTTTTGCTCTTCATTCCAGAATCTCCAAGATGGTATGCAAAACAAGGACAATGGGATAAATGTGAGTATATTGTCTGCAGAATTCAGAAGTCAACAATTGATGATCCCGAAGTCAAAATTGAACTTGCCGAAATCCAGGAACAATTACTGAAGGAAAATGCAAGAGCATTCCGTTACATTGATTTGTTTAGCAAGAAATATCGTACTCGTACTTTTCATGCAATTTGGGCTCAAATATGGCAACAATTAACCGGTATGAACACCTTAATGTACTATATCGTTTACATTTTTGAACAGACGGGTTACACAGGTAATTCTTCATTGGTTTCAGGTATTATTCAATATGTCCTTAACGTGGTCATGACAGTACCAGCATTCTTTATAATGGATAGGGTGGGTAGAAGACCAATTTTGTTGGTCGGTGCAGCATTAATGATGACTTGGCAATTTGCAATCGCAGGTATTTTAGCAACCTACGGTCGTCCTGTTGATGAGTACGTCCTGCCAACTGGTGTGGTTAATACAGGTATCAGACTTATAATTCCAAGTTCAGAATCAGCTGCCGGTAAAGCTGTTATTGCGTGCTGTTACTTATTCGTATGCTCTTTTGCACCCACTTGGGGTGTAGGAATCTGGGGTTATTGTGCCGAGATTTGGGGAGACAGTGCTTCAAGACAAAGAGGTGCAGCAGTAACTACAGCAGCAGATTGGATTTTCAATTTTGCTATTGGTATGTTCACACCATCGGCATTTAAGAATATCACCTGGAAGACGTACATGATTTTTGGAACATTTTGTGCATGCATGTTTTTACATGTACTTTTCTTTTTCCCCGAGACTAAGGATAAGCGTTTGGAAGAAATTGGACAGATGTGGGACGAGAAAGTTCCTGCATGGCGTTCTGCTTCTTGGAAGCCAACTATTCCTCTCACAGTGGTAGATTCTCATGGAAAGGATATTCCAATTGATCATGACGAACATGGAGATTTATCTCATACCGATAGTGAAAATAAGGCAGAGGGAACTCCAAACAGTTGATTAATATGTTGTATAAGTATATAGTGGTTAATTAATGATAATAATGATATCCTGTTTTGAAATCCACAACGCCATTAAGTGCTATCTTCTATGGTAAGTAGGCATCTAATAGTGCAAGTTAAAAGTTTACTACTGTATTTAGCATATTTCCATAATTTTAGAGATGAGATCTCCGTATCCTTTAACTTTAGGATGTGATAAGCTGAATTGGGCCATTTGACTTTATCGGACAATAATTATCCATCTCATCTATTTATCAACAAATACATTTAATAGAATTGTTTAACAAAGGAATCTCAATGAACAGTGTATTTTCAATTTAAATAACTGAGTATTTTCCTTAGGCTTTTATTTCAAAGATTTTAGACAATTCCTCGAAGATTACAGGAATTTGATTTATTGATCGAGTAATATATGCAATTTTAGATTGAAAAACCAATTAAATGTTAAAATACAGTGATAAAAAACCCGAAAGAAGTTGAATTTATATATGATATGTATAAAATCTAATCTAACAATCTATATAAACGAAACAATTTGTTTTTAAATAGAGTGTGTTACTTCATTACTTCATATCAAGTCTAAATAGACATTATCTAGAGATAATTCATACATTCAAATTAGAAGTTAGCATACCTAATTTACTGAGATAAACTTTTCAAGATTTTAGAGTCGAGTCAATTCATCTTAATCTATTAATTCACTATTTAATTCATATACTCCTCATGTCGTTACTTACCACCTATAAAATCTCAATACATGAACTGTATAACCCAGTAATACAAAAGGATTCAATTTGAGAAAAGAGTTCTGGTAAAATTATTTTTGAATTAGAAATTTTATTACTCACATCCAAAAATTGTAGATGGTAAAAAAGATCTTATAATAATTAATAAGTTATATAATTACTATTAGTTGCTATCCTTTTTACAAAAATTGTCAAGGATTTTGAAATTGAAAATTAAGAATTGCCAAGAATAACATGCTAAAACAAAGATTTTACCTTAAGAAGCAGACTGAAAAAGACCGATGTTGAAAGCTCTAGCGATTTAAAGAGGCCAATATAGAATATTGATTTGCAAGTCTCATTCCCTACTTTATTAATTTCATTTGTTCTAAAGGTTGCATACAAAGACTCATTATTCGTCTCATAATCAATTAATGAAACGTGTTATTACCGTAATAATAGATAAAATATTAATTGTATATTTAAGACAAGAACTAAAGACAATAATTAGCTTAGAAGCTTAGATCTTTTCTTCCTTGATACCGTGCTTCCAAACGGCAACATATGGAGTGACACCATCTTCACGGTAGTTCATTAAGACAACCATTCCATCTGGGTCCATAGATTCACCGGTGAAAAATTCCCAGTCCTTGAAGGAACCAACAACCTTCTTAGCGTAAGCAGCAGCACCCTTCTTGAAGGTTTCAACAGCATCTGGGTCGTTTTCCTTTAAGTAAGCTTCGGTTCTCTTCATGTAATCCTTAAGGTAAGTAAGGAAAGACTTCTTGTCGAAAGCAGTTTGTTGTAATCTGAAAGAGCTAACAACGTTGTTAACTAATTGAGCACTGTTTTCAAGTTCTTCTTCACCATCTTCAGCAGATGGGTTGGCACCGATGTCGACATCAACACCACCTTCCTTGATCATAGCACAGTCAGCTTCGTAGATGACACCATCAACTAATTTGACATCGTAAGCGTCAGATAATAATTCGTCTTTGGAGAAAATATCAGTGAAAATAATCATTTTTAATAAACTAATAGGCTATAGGTAGATCTGTTTTAAGAAAAGGGAATTTTCACCATTATATAGGACTGAAAAAAAATTTCAAGGAGGAAAAATTTGGTACGATGAGTTGCTTGACTTCCTAATATGGAAATATTTACATAATATTCTCATCATTGATTGTTTGGATAATTTCTACAGATCTTAATCGGATCATAAAAATAATCATACATTATATTACATACTAAATAAAGTTACCATTAAAGGCTCTTCTAAAGAAGGCCAAAATTCTATCATATACTATTTTATTACCATTGTGATATCTAATGGAATGGTCACTGTCTGGAAAGATCATGAAATCGAAATTTTCGACATTTTCCTGATCAAAATCATCTATTAATTTAAGGGTGTTTTGAATGTGAACATTATCATCACCACTTCCATGCCCAATAAAAAACTTCTTTACATTTTTGAAATTGCTCACGTCATGTATAGATGCAATTTTATAGCCATCTGGATTTTCTTGAGGTGTTCTCATGTAGCGTTCAGTGTAAATGGAATCATAGAACTTCCATTGAGTGACAGGAGCAATAGCGACACCATATGAAAAGATATTGTCTAAATCAGTTTCTAACGTTTTTAAAGTCATAAAACCACCATAAGACCATCCCCAAATGGCGATATTGTCAGAATCTACATAGGATTTCTCGGCCCAGTACTTAGCAGCAGCTATTTGGTCTAAAGGTTCATAATGACCAAGTTTATCTCTAACTGTAAACTTAAACTTAGAACCGTTGCTATTGTGGTTGTTGTAACCAGTTCCTCTTCCATCAACGGTAACAACAACACAATTCAATTCGGCAGCTACCACAGCACTAAATGAAACAGCGAATCTCTTTTGCACAAGTTGAGATCCAGGGCCACCATATACAAAAAAAAGAACAGGATATTTGTTCTTAGGATTGAAGTTTAAAGGCAAAGTCTCCATAGCGTTAGCTTTGATAATATTGCCAGTTTCTTTGTCAATCAAATCAACAACTTGGAAATTAACTTTAGGAAGCACATAAGTTTCAAGAGCTTCACTAAGCTTTTCATTAGCTTGAATTAATTTTATATCTTTAAGGGTTTGTAAATCAATTATTTTCTGATAAGGGACATCCGGGCCCTCATAAGTCAACAAAATATACCTGGACCCAGAAGAAAAGGAACCAGAGTACCAACCTTCTCCAGTAGTTATTTCTTTAACCAGAGGTATGCTCTTGATAGATTCTGCCAAATTAACCACATTTATATGCCTCTCTACGGAAGATTTCTCTGTACTTATGAAATAAACGTCATTATGGACAAAATCGAAGGACTCTACGCCATCCACTACTTCCCACTTTCCGCTCGTTAACAATTTATAATCTGAGCTTTCTGGAGGCGAGAAATAAGCTAAATGGTTATAGCCATCGACAACAACTGTATCAATGTAGCCATCTGAGTTGAGACCGGCAGTCTCATTTTTTGGAATATACAAGGTGTTTGAAGTAATTTCAAACCAAGAGTTGACAGCAGAATGAGATCTCACAATCTTGGATTGACTGGTAACAGTATCAATCAAGAATATTTCTAATAAATCACTGGCCCTATTACTAGTTTTAACTAAAACAGATTCACCAACCCATACAACCTCGGTAATTAATTGATTATCTTTCTTAATATTTTCTGATTCTAAACTAAAGTAATTCAAGTTTCCACCGCTAATTTCATATGTTAATAAATCTACTATTGGATTAGCATAGCCGGCTTTAGGATACTTCAATTTTCTCATTTCCGGATAGTCTTCGTAGCCATCTTGTACGTAATATGGGATAGTAAATTCAGGAACCTCAGTGTCGTTAAGCTTTAAGAATGTAATTTTATTACCACTTGGTGACCACCAGAGAGTTATATCAGATGAGAATACTTCTTCCTCATATACCCAGTCAGGCTTGCCATAAAATACTTCTGCATCACCATCAAACGTGACTTGGGTTGTTTCTTGACTTTCTGTATCAAATAAATAAACATTATTACTTAAAATAAATGCAATATGCCTGGAATTTGGAGACCATGATACTACGGCTAGTTTTTCGTGCTCATTGTGTAATGGTCTTATAGTATTCCCAGAAACATCCAATATCCAATAAATACCAAACGTGGAATGCCTCCAGTTATGAGTTGAATTTGTCTTTAATATTGCCTTCTTTAAATCTGGAGAGGCTGTAAGTTTATCAATAGTATAGTCGATGCCTCTGAATGTAAAGATGGAGCTATTAAATAATGAGTATTCGTAATCTTCGTCAACAATCGATCTAATAACGTATCTAGTATCATCATCGTCACTCTCTTCTTTTAATATATACGTTCCTTTGTCATCTTGTATAGATTCTGGCGTTTGAATCCATTGAAGTTGCTCATACTTCGGGCTGAATACTCCATCCCTGACTGCTGAAAAATTTAAAGGAATCTTACCTCCAAAGTCCTCTGGAGTATAAATATTCCTATGCAAATTTGAATTCCTAAAACTCTCCTTCAACACGAGGGTTTCTTGAAAACGGGTAATCGCTGAGAGCAAAAAGGATGAGCCCCATATCAATAGGGTCAAAATAACACCACTGAAGATGAAGTTTTTGACATTCCACACTAACATATTGTTTCTATGAGTATTTTCTCGTTCATCGATAGCTTTTATATGGCTCTTTTCGTCTTTCAGATATTCCACAGCTTTTCTATTATTCCATTTATCCATCGTTTGGCAACTAATCTATTTTTAGATTCTTCTAAATATCTAGTACCAAGTATGCAATGGAGTTTCTAGAATAATAATACAATAAATATATGCTCTAAGTGTGAATACTCTAAACTGTAATAACTCTTAAATTGTTAGCGTCTAATGACCTGAAATTCCGCAACTTGGCTGGCTATCTGAGCTAGTCAAAATAAACTGTATGGGCTAATTACACAAAAAGAATTACTCATTACGATTAATTAGTACTATATACACACTCATCTTGAAGATGACGTAAAGAAGTCAAAGTACACAATTAAGACTCTGTCGATCCTTTATTGCTCCAGTAACACACTAAAAATAACCGTCTCAATTGTTAATATACAGTGATATTTCTTTTTTCAACAATTATGTAGTTTTGCTTTAATTCTGGAGTTTTCACCATATAACTTAACCAGCAGCTACTAGTATTATGCTAATAAATTAACTATATGCAATGTTTATTATAAAATTTCTATATTTGACAAATTAAAGTAAAGTGTAATTATATGCACAGTGTTTTGGAGTTAATGAGGTATTCAGGTATGGTAGAACTTTACTTATTAGAGTCTAATGCAAAAACTAATTGGACTCAGCCACATAGCCCAAGGTTTTTTCTTCTCCATGTTGTTTTGGCGTAGGTATGAAATCTCCTAACATGTCGGGACAGAATTTATGGATGATTTGACGTAAATTCTTTCTTTTAATAGGTTTTGAGAGGAAACCACTCATTCCACAATTCAAGCATTCCTTGACATTACTTTCATCAGCAAATGCCGTCAATGCAATGATTGGTCCTGAATAATGTAGTTCGTTCCTGATTGTTCTTGTTGCTTGTAAACCATCGATTTTTGGCATTTGGACATCCATAAATATTAAATCATAATATTCATCTTCTTCAAAGGAAGCCTTGACGAAATCAATAGCTTCGGCACCATTACCGGCCATTGTAATAGCTTCAAAACCTTCTAATTTCAACATACGTTTAATCACTTCCTGATTAACCATATTGTCTTCAGCAACGAGAATATTGATATTCTTGACATCTTTAATGAAATTCTTCCTTGATGAACTTGCAGTACCAGTTGACGATACAGCTAACATCATGGGCTTTTCAAAAATGGACTCCTTCAGAATATCAAGTTTGAAGGTAATCAGATTATTATCGGACAGTTTTAAAGACTTATTTGGAGAAGCATTCGGAGAAGATGAAATACCGTCAATTTCAATAGAAGGAACTGCTAAATTATCAGACAGCAGGGTGTTAGCAACATTTGAGTCAGCTACTTGTGAACCTTGGTTATCCAGTGGTACTTCTTGCGCATCATGAAATTCATTATTTTCCGTATTCTCATTATCCGGTACTGTATCGTCACTAGGACTCAGAGGAATATTCTCTTCAAATGCTACTTTTCTGTTCACTTTAGCATTTGGGTTAAATTCATCATCACAGAATTCTTCCAAGTCTTCTGGTTTAACAATGATTTCCCCAGTCTGCAGCAATGGAACAGTAAAAGTAAAAGTCGAGCCAACACCAACTGTAGAATCTAATGACAAAGTACCATTCATCATCTTGGCAAGTTGCATACAAATTGATAAACCAAGACCCGTACCACCGTGGCTCCTAGACAATGATTGATCACCCTGAATAAATGGTTCAAATACTTTCTGTTGTAATGCTGGTTCAATACCAGGACCAGTATCTTTAACCTGAAATTGAAGGACCCATGTTTTAGGCTTGTATATATGGCGGAGTTTATATGCTTTGTTATTCTTTACCAATTCATTATGTGACATCTTAGAATTAAAATTATGCTCCCTATTATTTTCATTAAAAGTTTCCAGATGAGAAGAACCGACGGCATCAGATTTTGTCTCATTGGACATAATAGCTGTATGCTCAGAATGGATAGAACTCGCAGAAGGAATATTTGGTAAAGGTTTTGCATAATGAAATTGTGAATTAAATAACTGATTTTGGTATTCGGCTGTTGATAGTGTTAAGACACTAATATTATCTTCCTTTGTGGAAGCAGATCTAGCACGAGTGTTAGTGCTAACTTGCTCAGTGATATCTTTATTTTCTTCATTACTAGTAGGCAGTTCAGTATCGATCTCTTCAATCTTTTTTGGTTCAGTTTCTTCGAGCTCATCACTAAGGTCTTTATTTTTAGTATGTTTAATATAAACCTTTGAAAAATTGCTGGCTTTCGACTTTTCGTAATCATATTCACCTAGTAATTTGAAAGAAACATCAATTGATCCATCAACGGGTGTGAATTTCATCGAATTAGAAACCAAATTCATTAATATTTGTATTATTCTGTTAGAATCACCGTGTAGGATTAGCTGCCTTATCACACTAGGCTTAAGGATGATTTTTAACCTCACTCTCTGGTCTAGGGCGATTTTACTAAAAATCGACTTAACCTGGTAAACAATTTCCAAAATTTGAAAATTACTCTTCTCTAACTTAGATCTATTAAGGGTATTCTTGGAGTAAGTTAAAAGTTCAGTTAATATATGCAATAACAATTCTCCCGATCTATGAATCAATTTCAAGGAGTCTTGTATAATAGAATGGTCTTTTTCGTCCATGGCAATTGAAGTCATTCCAAGAATACCATTCAAAGGAGTTCTTAATTCATGGGAAATATTAGCAATAAATACAGTTTTTGCTTCGTTTGCCTTTTCTGCCTCTATTTTTGAAGCCTCCAACTCTCTAGTTCTGAGACGAACTCTATCTTCTAAATATGTGTATTGTTTGTCAAGTTCTTCAGTCATAATATTAAATGCTTCAGTTAATTCTGTCAATTCATCTTTGAAGAATTTCTTTGAGTTTGGAATACGTCTTGGTAATCTAATGCCAGAGGAATAAACAGAATTAATGGCACTAGAGCCGTTTGACATGAAAGAGTTTCTTTTATCTAGTTGAGTAGGACTATTAGTATTGAGTTGACCACCAGTCGATCCATTTGGAGAAATCACTTTCATTTCTGATGGCTTCTTCTTTTTAGAGTTAGTGATAGCTTCCGTAGCTTCTTTTAACTTCGTAATAGGGCGAATAAACCACACTGCTAACGGGAAGGTAATTAAACAAATAAAAACAGCAAGTCCTATCACCACACCAATAATGATATTCTGTAACTTTTTAATCGGGCTCATAAATGATTTTCTCTTTTCTGAAACAATAATTGACCAATAAAATTCAGAATCAGTGTTGATTTGTGAAAACCCAATAGCAACACTCACCCCGTCCTCATTTTTAATATTTGTTGAAGAGCCACTCGGCTCATATAATGCTAGTTTCGCTATATCTGAATTATTCACATTATAGGGTGTCCCCGGAGACAAAGTCAACCCGGTTGAAGGAAATACTAGATCGTAACCCACAATAGACAGTGTTGAAGATGTATTTGCTCCTACGTAATATATGGGAGCAATTGCGATGATTGTGTAATTAGTAGACAGGGAATCCACCGTGGAAACGTCCTCAAGCGAATACTGAATGTTCTGTGTGTTTGCAATTACCGTCAAATAACCCGCTACATAGGGCTCATCTAGAATAATAGAATTATTAGAGTATACGGGTATCGTAACTCCCATGAAATAGGCACCTTCGAGGTTAGAAGAATCGTTGGCAATGGGCCCCGTTATGTATGTTGGAACTGCCGATGTACCTGTCTTAGATAAAGGAGACGGAACAGAACCATTCTTTTTCAATGGGAATAGATAGTCCAAAGTAGGAGTAGGAATGTTTGAATCGTTATTATAATAGTTCACCACTTCATTTAAAGATAAGTCGTATAATTTTGCTGCAGCAAAAGTGTCTGAAGTTTGTAAGAATTGGCCAATAGTTGACTCGGCATTATCAAATACAGAAGAAGAATAATTTCCCGCTCTATAAGACTCTAAAGGACTGGCTAATGTATCTCTTGTGCTTAGGAAGTAAATCTGATATTCTATGTATTGTATTGCTTGTCTCACTTGAGTGGATTTTAGATTAGACACCAACTCTAGACGCTCTGATTGTAAATGAGTCAAATTAGAACTGAAATACACTCCTGTTACTATACCTAAAATCAATAAGGAAAACAAGGACAGAAATGCCACCAATATAATCAATTGAGTTCTAATTCCAATCTTCAACCTCTTCATTTTTAGATTAAGAGCTGGTTTTATGGAAGCAACCAAATATAATACTATATTTCTGGATTAGATATGTCTTAACTTTCAAAGAAAACCTTGTAGTATAATTTATTATCCATAAATGCTCTTTAACAAGATTGTTTACTTAAATGAATTTGGAAAAATCTTGATGGAAATCTTGTAAAAAATTCTAATTATTTACAGTTTCTATCCACCTCTAGTACGGTATGTGTCTAAGTGTAACACTGAAATGTGTTAATATCTGTTTTAGTGATATAGTGTTATTCCATTAAGATTACAAATTCCATTAAAATTTTAGTCTGCACTTCCCAGAGATTGTATTCGGAAACATCATTACACCCGCATTTAATTGCTTTTGGGCGACTAGCCTCATAACCAATGTGTTCTTCTATTAATAAAACAATTATACTGCATTTGCGTATACGCATTCTTTATTCTATATCATTTAGGGAATTAAACCTATATGGAGAATATTACAACTTAATTAGATCTATTAGGCGAATATTTAATTAACGAGAAGGTAATATTAAGGTAATGGTAAAATTGGACCAAGAATAAAATTTATGAGTTTACTATTTAAATATTATACAAGTATCAATTTTGTAAAGCCTTAAAATTAAGCGGTACCTTAGTAGGAGGTTTACTACAAGATTTCGTAGTTTTAGCCATAGATACAGTAGACTTTTGTGCTCAGTCAAATTACCAATCAGGAAGTTTTGAGGTTAAGTGTATTCAATAATAAATCAAAAGCCAACATACCTAGGTTCATATCCAACTAAATATAAACTAACTGTACTAGAACAATAACCTGACGAAACCATCTCAATGAGCATTATATGCAATGTAGTAGTTTACGAAGCATATTCATCCTGTATATAAACATTGTTGAGTACCTCATTAAATAGAGAGAGAGAGAGAGAGAGAGAGAGAAAGTACTATCAATAAATTCTTACGTAATTTTCCACTATAATGAAAAGTTATGTTTCCATCATGGAAACTGAGTCTTATTAACGAGGATTGATTAAATTTTGTTAATCAAAAGATTTTATCTCTCAAAGCTGCCAGCTTTAATATAGGGCCCGAGACATTTTCCTACATAATATGTAGCGTCAAATCTATGCTTAAAAATCTGTATAAACATTAATACTTACATATGTACATATATGGTAACAGTGCTCTAAATATTATCTGCATCAGAGGTGTCTATGTTCTGAATATATTCGTAGAAGAACGCCAACAATTGCAAATGTGCATCAATACCCATTCTTTCGTCAACAGTATGGATACGATTTCCATTCATGGGATCCTGAATAAAATAAGGTGAAAACCTATAAATGTTCTTAGTCAAATTCCAATAGTATTTAGTATCAGTATTGGCTGGCATTATACCTGGAACGGTAATAATTGGGTAAGATACGTTAGAGAATACTACGTCCTCAAAAACATGCCTAACAGTTCCAGCAAGATATTTCCAAGGGGTATCATCGCTTGGTGTAATAGGTGCAGACTCCAAACCCTCGGAATAACTCGATACTACGAAAGTACCTTGTGTGCCTTTAAGTAAAGTACGACCATAACTTACAACTGATAAATCATGTTTCTTTGCAACTTCTAAGACTCTAGAAGTGAAATGTTCTTCAATTTCTTCCAAAGTAGTCTCAACTGCAATTCTATGATTAACAACCATCTTGGTAGTTTCAGGAAGAGCATTAGCCTTTTCTCCTCCAGTAAAAATATCAATTGCTTGAGATGTTTTAATTAAGACAGCACTCAATGGTGACAGCAGGAGCTTTTTAACAATTTGCGAGTTAGCAAGCTTATCAAAACCAGCTCTTAATATTGCCTTTCTAGCTAATATCGGTAACTTATCCCCAGAATTTACAGCTAAACACTGAATGTATTTCAAAATTGGATTTCTTGAGGATAATACTGGCTCATATGGGTCATTCTCAATCGCGAAGGCAAGCTCCGACATGATACCGATTGAGGTATGCTTTGGAGGCAAAGACGAATGACCACCTTTCATAGTCAATTCAACTTCAATATCTAAATATCCCTTCTCACCAATTGCAGGAATAGCAACAATTTGTTGGGTATTTTCTTCTACCATTAAGCCTGGTCCTTCATCTATAATTGCATAAACAGAGTCCTTACCTAATTTCTCTAATAAAAACTTACCAATGGATTGAGCACCTCTGAAACCACTAATTTCTTCATCGAAACCAAAAGCAAGAAGTAAGCCTCTTTCCGGATTGAACCCTTTACCTATTAATAAATCTACAGCTTCCATAATAGCAACTATCACATTCTTCATGTCCAGGGAACCTCTTCCATAAACAAATTCATCATCAAAACGACCTTCTAATGGTGGATAGGTCCAATCTCCAAGAGTTTCCTTTTGGATAGGAACGGTGTCTTGATGCGCTGTTAACATCAATGGCTTTAATTTGGAATTCTTCCCTTTCCAGGAAAATACCAATCCATACGTATTCACATAGTCCAATTCCAACTTTTCATATACCCTAGGAAAAGTATCTTCTAAGTATTGTTGAAAAATTCTAAATTTTGACCACAATTCTGGCGCTTCTGAAACATCTAACCAGTCATCATACACTTGCGTATCAACCTGTATAGCTTTTGAGAGCTTAGTTACAGCGTTCAGTCTGAAACTTTCATCATATAAGATTTCAAGAACAGTAGAATTGTCCTTCAAGAAAGATTCTGGTACAATAGTGTTATGTAATGGACAAATATAACTCTTATCTGTAGACTGAAGGATGATCTTTACATACCCCACTAAGTTAGTGGTTATACACAAAACAGAGATTGTAGCAGCAACTAGAGCTCCTATAATTGACCTTTTAGACATAAGCTCTGTTCCTTAATAACCCCCCAATATATGTATATCTCAAATGTTATTACTAAACATGGACATTACTGAATTAGTAGATACAGGATTTTATGAGTTTACCCCATTAATCGGCCCGTATTGACCTTTTTCGCTCTCCTATTAGCATTTGGGCCATTGTTTATAATAAGCTGCATCTAAAGATACGAGGCTTATACTTTCTTTTAATGATGACAATCTTTTGATTATAATGGCTTCAATACGTTTTATTTACTTATTATAACGTATTAACTAGCCTAATTCTATCACAAACGTTATACTGGAAGATTTACTTTCCCCGTTCTTGCGCCTCAATTTTAAGCGAATAATTTCGTTTTTTCAAATACGCGATATTAATCCACGATACGATTGCATTTGATTAAGTATATATATCAGTCTAATTGACTTTTTGTCCAGTGAAGATAATTAAGATCGAATTTTAGACGTGTTGTAACGAAGCCCATAATGAGCTGATATTGCTTCAAAATTAATTAGTTGGTACATTAAATAAATCTAACGTTGCATAAGCTTGATTTAACAACCCAATAAACGAATACGACATCAGGCTCATTTACTATTAGATATATGGTATTTAGTATGTATTTATATCAATTTGAGGGGGAAATGTTTTGATTGACTTACATTACTAACTATGAAACGTTTCCATATTTAAACTTCATTTTTGAACATAAGGCTGGCTTAGCAATAAACCGGGTAATAATTAGGTTTTTTTTGGTAAGGATATCTCCATGATACATGGGACATCATTATTCCTCGATGGCTTCACAAATATTCCTTTCTACTTCGTAAGATCTTCATTTATTTTGCATCAATTTAGTAATGTTAATATCACGTGAAACTCACTCGAAATCATTATTATACTGGGGAAATCTTATCTTTATTGTAGCATTAACTAATTGGATATATATATAACATATACTTACTATGATTTAAGCTTGAGCAGAAGGGATTGTTCTTTCTTTAAACCTAATACATAAAATTGTTTTTTCGTTGAGTAGTGATATAATATTTTTTAAGGCTGAAACTTTACTTACTTTCATAGTTCTAAACCTCTCTTCCTCCCAATTGATACTATTTCATTGTACTGATAGTATTTCATGCTTTCTATTTATAAAAAGATTCAGTATATAAAAAATTAAAACTTATTTCCTCTGTTTAATCTTTATTTTGAAGATTTTACTGATATGGCTGCAAATATTTTTGAAAAAAAAAATCCAACCAGAAGCAATATTGAGAATGATTGTAAATTCAAATTAATTCCAAAATAACATTGTAGGAAGAAACGTCGCAAAAACAACTAACTATCAATTGTAAGTGTAAATACAATACCTTAGAAAGATGCTATTCTCCAGAAAAACTCCACATATTTAAAGTCTCTTTTGAATTTATAAAAAGAGTAAGTGGGTTAGTATTTTAAAGGACTTCATTACTTCTATCTGAGGAGTTCTGAATAATATTACTAATGATACTACAGGCAAAATGCTTAAAAGCCAATTATTTGATTTTCTGATGATTACGTCACCGATGAAACTTACTTCAATAGTGGTATGAGGGAAAGAGGTGGTGCTCAATTTACCGGTATTGAGTAAATAATTGCTCCTGAAAAAGTAGTTCAAGTATAGAAATCCACTCGATTATAATTTATCACTATTCTTTGGCCAATACAAAAAATAATTTATTCAGTTCTGATTATATGTTAATAGCTTTTATTACTACTTTATTTTAGATTCGATATCTCTGGAAGCATGATTTATTATATTCTATTTGGAGTACAATATTATAATTCAACATTATTACCGAAAAATATATAAAAGATTTGGTTAATTCACTATCTTTGATTTGGTGCGAGTTAAACTTCAAATAACACTTTGTTTCAGAAGTTTCCTTTAAAACATTTTTTTAACCTAAATTGGCCAAACAAGACTTTCCTAAAGTTTAAATAACAGATACTTTTATAATAATGATGCATGCGAATATATGTTTGAAACTTGTATGAAACAAGGCTTTTAATATAAAATGGTTGTTTTTGTCAATATTAGAGGCTAGCAAGAACGAATATGCCTAAGTCAAAAAAGGTGAAGAAAAAAAAGGATAAGGAACCAATTTTTAAACGCACACGGTTACATGATAAATTGAAAAGCAGACTGTTTGCTCAAGATCTTTCAGGTGTTCGAATAGTATCATCAAGACCTCAATTCTCACTTGAGGAAACAATCAAAGCAGAAGAATTTAAGAAAGGTACTGAAAGGAAGGAAAAATGGGAAGAAATAGATAGAGAAGACGAAATAATCACTGATCGTGTAGAGACGGCTAGTGACAATCTAATCAGCTTGATCAATGATTTGTTTACTACTTCAAAAGTCATGACACCAAATATGGATATTGATGGATTTTATGATTATAAAAAATGGAATCCAGAATGGGAGAAAAATGCCAGTTCAACGGACTCAATTGTTAAATTTTTATTCAATTCAGCTAATGGTATGGATACTGATTTTTGTAGGGATAATTACAGTTCTATATTGAATGAGACTTATTCGAAATTTAAAAATAATCGTTTATTAGCCAAGAAATTTTTCAAGTTACTCATGTCACTACCATTATTTGAGTACGAATACACCTCAAAAAAAGTGTCTGATTTGAAGAAATTAAAGCCTTTTAATAAACCTTCACGATCGTCTAAGTACAGTCGGAAAATTGGAAAGTTCAAGTATTATCTACAAGAAATTGATGAAGACAATTATAAGTCAAAAATTATCCATATTATGAATACCTTTAAAATTACTGCTCTAAGCAGCTTTATAGTTGATATTCAACGAGCAATAAATATAGATGAAAAAGGGGAGCTTTTTTTTCAGGGTACGATTGAAATGAATTTTGTTAAACCAATTGAAACGTTTCTAAGTCTTGGAAAATATTATACGCTTGGGCCAGAATTGAGAAAACCAAGTTTAGAACCCTTAGACCCAAACGATGTAAAAAGCGTTGATACAGCGATATTCTTTGAAGATACTCGCAAAGTTGGATGCTGTTACGAGTTTAAAACGTTTCCAAT
>JAKUBG010000020.1:0-199820 GCA_030563145.1 Schwanniomyces polymorphus var. africanus
TAATGGTGAATTATTTAGTTAGTATTACATACATTTGCATAGAACTATCTCCGTAAGTCGCATGCTTGCGTTTCAAATTTGTCTAAAAATTTGCATCAATTTGGGGGTTAGTAAAATCTAATTTATTCCACTTAATCTTTGTATAAAATGGCATAAGTCAAAACTTCTCTTGATAGACACAAAAAAAAAAAAACATTTTATCCTACTTCTTTTTATCCTACTTCTACACTAAATTTTATTTACGAATTTTTTTCTCTACAACAGCGAACAATTAACAGACTCAAATAATTATGGCAAGGTATAATTTCAGAAATATAATTTGTGCATCAAACTGAAAACATTATTAATTAAGCATTTGAGCTTTCGGAAATACGTTTATTTCCTATTAATTTATAAGGCCATATTGGAAGTAGTATTTTTTATTTTCTATAGATTTATAGGGCAACATCCACTGAGATAAAAATGTTGTACATGTTGATCAGCTCAAAGTGTGAATAATATACGATTATCAGCCCACTATTCATGATTCGGAAAGGCTATTTTGAGATTTAACCGTTATCCTGTATATAGTGCGCTGTTTTTTGTTCTGCGCTGAGAAAAACAAGAAAATCATGCAATAAATTTACAAAACATCCAATCAGAATTATATGATTATTCTTCGGAAATAGAACTCTCGTTTCGGAAATAACTACATACTAATCAAGGATGACAAATGATCTGGGGTATATATAACCTCTATCTCTAACATAGTTCGTTTTAATGATAGTTAATTCAACAACATAATGACCAATACTAAAATTATTTATCAAATTCAAGATTTGACTGAATCTCAAAAAGAAATTATTAAAGCCTCAGTTCCCGTTTTGGAACAATCTGGGGAACTTTTAACCTCTAAATTTTATAACTACATGTTAGAAAATTACCCCGAAGTTAAGCCATTTTTCAATCCATCAAATCAAAGGACTAAAAGGCAGCCTAAGATCTTAGCCTTTGCCTTATTGAATTACGCTAAGAATATAGACAACCTAGCTCCACTTTTAGGATTCGTAAAGCAAATCGTTACAAAGCATGTTGGTTTACAAGTTAAGCCAGAACACTATCCTATTGTTGGAAATAGTTTATTACATACCATGAAAGTTTTATTAGGTGACCTCGCTACTGATGAATTCTTAAAGGCTTGGGAAATTGCGTACGGTAACTTGGCCCAGATTTTAATTAATGCAGAAGACGAGGTATATGTTCAAAATAAATGGGATGGTTTCAAAGAATTCGAAGTGACTCGTATTCAAAAAGAATCTCTGGATGTTAAATCTGTCTATTTTACCCCTGCTGATGGTGGGGATATTGCTGTTCCAAAGAGAGGACAATATGTCACTTTCAGATGGAAATTACCAAATGATAATGTTGAACAAAGCAGAGAGTACTCTCTTTCCATGTTTCCAAGTGATAATGAATACCGCATATCTGTTCGTCATCTTAATGGTGGTGTCATATCATCTTATATTCACAGCAATGTTGAGGTTGGTACTAAGCTTTATGTCGCTCCACCGGCTGGTCAATTTTTCTACCGTGAAGGCTCTGATGAAATGTTAATTTTTGCAGGTGGTATTGGTATTACACCATTGGTATCTATCGTTGAACAAGGTTTAAAGGATGATCGTAAAGTCACTCTATTCTTTTCTAATAAAAAGATCGAAAGCAGGCCCTTCTCTGGGTGGTTAAGTGATTTGAAGAAGATATACAAAGACAAGTTCACCTTAAAGGAATTCTTTTCTCAAGAGTCAGAAGTTGAAGAAGGTGTTGCTCGTAGATTACAATCATCTGATTTCGAGTATGTCAGACCTGATACCAAATATGATGTTTATTTATTAGGTCCTCCTGAGTACATGCGTTTCGTCACTGAAGAGCTTTCAAAGATAGGAATTAAAAAGGATGAAATTGCTTCTGAATTTTTTGGTCCGGTAGAAGTTTAATAATGTTTAATCTAGGACATATTCCATTTAATGAATTTAAGATAACTGTATAAAATAATAATATTCATATGTTCATTTTAAAAGTAGTAAAGTTGACCATGATCAAAATTTAGCTTAATGATTGAATTTATTTGGTGATGTAAATGTCTTCTGTCCATTGATCTAGAAACCTAAAGATAACGGATATTTCACTAGTGTTATCAATTCGGGATATGTATTCCGATTCTTCGGTTTTCTCTTAATTACTAAGACTACGTTGAAAGATCCAAATTAGCACTCTAACATGATGTTACTAAATCTATAATAATTTGCTTTATCTAGGTCTATCTACTATATGAAATAATATTTAGCTTTATTAAAATGATAATTGCTTTGGTGAGTTCATTAATTTTTTATTGCGGCTGTTCTTATCTGTGATAATTGTTTTTGTATTGTCGCAAAATTTCCGAAATGATGCAATTTCACCAAATATAAATTACTGCTTATTCTCGAATATATTATTCAACTTCATATTAAATAACTTCATATTAAATAATATAATACTAATAATTCAATAATGGATTCTAATAAGTTGTCAAATTTATTGGAAGCAGTTTACATACCTCCTAAAAGACTACTGAAACCAGCACAAGTTCCTCCATATCATCCCTGTCTAATTGTCCAAGATTCACAAACTGATGTCAATAAAAGAAAATCATGCGGTTGTTTAGACATATATTGTGTCAAAAACGCACCAGAATGGATACCTAGAGCAAGATAATTACGTCAATTTTACTGCCATTGAGAATATAGGTAGATATATTAATATAAGAATAATTAATATTTATTGAAATGCAAAAATTATATTTAGTTAGTCATAGTTCATGATTCTATCGAATCCCCCACTGTTTCAACATCGGCGGACGTCTTAGTAAAATTGTCTTGCTCTATATCACGCTTCTTTCTAATTGCTGTTAATGATATTTTATTTTCCTTACCAAATAGGAATGCCAAATGAAATGGAATAAATGTCGCACAAGTGAACAACACCATCATAGCATCTAATGTTAATACGTAAGCTTCATGTGTAATCAAGAATCCAGTCCATCCTTGTGCCAATTCCACAACTCTATAAACACATCTCACGTAAATAAATATACTTGAGAGGAAAATGAGAAGAGGGGTATAAGGGTACCACTTTCTACTTCTCACGTTTGCATACTTCGGATTGTAATGTTTTTCAAGAACAGATCTTATCTCACGTCCTTTAGCAGTATTGAAAATAACTGCAAAGAAATTACTTAAAGAAATTTTAACTTCTCTATCAGCAGCAAATAAATGTCTGAAGACAAAATCAAAAAATAAGATCAAGAAAAGTGACATTGAAAACACCTGGAATGCAATTCCTGCAACCATTACATGAGTTCCTCTATCTGTACTCTTACTGGTCTCAAGAGCAGTGGCCGCCATACCTCCTCCCACGGCCTGAATCACTAAACTTGTAACATCACAGAAGACAAAAATATACGTAAACCAAGTGGGCTTCAAGATGGAATACTGTCTACCCTGATAAACAATTACTTGTGCCAATGAGAAGTAAATACCTGCCATAACAAAAGCAGGTGCAATTGTTAGACAAATAATTTGAATAAGGAAATAATTCTCATTATCTTCAGCACCATCTGAAGCCAATGCTCTTGCCAAATACCCTATAAATTCTAAAACAGACCCAAAGAAGAAACTTAATCCGAAATACTTATATCTGGACCATATTGTTAATCCAATATAACAGACAAAAACTAAACCAAAAATAGCAGCAAAGAATGCATTTGCTCCTTTATTCAACACAGTACCATATAAATTCTCATCTTCCGTAAGAGCCATTAAACTCAAAGTTCCATTAAACATTACATCTGTCGCCCTGGCTAATTCGGAACTACCGGTAGCTGTTGCAAGTACTGCCTCTGCCAGTATAATAGATAACGATGCTTCTGCTCCCCAAATATTATGTCCCAATGAACGAATACTTCCAGGGTCAGTCTCAGTTTGAGCTGCTGCATATGCTGAGGTTAAGGTTGAAATAAGGCCCGCTGAATGAGTTGGGTCTATTGACCTTAAAGTTGTAGAAGTAGGCAATTGGTCAGTTTGCCAATGTATCATAGAATTAAATACTGAACTCATGGTATACTTTATTTAGTTTCTATTCTATATGAAAATATGGACTCTATTACTTTATATAAATTACTTTTCCCTTTCCGTCGGATCGGAGATACATTTATAGAAAAAAAAGATTAGAAACCATCGCAAACACTTGGTGCATAAAATCATGCACTTAAGCCTTTGGCGCCAAGTAGCCGTGTTCTCAAACAGGAAATGGTGCGGACTGGCCCAAAATATAAGTCTATTTTTATAGTAAAATCCTGCATATTGTCTGTGAAACAAAGAATATGGTTCTCGGATAGTGATGGTTACATGTGATTCAATTCGAAAAGACAACAGATCCTCGTGGAGCCTCATCGAAAGATTAATTCTTCTCTATAGGATGTAAGCATAAAAATAAACATTTTCTTTATCGCCAAAATATGTGCTAGTTCACTATTAATATCAAAGATTCATAGGGAATATAAAACTCTTAGTGGATTATTTATTATAATAGGAATATTTCGATTACGGATTCCACTAGTAAATGTGATATCTCCGCGGATTTAATGCGCAATCGTTTATCGCACAGTTGAAATTAATAGATTATAGCGCATTTATTAAATGATTTAATGGTAACCAAATACAAGGATGGACATAACTACTTAAACATATATAGTTCAATTTAAAATTAAAAATGCAGTTAAATAGGAAAGTGACTTATTATAGTAGAAAGAAGGAAATAGAATATTTGTCCACCAAATAACATGTTGACTAATACTGTGACACAGTGTAATCAGAATGTTGCATATGCAATTGTGAATTGTGGGCCAGTTGCTCATTAGGGACACTTGGTGTCAGATTTTGTACAGTTCCTAACTGTTGGCTTCCAGAGCTGTTCATTATATCATTAGCAAGTCGATCTCTTTTCCAGAATCGTAAGAGTAAATCCCCATAATTTTGAAGATCTTCTACTGAAATCATTAGCTTAAAGTCTAGCAAGAGTAGGAATTGAAGTTCTAGGTAATTCAATTCTTCTAGAGGTAGTCCTCCTACTTTTGCGTACCTAAGATTTTTATAGAAGATGTCAGAGAAAAATTTGGAAGAAACCGTAATCCCAGAAATTATTAATCTGTGAATATTGTATGAATCCATAACAAATAGTTGCTCAGATTCTTCCTCATTCTCTCGTTTCTTCATATTATTTGCTTTCTTCGCAATCCTGTCAAAATAAACCAATAAGGAAAGAAATACTTCATTTGTAACTGGACAGTACTTCAATACTCTGGCTAAATATGCATGCAAAGAAATACCAGGTACATTCGTTCCGTGAAATGCAAGAACGTTAGCTAAATATTTATTCTTCATTTCGTCCTCTTCATCATCTGATAATTGGATATTTTCAAGATTCACATCATCATTATAAAGTTCAGGATTCTTGTTTTGCTCTCTTAACTTCTGCAACTTTCTCAACTTTTTTTCTTCCTTTGCCTTTTGCCTTTGACTAATTGTATTATCAAAATGATTTGGGTGTAATTTGTCATTTGCCTCAATGATTTTCGTTAAGAGACATGATAACATCATAATTAAATCATTCACCGGAAAATCTACAATATTCAAATGCTCCTCGTAGTTTGCATCTTCTTTATTGTTCTTATTGCAAAGATTATCAAAAAACTCAGAATATGACATATAACGATCAGGACCAGAATTCGAAAATGAATGAGGAAAATTCATATTGTATAAGCTTCTATTATTATATGATGGATTAGGAAGTTGGGCCGTATTTTGATTCTCTACTGATTCACTTCTGGCTTGGAAACGAGGTTGCGCAGAATATGAGTTATGGTAGCCGAAACTACCTCCAGTGGGTAAGGAATGTGGAATTCTTAATTGTTGCAGTTGTTGTGAAGATAATTGTTGATTATTATGGCTCTTTTGTGTCTGTTGAATGGACTGGAGCGGATTATTATTCATAGATATGGGTTGAGATTGACTAGAATTAAACGAATTCCCAGCAGTGCTATGAGGATGCACCGTTTTTGTAGTAACATTTGACGTCGGTATTGAATGTGACAAAGAGCCAGTAGGTCTGAAATTATTACTACTTTGAAATGTAGGAGTAAAAGAATGGTTTGAAGAATAAGATGTGCTAATCACGGTCGGTGTGTTGTGACTAGAAGGTATATAATTCAACGAATTGTTTGACGGAGTGTGTTGATTGTTTAATGAACTTTTGAACGATCCTTGAGATGGGAATGCGTTCATAGGAATTGAAGTCGCTTGGCTATTAGAATAATAATTGGCATTATGATTAGGTATACTTGAACTTTCTTGATACAGCGTAGAATGCAGGTAATTTGGTGGCTCCATTGGTAAATTAATGCTTTGTCTAGATTGATCTTCTTGATTTTGGGGCACTTGCAGAATCTGTGACGAAGATAACAAGTTCTTAGTTAAATTAGACATTTTAGATTGCTTGTAGCTTGAGTGGAGTAATCCCTCATCTGTTGTATTGCCAGCATTAGATGAATTCGTCTCAACATCGCCCAAAGATGGCTTGGAGTTATTAAAGTGGGAGCTCATTGGCCTCTTTGAATATATTATAGTGTATCTGTTGTTTCGATCCTAGTAATTAGTACAATTTCTATTTGTCGTTAGTAATTAATTGACGTCGTGATTTCAACATATGAACACTTACTTACTTGAATTATTATAATTATGGTGTTTGAGTTAAGAAAATAATCACTTTTCCAGAATTAATTGTCCATATAACCTTTGTTTATCCAATTAGGATCTAATTGTATTAATATGGATGTTAGATTATGACTACACCCACTTGGGGACTTTCTCGAAATCCGAGTTGTTCAAAAATTAAAAATTCCCTTAATCGTCCGATGACACAAAATTTAGAAATTTCCAATATGAACACTAATTAAATTCAGAATAGATTCAAATTAAAATTAAAAGAATAAATTTACAGATATGTCTACAGCTTCGAAAGTAACATTTGGATGTACTTGCCTTTTTGCTGTTTCATCCTTTGTTTTTGTTAATTATTCCCAAAAGGTTGAAAGAGACCAATTAAGACAAGGTCCTATTAAAGATGCATTAAGAATTCAAGAGAAAAAGCAGAGAGAAATGAGTAAGAAGCAATTAACTAATGACTTAGAACATAAAGACCAGAAGGTTTTGAAAGAGAAATATGAGAAGATACAGCCTTTAAATTCAGAAATTATAAGAGGTGAAGAGAAATGAAACTATGTCAGAGCAATCTAAGAAAATTGCTGTAATTCATTAGAACATTAATTGTGCTACTTTGAAAATATGGCAACAGTTTCCCTGTATATATTTAATTAACATCTTGTAAAAATTAGGCTCATGGAATAAAATGTCTACACATAATCTACGTCCTTTAAATGAATTATGTAAGTGTTCTTGGAGACACCAGTGGTATGATCCTTTAAAAAAGAATATCCAAACAGATGTACTATGATGCACTCTTTCTTTTTCTTTGATAACAGTATTATTGAAGAAAATTCTCCCATTATTATAGATTTTATATCTAGCCCCAAATGACGTACCAATACGGTTTGTCGAGAATGGGGATATTTGATCGTATGGACAATCAATCCGTTAAGAATCAATTAGATCTGGCCAAGACACTATAATAATCTACTGTATATCATTATTATTGTATAAAATTAATATAAAAAAAATTTATTGACTTCGTTTATATATGGATGATTTGGGTAATACACTACTTTCGTGATAAATTTATTAAAGAGAGTAATGTGAATACAGAACTTATGTCTTTCTAGAAAATAGCTCGTTAATAATTAATAGGTCTAATAATTATGGACACCTAAATGGCTGAATTGAAAATCTATAATGAGAAATGGGATTGTAAATGAAGCTTGGTAACCACATCAATTCTTAAGAGTTAATCTTCCATTTTTCCAATTACGCTTTCTTCCTCTAAATCTGCTTCATCTTCTTTAATAGAACTCTCGTTAACTGGGGAGCTTGTTTTCTTTGGTGAGCTAGATGATGAGTATGAAGTAGGTGCTAATTGACTATTTATATAGGATGATGGGGGTGATTTCAAACCTTCGTATGCATTCTGGCCATTAGCAGAAATTGAATTTGCTCTGTTAAAGTTGCGACCAACTGTATTGTCGAGATAACCACCATTCATAGGAGAAGTTCCTTTGTAGCTATTAGGGTAATCTGAAGCTGGTGGGTATTGAGAGATTGAATGTGATCTATCAAAGTTGATTTTAATACCATTATTAGGATCGAAATTTTCATTTGTCGCAGGACCCTTAAATGACGGCTTAAATGTGGGCCCTTCTTTTTGCTTATATGAATCTGCATTTATACCAGCATGTTCACCTTTTGACTCAGAGTCTGGAATAGGTGAGAATGGAGTTGGGTACTTAGGGTCTTCTTCTTCTTGGAAAACGGAATTCCTTCTTGAGGTAGAATTTTCGTTCATTCCAACTAAGATGCTGGCGGCTTCTAATAATTGAACTTGTTGATGTTTAGATATAAGTAACTTTTTTGTCACATTCCACTCTGGTGTGTGTTCCCAAAGGTGTTTTGCTAAAGATGAAATATGTTTATAACCTTTACCACAAGCCTCGCACTTTAATTCTTCTTTTAATCTACCAGTTTCCCCCTCACTTATTCTTCTTACCACAAACTCTCTAGATAATGTTGGAACAGAAGACGAAACTGGCCCACCAGTATGAGAGTTGGTATTATTTCCGCCATATGGGGCATTTATCGCCATTTGTTGCTGTTGATGCTGGTTTTGATGTTGATGTTTGCTCAATATGGTATATGGTGACGTAGAAGAGTTACGTCTATTATAATTATAATGAGAATGAGCACTGGCTGTCATCTTACTACTCTCTCTTTGATATACACTTCAAATTCCGTTATATCCTAATTAATCTGTACTATTTGTACTTTTTACACATATAGATTTCAGAAATTTTTTGGCGTAAGATCAAAACTTTTTAATTGTTTTTTAGTTATTATCCCGATAATATCACTTCTAAGCTATCTCTTTGTATATATTAGCCAAAAAAATTTAATAATTATATTTGTTCTTCTTCAAGTTTCAGTCTCCAAATTATGCAAAAAAATATATTAATCTAAAAAAAAAATTTGAACACTAATTTTTTTTTTTTTTGCACACGACACGTGAAAACTCCACGATTTTAACAGCCATTAAATTGGTAGCATATTGCATCAGTTAAAGGAGGGCCATTATATCAAATTTTATATATTTCACAAGGAGTTAGGCCAATCTATACCTAGATGGACTGAAATGTATATATTAGGAGTTTAATATCACGTCTGTTAAATTATTATATTTTTTCAAATATTTTTAACAAAATTGTACTTATTTTCAAAATTCATATAATAATTACAACAAATAGTAATTCAAAGATTAAATATTTCTATATTAGTTATCTGAAAATTAAATATAATATATGCTTTTTTTAAGGGTAATTGGAAAATTATATGCAGAGTATATATAATTAGAATGCAAAAAGTTAAGGATTGACATCTATGAGATTATCAGAATGACTCCGCATCTATCGATGTAGGATCTTCCACATTAGATTGGAACCCCTCTTCTGTTGAATATAAAATAGCTTGTATCTTGGTCGTAAAATCAAAAACAGTCAAATCATTCACCTCCTCAGAGTTGGCATCATGTAAATCTTTCACATTTTGAGCTAATATTTCAATTTCTCTTAATTTATTGAAATAGAAGTTTCTCTCTGTTTCTAGGCTTTCGACTGAAATCTTATATTCTTGTAGTTCTTCATTAACGTTTGCAAGCTCATTCATAGCATCGTTTAGTTCTTTTTGCAATTGAGAAGTTTTAGTATTTCCCATTTGTGGTGTATTAGGTGGAAGAGAAGTCCTTCCAGTTGAAGAAACTCTCCTAGATGTTGGTGCACTAGAGCTAGAAACCGTTGTACGACGCGACGATAACGATGATCCACTCACATTTCTCGACCCTGGTGCCCTATTTATATTTGAATTAGCCCCAATTCCAGAAACTTTCCTTTTTGACTTAGCATCGTATATATCATTTCCTTTATTGTCAATCCAGAATCTTTTTAACCATTGTAATAAATCCAAATTGTCTTGAAGCCTGCATTTTATTAGTTTTTCAACATCAATCACTTTTGTTATGCCATGTTTTGTAAAAGAGGCTTGAAGAATCTTCAAATTATGTCTATAATCGTATTCTGTACTTGCGTTAAATCTTACTTTTGCCATCGGTATTCCTCCTACAATACTATCCATTAATTGGCAAAATGCAGCTCCAGTCCCACATTGCTCCACCTTCGTATAATCTAAGTCCAAAGTCGAATTAAGCCATTGTAACAATTCAGTTCTAGACTCTCCAATTATCATGGTATTAACTATTCTTTTTCCTATGGGGCTTAAACACTTTATAGTAACAACATGGTTATACGTTTAAATTCTTGTGTAAACAAAAGAATGATCACTTACACGACCTTCGTGATCTCTAAACGGTTGTCTTTATAGATAATGGCTATTTTCAAAAAAGAAAAATTTAAAAAAAACCTTATAGAGAATTACAAATAAACCCAACTTTGTTACCTGATGATCATTAATTATCAATATTGCTGGTTTTAATTACTGATAGTTTGTATATATTTCTCTTTCTATTTATTCAGTTTGTAGAACAGATGATTTTTCACGTGAGTATAAAAAGATTACCCGGAGTTTACTTTTGTCTCAATATTGAAAAAAATTTTCGACAGAAAGGATCACGACGATACTAGAATAAGTGATATTATCATAGTGAAAAATGGTATGTTATCAGTAGAATTTGGAGTACAGTTATGAGAAAAGACACTGTGTAATTTCTAGTCTTTCAAAGCTGTCTTTATTTTAAAATTATAAACGATACTAACATTGATAGGATACCAAAACTCCAGTTACATTAGCTAAAGTTATCAAGGTCTTAGGTAGAACCGGTTCAAGAGGTGGTGTCACCCAAGTCAGAGTTGAATTCTTAGAAGATTCTTCTAGAACTATTGTCAGAAACGTCAAAGGTCCAGTTAGAGAAAATGACATCTTATGCTTAATGGAATCTGAAAGAGAAGCTAGAAGATTACGTTAAACAATTTACATAATAAAAGGAAATAATTTTATAGAATTATTTTAATTTATTAGTTTGTAATTTTAGTAATATATAAATATTTTGAATTTATTAATTGTAAGCATTTCGTCGTTATATATTCTATGATTATGATGCAACTTAAAAAAGTTCACGAGAAAATCATATAAATACGTGAAGGTTTCTACTCTGTATCGACAACATCTAACATCGATTTAATAGGCCTCCGTCCATTTATAGGAGAGCCATTTTCAAATTTAGAATTAGACTCTTTGATTGTTTCTTGGTTTTTTATTATTTCATTAACTTTATCATTTACTTGCCTCAAAAACTTTTCTTTAACATCCGTGACTTCATCAATTAGTTGTACATCTATGTTTTCATTATTTGGAGAAAAGGTTTCTGGGGAAGATATTTCAGGAGATGCTGATTGAGAACACAATTTCTCTACTTGCTTATTAACATTATGAGCAACCTGTTTCTTAACGCCAAACAAGTCTTTATCGGAAGTATTATCATTAGAAGCTTCCTTTTTATGTCTAATATGACCGATTTCATCAACTTTTGCTATAAACTGCTTTGTAACTTCCTCGCCAACATCCTGGATAATCTTTATATTAGAAATCGACCTTCTGTTTACTCCTTTTGCTTCTTCTGAGCTTACCCTAACCATTTCCACGGATTTTTCACTTGGGGAATTTTCTACAATTTTTATTTCTTCTTGTGGGGTTTCCAACTGTTCTTCCTTCACATATACGGAGTCAATAATAATATTACTAGCCTTTACACCGCTTGGGTTCCTTAAAGGTATAGAGCTGTTTGCCTCATAAAAAGTATTGTATTTCCACATAGAATATTGAACTATGCTTTCAAATGCAACTTTATCATGACGAAATAAATTTGCCAGATCAATATTAAGTGGAGAATCTGGCTCAGGACTATCGATCAATAATAATATTGCTACTACTGTATGTTCCAAATCCCAAGCCGGCGACCAACTATCTTCTTTTAATATATCTAGACATATCTCTCCAGTTCTAAAATTTACATTCGGGTGGTTGATTGGAGTGCTTCTATTAAACTTGATATTAGGAGGGACCTTAGGATAATCCCTGCTTATATTGATATCTAACTTCCATTGCCCGCTATAGTAATATTTAGAGTCGTCTTTCGATGGTTTAGCTATTACTGCTTCCCACTGTAGAATATTTTCAGATGCATCAACTGGAGACAAATTAATTATTTGATTATTTGATATATTTGCTGGCTTCTTAAGTAACAGCTTATACTCTTTAAATAACCTCTTTTCTGACATTATTGAATAAGACTTAATAAATAAGGTTTTCTTTTTAGTTCAAGATATTTAAGCGATAAAAGATAGGCAACAGGAAGGTCATTATTTTCGGTAAACGTCACCCTCGGTATTTCTTTTTGATTTCGAAAATCCGTTGCACGTTCAACCAAATGTTTACAAATTCATCTCGGAACTATTCATGTGAGTTTCTCGTACTTGCATTGAAATTATCTATTGAAATTCATTCCAAGAGCTGGATATTCCCTAATAAGTGCTATTCTTTAATAGGTGGAATATTTTTATCATTCAGGAAAAAAAGTAAGGTCTTTTACCCCTTCTTCCTATGATAACCAATTTGAGACCATTCGTAAGCATTATACAGCTTCAAGTCACTCTAATATCATCAACCATATATTTTGATTATTGCCAATTTAATAATCGATAGGCACTTCAATTTAACCTATAGTACCAAAAGAGTTCAATTTCTGTAGATACAAGTGACCTATTATTATAGAATGTACAGCCCTTCGAAGGACAAAAGTATATATCCGAGGGCTTACTCGAGACCTATCAGTGAAACGAATTGACGCAAAACGGCAGAGATATATAATAAGCACTTCTATAACTTGATGATATATGTTTTTTATTATTATGACAATTAAATGAAACAAAATGGACTGTTTGTTATGAATAGGGTTGCTAATATCAAAACTGCAGCATATTTCGTATATGCTTCCATTTTAGTAATGAAGAGAAACTTGAATAAACTTTCTCTACCAGTCCAGTTTATAAATTTAAAATAATTCAGAGATTCATTAAGAGGGTATACTTTATATGCTACAAAATCTTTCAGTTCATATAGTAAATTTGACAAGGCTACCAATATGGAGGGGTGTGTAATTTTTTTATGATTTCATACATGAAATAAGACATTTTAAACAACATACAATTGTAACTCATGGTTTTAAATAATTATTCTATTAGAAATCCCAGAGATTTTTTATCACTTTTTGAATGAATATATACGTCTTAAGAGCCTTATATATGCAAGGCCAAGCCAGAAAAATAGATTGTTTAACTAAATTCTGTAGTGTGGTCGCTAATTTTACCCCGATTATATTGATGAAAATCATATTTTAGCACTTTGAAGTATTTTATTTACTAAATTGTATTAATATGTCGTTGCTTGATATAACAATAGATAAATATGTGAAGTCAGTCTCTTTTATAGGTACCCAACCATGGTATAAGAAAATAATAATAATTTTAGTTTTAGCAATTATACTTTATTTGATATTACCAAACCGACAATAACTTAGCTGAAATCTTTCAAAACTTTTTTTTAATAAAGAAGAGGTCTAACTTGTCCATCACGATTTCAATTGGATAAGAAGTGGAATATCATTGAATATATATCACTAGCAAAATTTTAATCACAAAGGATAGATGTGTCGACAATGGTTTTAGGCAATTTCTTCATATCTGTACCAATTCTTGCCATGTTTAAAGGTAAACAGTACCATGTCAATTTATTCAAGATAATTAGAAATTAGAGGAAGATCTCTACAAATAAATTTCTGAAATGATGGAGAATCAGACTACAGATGTGAATGCAATAGAATGAAACTACTTAGTTATTACATTGCAAAATACTTAAAAACTATCATTTTGCAATTTACTCCTTTTTATAGACCAATATTATTCTAAACCTCAATAAATAATTAATAAGATATATGGTATTCATAATTGGATGAAAATTGATTTTGAAATAAATTTTTATTTGTACGTCGTATTTCGTGATTTTCTAACTAAAAAATTTCACTATTAAACTATTTTTTTACTAATTTGGCCAAACAAAATTCTTTTGCAGAAAAAACTGGTTCGAGGATAATAATATATTTATCCACCACTAAGCAAATATGAATAGTACAATGGGAAATTTTAATCTAGGAGTCATGTTGATGAATATAGTAGCTGCATTTTTTATTAGGTTAAAGTCTGCATTTCTTACAGGAATGTTCTCAATGTGCTTCTTTTCGGGAATAGGGTTCTGGATATACGCTTTTGGATATATAAAATATAACTGGTCAGCGTATGCAATTGGTAGCGTTTGTTTATCTACGGCAATGGCAGGTGGAACGAAGTTAAATATCCTAATTTTTGGGACTTCAATCATGTACCTGTTGGAGAACAAAAAGAAAGCAGTATAGAAATCTTACTGGATAGTGGAACTGAATCCTTTCCTACTTTACTTGGATAGTTTGCTTTGAGATGAAGCGTATATGATTTTATGTACATCTTTACTTGAGTTATTATATGAAATGGCTGGCAGAGATACATATGGAGAATACTTTCAGACGACAATATGAGTGACCCACCGGCACTTACTCCTTATTCAAGGTAGTGAAGTTTCTGTAATGATGGGATTTGTCAGAAAAAATAACTCAGTGATATCTATTTCTCAAATATTTGTCAACTGTATATTTTGAATAATTATTTTTAAAGGTGATGATTTCTATCATTTAAAAAGATAGAATTAAAGGTAAAATTTAAGGGACCGCCACAGATAAGAACCCAATCGAATAATGTATTAGATCATTTCATTCTTAAAGATCTACTTCTTCAATATCGATTGAAATTGCAAATCAAGGACTTGTTTCAATACTGTTAATCAATCAAATAACATCAGTGTTTAATAAAAATGAATTGAGATCGTGTGCAATATAATCAAATGCATTAGCGCTATATTTAGATGTATTTATTAGAAAAAGATATACTTTGGTGAATAGTATAATCATAAAAATTTAAAAATAATAAACCTACATTAAAATTCTTAGCAAATAGAAATACCAGGAAACAAATATATGAACTAAGTTATAACTTATTATTGAATTCAAATTACAAGATTGTAAACCGGTGTTAACCAATACCATGTAGAACATGTTCTTTCGTGTCTCATGATGAAATTGAGCATACAAACATGTTATTTTCATCTTATTTCAAACGCTCAATTCAACTAATATACTTGACATCTGCAATGTATACGCCATATTACGTTTTTATAGATAGTGTCTAAGCTGCAATTAGTACAGGCACGTCTTAAAAACAAAGCTGTCGCTTATTTGCGGAGTAGTACATATTTAAGACATATTAATGACAATGTCGCATTACATATGTGAACAGTTTGATTCGACCGCGTTGCAAGGAGTTTCGTGCCAAATTCGAAACATTTAGTGAAAAAAAAATTAACGACATCCTCCTGCACATAAGCTCCGGTATTGGGCCTAACCAAATAATCATTGACTCATATATGGATTGATATATACTACAACGTATAAGCTCTTCGAATATAGAACTTTACAGTCTAACTTAATCATGAGCTTTCTTTCTAGATCAACCTCTAAGAGATGTTCTCAAATCTTGAACACTTCAAGACACAGAGCATTCAGTAACAGTGCCATAAATTGTGAAAAAAAATTAAACAAGTATTCCAGTATTGTCACTGAAGATGAAACTCAAGGTGCTTCTCAAGCTATGTACTACGCTACTGGTTTTAAGGATGAGGATTTCAAGAAGGGACAAGTCGGTGTTGGTTCCGTGTGGTGGTCTGGTAATCCATGTAACATGCACTTGATGGACTTGAACAACCAATGTTCTGCTTCTGTTGAAAAAGCTGGTTTAAAGGCCATGCAATTCAATTCCATTGGTGTTTCTGACGGTATTACTAACGGTACTGAAGGTATGAAATACTCGTTGCAGTCTCGTGAAATTATTGCTGATTCTTTCGAAACCATTGTTATGGCTCAAATGTACGATGGTAACATTGCTATTCCATCTTGTGACAAGAACATGCCAGGTACCTTGATGGCTATGGGTAGACACAACAGACCATCTATTATGGTCTACGGTGGTACTATTATGCCAGGTTCCCCAACTTGTGGATCTGGAAAGATTTCTGATAAGATTGATATTATCAGTGCTTTCCAATCTTATGGTCAATACTTAACTAAGGAAATTAACAATGATGAAAGAATGGATATTGTTAGACATGCTTGTCCAGGTCCAGGTGCTTGTGGTGGTATGTACACTGCTAACACCATGGCATCTGCTGCTGAAGTCTTAGGTATGTCTTTACCATTCTCATCATCTTCTCCAGCCATTTCTAAGGAAAAGGCACATGAATGTGACACTATTGGTGAAGCCATCAAGAACCTTATGATGTTAGATTTGAAACCAAGAGATATTATGCTCAGAAAGTCTTTCGAAAATGCCATTACTTACATTATTGCTACTGGTGGTTCCACTAATGCTGTTTTACACATCATTGCTATTGCCAAGTCTGTTGATGTAGACATTACCATTGACGATTTCCAAAGAATCTCTGATAACACTCCACTTTTGGCTGATTTCAGACCATCTGGTAAATACGTTATGGCCGATTTACAAAATGTTGGTGGTACTCCAGCTGTTATGAAATACTTATTACAAGAAGGCTTAATCGACGGTGACTTATATACCGTCACCGGTAAGACCATCAAGGAAAACTTAGAGAAAGTTAAGGGCTTGAAGGAAGGTCAAGATATCGTTATGCCAGTTTCCAAGCCATTAAAACCAAGTGGTCATTTACAAATCTTAAAGGGATCTTTAGCTCCAGGTGGTGCTGTTGGTAAGATCACTGGTAAGGAAGGTACTTACTTCAAGGGTACTGCTAGAGTTTTCGACGATGAACATGCTTTCATTACTGCTTTAGAAGCTGGTGAAATCAAGAAGGGCGAGAAAACCGTCTGTGTTATTAGATACGAAGGTCCAAAGGGTGGTCCAGGTATGCCAGAAATGTTGAAGCCATCTTCTGCTTTAATGGGTTACGGTTTAGGTAAAGATGTCGCTTTATTAACTGATGGTAGATTCTCTGGTGGTTCCCACGGTTTCTTAATTGGTCACATTGTTCCAGAAGCTGCTGTTGGTGGTCCAATTGCATTAGTTAATGATGGTGATATTATCGTCATTGATGCCGAAAACAATAAGATTGATGTTTTAGTCTCGGAAGAGGTTTTAGCCGAAAGAAGAAAGTTGTGGACTCCTCCAGCACCAAGATACACTAGAGGTACTTTAGCCAAGTACGCTAAGTTAGTCAGTGATGCTTCTACTGGATGTGTTACCGATCTTTAAATCTGTCACTAACATAAATCGATGAATATTTTCAATTATTTTGATGTATGGCCGAATTGAACGGCCCACCAATATCAAGATATCATTTACTTCATGTTACTAGTTAAAGAAGAGGGATCTAGGATCCCGTTGAATTTTTATTCGTAATTATTTTAATATGCATTATATAACCTATATGTCCTAATGAAAGGATTAATATCATCACTTTTTCCACTAAATCAAACAAGCTGATCTCTTAAGTAATCTAGCATGAACTCTTGGTCCTTCTCTAGCTCAGGGTAAAGAAAGGATTCATGTATGTCAAAAAATGGGATATGTAGCTCCTTTAGTGCTGATTTAGACTCATTAGCCAAGTTAGCTGATCTCATTAATATTTCTTGATCTATTCTAGCTAGATTTTGTTCTAATTTCTCTTTTATTCTAGTTTTCTTAGTCTCCACCATATTAGAGTTGATTTTAGCTAATTTACTTATACTAGTTTCCAGCTTCGTAGTGTTAATCTCCTCATGAGCCTTTTCTATCAATTTCTTTCGTTTTTCTTCGAAATCTTGCTGAAATTTAAAGTGTTTTTGAATCAAATCCTTTATCTTGTTAGTCTTAGATATGTCTGGAATAACGTAATCCATAACATATTGTGTTGCATGCAAACGTTTGGTTATATACTTAGGATTAAAATCGTGGTTTTTTTCATTATTTCTTGGAACAAAATCTTGTTTAGCATCACTAGTAAACTGGTTTGCTAGAAAAGACTCTAATTGAGAGCTTTCGTCATCAATTGACTCGTTTAATAATGTATTAAGCTTATGAACATAGTAATCTCTCTTATTGAGAAGCTCCAAATACTTCTGTCTGTGATTTTCTTTAATCGACTTGATTAGTTTATTCTCATTAGCTAAGGTTAGTCTGGGGTATTTCTTGCTTGTATTTGTTTTTATTATCTGATGAATAGAAGAACGAATAGTGTAATCTTCCTTCAGATGTGACATTGATCGGAGATAATAAATCATATTTAATTTTTCAGTGCGATTATAGAAGAATTATAGTCGTGCTTGATTACGTTATATACATTTACTACTTGAGTCTAACAGTATAATCATCACCACTTTGGGTTACATATCTCACCCATGGATACGATTGATATTGCAATTTAGGCTCGTTGATTCTGAGATATCTTACTTGAATTCCACTAGTAGTGAAGTATGGAATGGAAAAGTTGACCTTGATCGGTTTTTTGGAGATAATATCTTCGCTATCGACAACAGCAGGTAAACCTAATTCACCTCTCATGTGGAATTGCTTGCCTCCAGGGAATGTCTTTAATTTCCAAATCAAACAAGATTTTTCAGGAACCCACTTGACTGAACCGTACTCAGGAGTGAATTTGGGGGTATCGGCATCTTCTGGCAATGGAATAACGATCTCGACGTTATTAGCAGTAGATTTCTTTTTAATTTGAGCCTTAGCAGAACATAAGATTTCGATTCTCGAATGTTTGTGGACTTTAATCTTACAGTTGACCAATATCAAAGGCTTCATCAAAAACTGGGCGGATGATAGTCTATACGACATTAATGTGAATTCTCCATCTGGGGGTATAAATGTAATGATTCTTTCGTTTTCAAACTTGGATAATCTAACACATTGGTGAAATTTTATGTCCTCCATTTCAATTCCTCTGGCATTACCTGGACTTTCATCGTCACCCGACGAGAATATTCCCTTATCATTAATACCCAATCTTAAGTCAGGCATACCACTTAAGTGTGATTTGATCTTTACTTCCCCCAAAATTTCACTATTCAACACTTGACCGTTTGCATTTATAAGCATATTAATGGATTCAACAACGTCCAAAAATGCCTCATTCTTCTTATAGGTAATACCGTCTTTTCTCCAACTGACAGCATTGGTAACAGCATTAGGTGGTTGGACTTGTCTATTAGTTGATTTTCTTATTAATTTGTAGTAATCTTGTGTTATGTATTCTTTTAAAATTTTTGTATCTGTTGTTTGCGGGACACCAAAATCCATCATTTCGTCTAGCAATTCATAAATAATAACGAAGTTGTCCCTGATTGATTCTTCTTCGAGACTCTTGAAGTACTGAGTTAGAACTTCTACCAACTTCGATAAGAACACTATTATGGCCATGATATTTTCATTTTTTCTAGTTAATGCACATAAATATAAGTTATTGTGGGTTATGTATGCGTAATTAATTCCCTGGCTGGTTATAAATGGTTTATAGTTTGATTCATCGTCGTTCTCTTGTTCAAGCAATAACAATGGGAATTTTTCAATTGCATTGGAGGGAATGTCTCCCTTATAGTCCCTGGAAAGTAAAGTCTTACCCTTAATATCTAAGAAGTGAATCTGAGAAGCCATTACAAAGGTATACTTTAATATATCAATGGATTATACCACTGATAGTGGTGGAGGCCAACTAATGTTTAGATGTGAGTGAGATTGGATCAACATTACCCGGATACATCATAAACACCAGAATTCTAATTATAACATCGATTTTGTGTAACTTTCTTATTTACCGTTCTTCGTGGACGCTTCTTCGTGGATCATCGTGGATCGCGTGAGAGATGGCCGGTGTGCATATTGCCTATTCAACCTATTTTACAGAAGAAGCCAAGAACCTAAGTAAAAATGCTTGGATGAACTGGTAAAATCACGCCTGACACGAACGGTCAAGGGTGATTATCTTTAAAATGAGTTTCTTGACGAGGCTGTAGTTTTTTCAAAGTTTTGTTCCTTTATAGCTCAATATTGTTTTTGCTATGTATTACGGGAATTTCTCGATATTACTAGCCCTGTTCCATTATTTCAGGAGAGAAAAAGTCACTTATACGATTCTATCAAACTCATTGGTAATCCAATGTACTTATGTAGAGTATGTAGTATAGTATGTAGAGTATAGTACAACTAGAGTATACTATAAGAAATGAAGCTCCTCAGTAAAGAGGCGCACGTGGGAAGCTCGGACGACGCTTGGGGGCTTGTTCCTTAGAGTAAGCCTCCATTGACGTACAGACTAAGAAAATAATCTGGTGGATTAATTTGAACTCACTGGATAACGCAGTAATTCTTGTCTCTCTTGTAATTTTGAAAAGCTTGGTGTCTTAGCTCACTTAGCTGTGTGGTGTTTTATTTATGCTTCAAAATGTAAACACAAACTGATCATGAGCGTTGCTATTTGAGTCTCACCTATATATATTCAGTAATTCCACAAATGGAATATTTTTTTGTTCTTCTAGTCCCTTTGTTAAACAAATTCTATCGTTAAACATCAGACATGATCAATCACATTCTTTTTGTATTAGGACTCTTATCATACGTTCTTGGTATTGATTCTATTACCACCAAAGGTAATGCATTTTTCACGGAATCTGGAGAAAGATTCTACATCAGAGGTGTTGACTACCAACCAGGTGGTTCCTCTAACTTGTTCGATCCATTATCTGACCCTACTACTTGTGAAAGAGATATTAAGTACTTCAAGGACTTAAGCATTAACACTATTAGAGTATACTCTATCGATAACACCGCTAACCATGACGAATGTATGGAACAATTAGCTGATGCAGGAATATACGTAATCTTAGATGTTAACATTCCATATGCGTCTATTTCTAGAGCCGATCCAGAATGTTCCTACAACACAATGTACTTGGAACAAGTTTTCGCTACTATTGAGGATATGGCTAAATACAACAACACTTTAGGTTTCTTTGCCGGAAACGAAGTTATTAATGACGAAGATACCACTTTTACAGCACCATATGTTAAGGCTGTTGTTAGAGATATGAAAACTTATATTAAGAATAACAATTTAAGAACTATTCCTGTCGGATATTCTGCTGCCGATGTTGAAGAAAATAGAGTTGCAACCGCACATTATTTCAACTGTGGAGACGACGATATGGCTAGAGTTGATATGTTTGGATTCAATGACTACTCCTGGTGTGGTAAGTCATCTTACACCACTTCTGGTTATGACCAAAAAGTTAAGTCATTCTCTAACTACTCGATTCCTTTGTTCTTTTCTGAATATGGTTGCAACAAGGTCACCCCAAGACCATTTACTGAAGTCGAGGCTATTTACTCTACTAAAATGACTAGTGTTTTCTCCGGTGGGTTAGTTTATGAATATTCTGAAGAAGAGTCAAACTACGGTTTAGTTGAGATTTCATCTGATAACAAGACTGTTACCACAACTGATGATTTTGACAATTTGAAATCCGAATTTGAAAAGACTAAGAACCCATCTGGTGATGGTGGATATCAAAGCGATTTAGACCATTCTAATTGTCCTGTCAAGTCATCAATGTGGAATGCTACCGATACTATTCCAGATACTCCAAAGGGTGCATTGAAATTCTTAAGAGGTGATGCCACTCCAGAAGGTGATGGATTTAAAGGTAACACCCAATGGGCATGTGTAGCTTCTGGAAATAACGTTGATTCTTCTGGAAGTGCCAGCGGTTCTAGCACTCGTTCCAAATCAAGCTCAGGATCTAAATCCACTTCTAGTTCTAGCAGTGGTTCTCATTCCAGCTCTTCATCTACTAAAGGATCAGGGGCAAGTTCTTCCTTCGATACTTCCATAATCAACTATTTAGCTACGTTTGTCGCCTTATGTGGGGCTGCATTACTTTAGTTTGTATGAGTTTAGTTTCTACTTTATAGATAAAATTTATTTATTCAATATATGAGTCAAAATTATGCACGTTGTTTAATACCGTACATCATCTCTTCCTTATTAATTAAGTGACCTATACTTTCAATTTCTTCTAATAATTTATCAACATCATAGCACCAGTCATTTAACAAATCATTGATATTTTCACTACGTCCACCTTTATTAATCTTATCGAATTTAATTATGCCTTGTGGTCTGTTTATTTTTGCGGAAATCATGCCCTTATTGACCAATTCACTAACATACGATTCGGCTTCAGACTCAGATAACTGCAATAAGAATGCCAATCTATCCAACTTAATGAATTGATAATACATGTTTATGATTCTTAAATTGTGTTCAACAATTCTCTTTTGGAAGTTCTTATAATTGATTTCCTCCTTGAAAATCTTCGATTTATCAAAGTAATCATTTTTATATAAGGATTCAATACTGGACCAGTGTATCAATTCATTAGTAGTGAAAATCTCTAATAAGTCATAAATTTTAGCATCAACGTTCTTGGAGAAGATGTTGTTATTCTTAATGTTATAAATTAAATCATTTTGGTAGTTATCATAAGGTGATAAGATAATATAGTAGATTATAGAAACCAACAAGTCATTGAACTCTTGAGATTCCTTAACAAGAGGAATTTCTATTAATAACAATGCATTTTTAACGATTGATATATAGTCGTTCTCAAAAGTATAGATTTCAAGCAAGTATTTCAAGTAGATTGACTTATATAAATCAGCTTCTTCAAAGTTCTTCAATGACTTAAGCAAGATCTTACGACTCAAAATTTTAGCTTGGCCAAAATCACCTTTTCTTAAAGTCAATTTAATTTGCTCAAGAATGTATTCAATTTTTGTACTAAATTTCATCAAAGAGTAAGTCTCTACTTGTAAGTCACATAATATTTCAACTGCTTTGTCTAAGTTATCGAATTTGTTTAAGTAAATTTCAGCTAAAGTCTTGGAGACAACAGCTCTTTCCACTTCAACAAAAATCTTCTTATCAGTTACGGTCCTGATTGTGTCAATGATTTTTATTTTATAGTTTAATTCGCTTTCGACATCTTCGTTTAATTCATCTAAGTGGTCAATTACTGTTTGAATCAAGGTTTGAATGGAGGATTTTAATTGACCATGCTTTTTCGAAAGCAAAATAATCAAATCACTTAAATAATCCCAATCTTTGTTCTTTGTTAAAGTTTCTACGATCTTTACTAAAACTCTCTTAGACGACGATAAATCGGACGATTGTCTAGTTTGTTTCTCCAATACTAGATATTTGTCAATAGCTGTTTTATAATCATTTAATTGTTCAATTATAGGAAATTGTTCATCTAAAGTAGCAGAAAAATCCTTTTCAGCCTTTAATGGGTCTTCTCTAGACATTATATTGTTGTTCTAATGGGGGTTAGTAAATAGTGTTCTCGTTTTAAGGTGGCAAGTTCTCTTCAACTAAAGAAAGTAGTGCATATATCGAATCGCAGATTTCTGAATTTTAGGCTGAATATCTAAATGAACGCTAATTCTTCAAATGAATTCAAATGAATTAGTGTTCTAATGGAATTAGAAGTAGTCCCAATGTGTTAATGGGATACGTCTTTCTTTTCCAGATAATCTATTTTTGTTAAATAAATTCCAATAAATACATACCTTTTATTTCCAATAAGCAATATACTAGGATAAAAGCTTATGAAGTACTTTTTTCATATCTCCTTTTGTAGATGAGTAATTGCATTTGATAGTCTAACCTTATATAGTTTACACAAGTTAAATGTTTAAACGGTACATTATCCATTTCATCAGATTGGTTCTAGATATGGGTATTAAATTTGGGCTCATGATTTAACAAGAACAACTTCTGGTTGTATAGTGTAGTGGTTATCACTTTCGGTTTTGATCCGAACAACCCCGGTTCGAATCCGGGTACGACCTATTTTTTTTACTTTGAAAAGTTTTTTTGAAACTAACCACAATAGGGTATGTGAAATAGCATATTCTTACTATTTTTAATTACATATATTTAACCAATGAAACAACTCAAAGTCTATTAAATGATTTGAAAATAAATACAGCAACCATAGTTCTACTATAACTCTTTAATTCTGTATTGTAATGTTATCATTATGAATATTTTAAAACTGATTTTGAGCATATTGATAAATAATATCTCTCTCACTCAATACATCTCTAATCATGTCTTTACTACTCTCTTATTTAATTTTGCTATCATGTTAAATTTAACATTTGCACCCATAGGGCGATGATTTTGAGCCCTCGCTCTCTTCTCAACTTTTAAAATCATCGTATTTACTTTATCTTAACTTAATCACATCTATTCTAATGTCAATAATATCCGACAAAGGAGAGAGTATTTTAACTAAGGAACTATCCGTATTAGTTTCTAAGCATTTAGGGTTTTCGGATGATGATCTTGTGCTATCAAAATTCATAATAAATTTGTATGAACAATACAAAACAGAGTCTACTTTACAACATCGAAAAGATGGTTTTACAACTGCATTAAAAGATAATGGTGGCGAAGAATTTCCAACCGAATTCGTTAATTCGTCATTTTCCATCCTTGAGAGATACTATCATAATAATCAGAAGGAACAGAACAATGTAAAGGAAACTACTGAAAACCTCACTGGATTAATAATACCAAATAGACCTGTAAGGTTGGAGACAGATTCAAACCAAATTAATACAAAGAAATACCAAGAAGAAAAGAAATATAAATTCGAGGATAATAGGAATCCTGTCATAGAATTGAATCAAGTGTATAAAGGATATGTTAGTAATATTGTCACTTATGGGGCTTTCATTAGATTAAATAGCCCCAAATCTTTTGACAGTGGGTTATGTCACATATCACATATCTCATATGATGGTAAGCCTACTAGGGATGTATCTGATGTATTAAAGTTCAACCAGGAAGTTTTTGTCAAGGTTATTCAGATAGAAGAACAACAAAACAGTAAAAGAGTCAAGTACACAAGAAAGAAGATCACTTTGTCCATGAGAGGTATAGATCAAGTAACTGGAATCGACAATAGTTTCGAAATAGATACATTAATGACTGAAGAAAGAGGTCGCAAATCAGCTCCAAAACCCGCTAAAAGGAGATTAACTTCTCCTGAAAGATGGGAAATTCGCCAGTTAATAGCATCAGGAGCTGCCTCTGCTGAAGATTATCCAGAATTATCAGGCGCAGATAATATTGAAGTTGAGCAACCTGGGACATCTCACAATGAAGATAATGATGTGGAAATAGATATTGAACTTAACAACGATGAGCCATCTTTCTTAAAGGGCCAATTACACAATCTAGCAGAGTATTCACCTTTAAAGATAATGAAAAATCCAGAAGGATCTCTTAGAAGAACAGCAATGACTGGATCGAAGTTATCGAAGGAATTCAAAGAAGAAAGAATGAAGGAGCAGAAAGAGAAAGAAAGACTCGAAAAGTTGGAAAGATCTAAAAGTAAAGATCATCTTGATCCTATGATGGATAAAGGAGCAAACAAGCACGATAAAAGAGTCAATGATGTAATAGATGAATGGAAAAAGACTCAAATGAAAAATGTATCGTATGGTAAGAAGGTCAAGGCTCCAATCAAAGAGCAAAGAGAGTCTTTACCAGTTTATGCCATGAGAGACGAATTAATCAAATCAATCAGGGAAAACCAATTTATAGTGATTGTTGGTGAAACTGGTTCTGGTAAAACTACACAAATCGTGCAATATATATATGAAGAAGGTTTGAACGTTAATGAGAAGAACGAAGAAAAAATGATTGCTTGTACTCAACCTAGAAGAGTTGCAGCCATTTCAGTTGCAAAAAGAGTGGCAGAGGAAGTCAATTGTAAATTAGGAAAAGAAGTTGGTTACAATGTTAGATTTGATGACGTATCAGGACCAGAAACTAGAATCAAATATATGACTGATGGTATGCTACAAAGAGAAGCACTAAGAGATCCGCTCATGAGCAAATACTCAGTAATAATGTTAGATGAAGCTCATGAAAGAACAATTGCAACTGATGTATTATTTGGCTTGTTAAGAACGGCTGCAAACATGAATCCAGAGCTTAAGATAATCGTAACTTCAGCAACATTAGATTCTGATAAGTTTTCGAAATACTTCAACGATTGTCCTATTATCAAAATTCCTGGAAGAACTTACCCAGTAGAAATATTATACACTAAAGAGCCAGAAATGGACTATCTAGCAGCTGCGCTAGATTCAGTAATGCAAATACATTTGTCAGAACCTGATGGAGATATTCTAGTCTTCTTAACTGGTCAAGAAGAAATCGACACAAGTTGTGAGATATTATTCCAGCGAGCGAAGGCATTAGGTGAGTCAGCACCAGAATTAATAATCTTGCCAGTCTACTCTTCCTTACCTTCTGAAATGCAAAGTAGAATCTTTGAACCAACTCCAGCGGGCTCCAGAAAAGTAATCTTGGCCACCAATATTGCTGAGACTTCGATTACCATCGATGGAATATACTACGTTGTTGATCCTGGCTTTGTTAAAATCAATGCATACGACCCTAAATTAGGAATGGACTCTTTAGTAGTATCGCCAATATCTCAAGCACAAGCAAACCAAAGAAGTGGTAGAGCTGGTAGAACTGGACCCGGTAAATGCTACAGATTGTATACAGAGAGTGCTTATAATAATGAAATGCTTCCTAATTCAATTCCAGATATACAGAGACAGAATCTCTCTAATACTATTCTATTGCTAAAAGCAATGGGAATAAATGATTTATTAAATTTTGGATTCATGGATCCACCACCCACTAATACCATGCTTTCAGCATTACACGATTTGTACACATTAGGCGCATTGGACGAGGAAGGATATTTAACACTGCTCGGTAAAAAGATGGTGGAGTTTCCTATGGACCCAAGCTTAGCCAAAGTATTGATCAATTCGTTTGAACATTCTTGTTCCGAAGAGATCCTAACCATTATTGCAATGCTTTCTATCCCAACTATATTCTACAGACCAAAGGAGAAACAAAACCTTGCAGATCAAAGAAAAGCCCGTTTTCACCATTCTAGTGGGGACCATTTAACATTATTGAATGTCTACAGGGCATGGGTTTTAAATGGCTACAGTGCACAATGGTGTCAAGAAAATTTCATTCAAGAAAGGGGGCTCAGAAGGGCACAAGAGGTCAAGAAGCAAATTTCCAAGATTATCACCCGTTTCAATCATTCTCTAGTTTCTTGTCATAATGAACTTGACAGAGTAAGAAAAGTCATTTGTTCCGGATTCTTCAAAAATTCTGCAAAGAGAGACCCTCAAGAAGGCTACAAGACTCTTATTGATCTGACTCCTGTTTCCATGCATCCATCATCATCCCTTTTTGGAAAGAGTCCCGAGTATGTTGTGTACCATACCTTATTGCTCACTACAAAGGAATATATGAATTGTGTCACTACCATTGATCCGAAATGGTTACCCGAGGTTGCGCCATCATTTTTCAAGGTGTCTGATCCTGGAAAGATGAATGAAAATAAAAAGAAACAGAAAATCGTGCCATTATATGATAAATTTGCTAAAGATAAAGATGCCTGGAGACTTAGTTCGCAAAATGCCCTAAAGAAAAGGACCCTTGGTGGGAGTTAAAAATTCACTGGCATATTTCGCGAGCATAGGCATGAAATTTAGCGTGAGCATGAAATTTAGCGTGAGCATGAGAAAAAGCATGAGCATGAGCATAACCATAAGCATGATGTTAGACATGAGCATAAACACGAGCTTGTCGCACTTTCCGCAACTTTAAACCTCGTATCATATAGCATATGAATAATATTTATAGAATAGACAGATTTAAAATAAGGGATGTACTTGCCTGCGATAGACAGATTATGGTACAGGGGAGTGCCAGTGATCGTTAATCAAAAACAAGAAGGCGAGCAAAATAGAAATGATGATAATAAAGCAAATCAAAGTATTGTAAATTGTTGTCCATTGAAATCAGATGATTCTGGAAACTTCATTGATAATGAAGGCCGTAAGGTTATATTGAAGGGTATAAACGTCGATGGTGGCCTGAAGTTACCCCGGACTCCTTATATCCCAACATATAAAGAAAATTCCAATGATCCAAATAGTGTATTCTTTGATGGTGAAAATGTCACCTTTTTGGGAAGACCTTATCCCTTAGAAGAGTGTTTCGAGCATTTCTCGAGAATTAAGGCTTGGGGATACAATGCGATTAGATATATAATCACTTGGGAGGCATTGGAGCATCTGGGCCCGGGGAAATACGATGAAGAATTTATTGACTATACAATTGAGGTTCTCAAAATTATTAAAGATATTGGGGGACTCTATGTATTTTTGGACATGCATCAGGATGTATGGTCTCGATTCTCTGGTGGGAGTGGTGCTCCGTTGTGGACCCTCTACGCTGCTGGATTACAGCCTCTGAGGTTCAACATTACGCAAGCTGCAATTTTGCATAACAATCCCAGATATCTCCGTGAAGCCTACCCCCCTATGATTTGGACTACTAACTACATGCGTCTTGCTAGTTTGGTGATGTTTACTCTTTTCTATTCTGGAAAGAACTACTTTCCAGATCTCAAAATAAATGATATCAATATCCAAGATTATTTACAGGACCACTATTTCAATTCTATTTCGTATATGTGGAAAAGAATCTATAAATCTTGTCCTGAATTATTGGAAAGTGGATGTTTACTTGGTATCGAACTGATGAATGAGCCCAATTGTGGATTAATGGGCATGGAAGATTTATCTGAATTACCGAGCAGATATAAAGGAAGAGTAGGAACTACTCCTAGTGTCTTTGAATCCTTTAAATTAGGTATGGGGTTCACTTGCGAAGTTGATGTGTATAAACTCACTATTGCGGGTCCCCAAAAGTCTGGAACTGAAGTCATTGACCCACAAGGTTTTCTGTCATGGCTAACTAAAAATGAGGCATCGAAGATAGATTCAAAATATGGCTGGAAGAGAAGTAAATCATGGGAAATGGGGAAGTGTCTATTTGCTCAAAATAATATTTGGAGTTACGATGAACTGATTGATTTTACAGATCTTCCATCGTTGTCTCTCCGAAAAAGAATGCTGATAGGCCGTAAAAAGTGTCAGTTACTTAAACCAGGCTTTTTCAAAGAATTTTTCAATTTTAAGCTGCCTAATATTGAATATGCTCCCAAAAGACCCTATATAGATAAGGAGTATTTCATCAATAGTAACTTCGTTGATTCTTTAATTAAACATAGGGATACGGTTAGAAAAATCACCCCCGATTGTTTTGTATTCTTGCAGCCTCCAGTATTGGAATGTCCTCCGATATTGACAGGAAAGAATTCTCCTTATAAAATTGATTCTAAAACAGTATATACTCCACATTACTATGATGGAATGTCCTTAATGTTCAAGACGTGGAACAAAAGATATAACGTCGATACTCTTGGAATTATGAGGGATCGGTACTCTAATCCAATTTTTGGAATGGTTATTGGTGAAAAGGCCATTAGAAATTGTATTAAGAAACAATTCATAGAAATTAAGGAGGAAGGTCAAAGGTGCTTGGGTAAAATCCCCGTCTTGATGTCAGAAACTGGTATGCCCTTTGATATGGATGGTAAGAGTGCCTATGTGGATGGGAACTACACTTCGCAGACTTTTGCGCATGATGCACTTAATAATGCCCTTGAAGGACTGCAAATGTCGCATACATATTGGTGCTATACCAGCATAAATAGCCATCGTTGGGGTGATATGTGGAACAACGAAGACTTCTCTTTTTGGTCCCCGGAAGATACTGGGCTACATATAACAAGCGCAGTTACAAATTCTTCGAGAAAACACAATTTTTTAAAGTTCTTGAATGAAAGCAGCAATCCTACAATATTATACACTGATGGTGTAAGAGCCGAGAGGGCCGTAATTCGTCCATATTTGATGGCCACAAACGGTAACGTTCTTTTGCACGAGTTTGATATAAAAACTACAAAGCTTAGTCTTAAGATAGAATTCAAGAAAGGACAACCAGCCGTGCCAAATATTATTTATCTTCCTAAACTGCAATTTCCTAATATCCATAAGTGTCTTATTCATATGACATCTGGTAAACTCGTATATAACGATACTTTAGAATACTTAGAGTGGACTGTATCTGAGCCAATACATGATGGTATTCAGGAAATTATCATAAAAAAGATCCCTGGCCCTAATGATAAGAGTTTATTCAAAGAGTCAAGTTGTCGTATTACATGATATTTCATTCTAATTGATATTGGTTATCTGTCAATCACTTGCATAGATAAAAAGTTTTGTATTTAGTTGGCCATCAACTATTATATATTATTAGCACTCTGTAAAATTCTGTAAAACTTATACATATTAGAACTCCATCGAACTCTCTCTTTCCCTTTTCCCTATTCCTGATAATTCATCTTTAAGCAAATTGTTTACAAATTTAGAAAAATAGTCAACATATGGTTTCAAACTTGTTTTTTCGTAATCTAAAATTCTGCCATTTGGAGACTTTTCACTGTCAGAATCTTCAGATGGTTGACTTGACTCCCTATTTATTCTTTTGGCTTCCCAAACTTCCAATTCATTTTGCAATTGCCTCAAATTTGGCGAGTTTATAGGATTAAATCCATAACCATCATCCTCATGATTTTCAGAAATATTTGATGTTGGATCAAACGGAACACACACATTACCAGTACCCGGATGTATACAGAAAGGTGATTTTAACAAATGGATTACTTGTCTGGAAACTTCGATATCCAATCTAGGGTACATATAATAGATAATTACGTCCTTTTTGGCTTCATTTAATTGATTTACTTGTATCTGATTTTTCAATACCTTTTTCGCAACCACATTGATGTCTTCCCATTTAGACTTAGAGTTGGAAGCACTCTGCTGTTCTTTCCATTTAGTTCTCAAGCTATCTTGAAGCAGTTTATCTGGAAGAAATCTGAGTAATTCTTCAACACTTTCCCACCTTTTGGAATCTTCAGAATTTGGAGATGTGAACCACGGATCTTGTTCTTCTAAGATATTACTAATGAATTCTTGTTTCAAGATATTGAACGATCTTTCAATATGAGGATGGAATGGCTTTCTTAAATTCAATATCTTCTTATTACCTTTAGGTTGTTTTCCTAGTATATCCAAGTATTCCACAATAGATTTTCTTGTAGTTTCATCTAATTGACGAGCTCTAGCATCACTAACCCAACAATGTGCACCTCTTCTTCCCGAAAACACCCAAATTAAATGTTTGAACCCAAAATCTTCCTTTAAGGCTGCATCAAGGATTTTAGTAGCCACTTGTATAAACTTCCAGCATTTTGTACAAATTTGCGTTTCCTTACAACAGGTTCTGATCTCATCATAATCGGTTAAATCGATATCGAATACCAACTCTTTAGCCACTGGCTTTAATGCATTCTTGGGGAGGTTTTTCCTTTCCTTTGGGTTCACTGAGTATACAGCACCTATTTCAAAACGTGTAGGATTCGTATCTGCTACTGACTTCTTAAACTCTTCAAGAGAACCAAACGAGTTATAACGTTGATAAGCTCCAGATCTGTGCTCATAGGCAAATTCTCTCATAGTAAAGTCTTTCTGAGGCTTTGGAGAGTGGTTTAACCACTGAAATACCTGTCTAAACGGCAATAATCTTTCGTAAAAGAACTTCATATCTGCGGATGATGGCTTGTAATTAGCGACTGTTTCTGAGCCATTTTCGTTGGAGTCTTCGGAAAATGACTTTAACACACCTACCGTAGCTTCACTGCCCGTATTATCTACTGTCATGTTGTAATTGTGTAGTTATTTAACGTTAATACACATACAATTATATACTTAAAAAAATAATATAAAAATTAAACGCGACATTATCAACACGCGTCGCTTAGTATTACCATATTTATGTTGCACACAATACTGAAATTTTATATTAACGTAATATACAAGAGAAAGAGATTGTTGTAGATTATTTATTCATGGTGGAATACTAAGGCAACACCTTCATCACCAGCAGTGACAAGTTTCTTTCCGTCTTCTAAAACAGCAAAGTCTAACACTCCCATGTTGTGACCAACACCGACGAAAAGCTCAGCACCAGTTCTAGCATCCCATTTGTAAATCTTACCATTCATACAAGAACCAACCAAGATTGGAGTGTTGTTTAAGAATTGTAATTTGGTGATAGCGTCGTCAACTTTAACGGACTTTCTTACTCTCCATTGCTGAGCGTCGAATAACAATAAGTCACCAGACACTAAACCAACAGCTAATAAGTTGACTTGAGGCGATTGACACCAAGAAAGAGCTTCTATGGATAATTCAGAAACATCTTCTACGTTTTCTAATGCTTTAATGCTGTGAACGATTTTACCAGAGTCGTTATTAATGATGACTAATTGTCCATCACGGCCACCAACTGCCACTACATTCTTGTAGATACTCATGGATACCCATGGACTTTCAACAGTTCTGAAGTCTTCTTGTGGCAGTAATCTGTAGTTAATTTCGTTGGTGAAACAATTCCAGCTGACAATAGTACCATCTTCAGAAATGGTTACCAAAGACAAGTCATTTTCGTCCTTAGAATCCATAAACATACCACTGTTACATTCCAAAGAGTGGGAGAATCCACTCATTATTTGCACTAACGACTTGGAAGATTCGTCAATTTGGTATACCCAAACTGAGCCATCTACGGCACCAAATGCAAAATATGGCAAAGTAGGATGGACAGTCACAAACAAAACTTCTTCCACTTCTTCTAAATCAGCGAATTTCACCCATTTCTGACCTCCTTTGGTAGATTTGTATACTTGGATAAATCCGTTCATATCACCAGTGACCACAAATTTACCATCACCAGTGAATCCACCAGTAATAACAGATTCCTTATGACCTTGAATTTCTCCTACGAATCTTGGAGGTTGTGTGTGGGTGGTCCACAAGAATGCAGTGTTATCACCACCTCCAGTGGCAACCATAGGGAGACTTGGGTGCTTAAAGATGGTGAAAATAGAGTCTTTATGCTGATCAAAGTAGGACCATGAGTTGTTAGACATATCAATTTCTATGGTATCTGCCTCCTCGTCCATTTCCATTTCATCTTCATCATCTGGAACAACTGCATTTGCGTCTTCTGGCACTTCTTCTTCCACTTCGTTCAAGTTCAAGTAATCACTTTCTTCTCCTTCTTGTCTTAATTCTTCTTCAAATTCGTTTGACATTTTATGATTTGTGCTGACAATAGAACAAAGTACTAATTTAGCTTCCGAACTATACAAATATGCTATTTATATAACTGGGAAACAATAGTTATATAGTTCATTTAGATTACTAACTAAGCTATCGATGAGGTCTGAAAAATTTAGTGACTATATGCAGGAGGTGAATTTTCACAGGGAACTTTGAGAGAACAAGGTGTACTACAAGCAAATGAAGGTTAAATTGTTCTATATTTTGAGTAACAACAGGGAAATCACAAGAATAACAGAAAAAGTGTTGTGTGATCGGTTATCCAGGGTAATTGTATATAGAAAAATTTGTAACAAAACAATTAGTAATTGAGCACAAGATGTCAGATTGGATATCGACCTTTCCAGGTTATAGACAGTTTCTAAGAAGAGCTAAAAAGACATTTGGACGAATTATAAACACAGGACCCATTCCCAGACATGTGGGGATCATTATGGATGGTAACAGGAGATATGCTAAAAATCACAATATCGAGCTCAAAGAAGGCCACAACCTTGGGTTTGACAGTATGTCTGAGATATTGGAGCTATTGTACGAGTCAGGAATCGAGTGTGCCACTGTGTATGCATTTTCAATTGAAAACTTCAAGAGACTGTCCTATGAGGTCAAATGGTTAATGGACTTGGCTAAGCTGAAGTTCAGGCAAATTAGCCAACATGGGGAGCTTTGTGATAAATACGGAATAAGAATCAAAGTATTGGGGAACACAAAGCTTCTCCCACGAGATGTACAGAAGATTCTTCAAGAAACAGAGGATATGACCAAAAACAATACCCGGGCCGTGCTAAATGTGTGTTTCCCCTACACATCTAGAGACGAAATAACCCATCTGATAAAGCAAATAGTGGAAAGTTCCACCAGCGACCCAAGCATTGTAATTGACGAGACTACTATTGAACAGCATTTGTACACTTCGGATTCACCTCCGTTGGATTTATTGATTCGTACGTCAGGAACGTCACGATTATCTGATTTTTTACTATGGCAATGTGTTCCTTCGACATGTGCCATTGTATTTATAGACAAGCTTTGGCCCGAGTTCAATACTTGGGATATGTGTAAGATTCTTGTTAATTGGGGATTCAACTATTACTGGTATGGAGCTGGCAGTGGATTCTCATCATCCACAGAAATGGTAAGACTTGCCGCCTCTAACCGCAAAAATGTCGCCAATACATCCTGGGAAACTCTTGATACTGCCAACGAAGTATATGATAAAGACGATGATGAGCAAATTAGTGACTTCAATAGTGATAATAGCGGTGGTGCTGATGAATTCACAGTTACTTCAGATGACGAAATGGATTCCAAATGAGTTTCATTCGTCCTACAAACTTATAATTAATATATAGCGCATTTACATAGTAAATTCATCCTACCAAGTTCATACTATCAAGTTCATCCTACCAAGTTCACTATGTCTACCCCCACTCTTCTGGCCCACCTGATGTTCTCCGGTGATTGCATCATTGTTACCGTAATAGTTTGATCGCACATCGCATATCTGTCACGTGGGGAAGATTATGTTGAGTCATAGAGACGATTGTTGCACGTCGAAATACTATAACAGAGAAATATTCCAGTTATTTGCAGGCCATCATTAAGCATAAATAGTAATAATGGACTTAGTAAACCACTTGCCAGATCGTTTGTTATTCGCCGTCCCTAAAAGTAAGTAACTTTCAGTTAAAAGCCAGCCAGACCGGTATACTAACTCATTGAAGAGGGTAGATTATATGAAAAATGTTGTAAATTATTAAATGGGGCCGATATACAGTTCAGACGCTCTAACAGATTAGATATTGCACTTTCCACCAACTTGTCAATTGCATTAATTTTCTTGCCAGCTGCTGATATTCCACTTTTCGTCGGTGAAGGTAACTGTGACTTAGGTATCACTGGTTTAGACCAAATCAAAGAAGCAGATGTAATGGATTCCGTAGAAGACTTATTGGACTTAAACTTTGGTAGCTGTAAATTACAAATCCAAGTCCCAGCTGAAGGTCCATACTCCAAGCCAGAAGATTTGATTGGTAAGAGAATTGTCAGTTCTTTCACCAAATTATCCACTGATTACTTTAAAGAATTAGAAGGTGTTTCAAGCGATTCTGAATTAAAGACTGGAATAAGATACGTAGGTGGTTCCGTCGAAGCCTCTTGTGCTTTAGGTGTTGCTGATGCTATCGTCGATTTAGTCGAAAGTGGTGAAACAATGAAGGCTGCTGGTTTAAAGGCCATCGAAACTGTATTATCTACTTCTGCTCATTTAATTTCTTCTAAGCACCCAAGATTCCCAGATATGGTTGAAAAGGTTCGTCAAAGATTCGAAGGTATATTAGCAGCACAAAAATATGTTTTATGTAACTACAATGCCCCAAGATCCATCTTACAATCAGTATTGAAGATTACTCCAGGTAGAAGAGCTGCTACTGTATCTGCATTAGAAAAAAAGAGTGGCGAGGAAGAGTGGGTTGCTGTATCTTCTATGGTTGAACAAAAGAAGATAGGTGATACTATGGATGAATTAAAGAGACAAGGTGCTACTGACATTTTAGTTTTTGAAATAAGTAATTGTAGAGTATAAAAGGTCATATCCTATTATTTATAGAGTTTTATGTATTAAGCTGAATTTAATATTCCACAATTAAATAACAAAATTATTTTAACATGATTTATTCGTATACTAAATAATGCGATATGAACACCTATTCATGAGATCTGATACCGTCCTTGTCAACGATCTTGACATAAACACCTTTGAAGTCAATTGGCATTCTTGTTTCTAATTCTTTTAAACACATATTCATCAATTCTAAGCCATCCTCGACATTCATATCCTTTCTATAATGTCTATCTAACAACGAAGAACAGTAGAAAGCAGCATAACCGTGTGCAGCATATGGTAATTCAACTGAGGTTCCTAAGTAATCGAGCCAGTATAAACTTGGTGTATCTGTTTTTGGATTGTAACCACCAAGTAAAACGTTCACTTGGTATGGCTTACGGGATCTAATAGATGTGGCAAGTTGATTTCTGACAAACGAAGCAATTGCTTTGGGACTCAATTCCATATCATCTTCACGCATGGTATACAATTGAATATTGGCCTGGATGTATTCAGCAAATTGTACGGTATCACCAGCTTCCCCAGTGTATGCAATCAAATTGTGCTGGTTCAACCTTCTGGTCTTGTCATCTGTAACCTTTAACACGGATATACCTCTTGTAGCTGCTTTTGAAGTGGCAATGATCGTGGCATCTTGAACTCTAATTCCTAACACTATATCCATTTCTACTAATTGTATCCTTTTCTTATATCAATAGTATTCAAACTGGTTATATCTAATACGTGATAACTCTATTATCCCAATTTAATTAATCTACTTAAGATAGTTCTTAGCGATTTCTGAACGATTCAATATGTTACTGTATACTTTGCCATCCAATATTGCACTGAGATCGATAAAAGTAGTGGCGTGCACCGACCAATATTTATATAGTATACAAGTATATACCCTAACTAAACTAGTGAAATGATTATTGTTTGGAAGACAATTGTTCTAACTTCTTATCAATAAGGTTAGAAATAAGCTTATAAAGAGGGCTGTCTTCATTGTTAATCTGGCCAGCTAAATTTATGTCAATTTGCTTTTCCATGAGCTTTCCTGTCAAATCAACTTCGATATTGACAGTAGAACCGACATTTTTCAAAGGCAAAATAACTTTTCCTTGTGTGTAGCTTACCATGGCTATAGAGAACTCGCAAGTCTTGTAGTCTACGTGGGTAATGGTCAAGGAAGTACCGTCAATTGAAATAAAACCTTTCTCCACAATATAATTGATATACTGTTTATCTCTCAATTGGAAGGTGAAAGCAATTGCATTCCCATCAGGAACTTTTTTGGTTATAGTAGCGATCGTATCAACATGGCCCTGGACTACATGCCCACCAAGCCTAACTTCAGTTGTCACGGCTCTCTCTAAGTTGACTTTAGATCCTTCTTTCAAATCGCCCAAATCGGAACGGCGTAATGTTTCTTCTGATACTCCTACTTTGAATTTTGTTCTAGCTTCGTCGAATTCAGTTACTGTCAAACATACCCCATTAGTGCAGATTGAGTCACCTAAGTGAACATCACTTAAAACAGTTGAACAATCTCCAATGGTGATAGATACACCATTTCCGCCACTTTCAGATATATCCACTTCTTTATACTCTAATACAGTTCCTATAGTCTCCACGATTCCAGTAAACATCCTTGATATGTAATTATTTCACCAGTTGAAGACTGAAGACTATCTTATATTAAGAGCGCAGACCGATAATTCCCTCGGATTACACTATTTTTAGTAATGGAACCTGAGTCAGCCGGAGGGCCCAAAACTACTCATTACATTTAAAAGATAGCATTAAACAAATCTTTGGCACTTATTAGTAAAGCTTCAACATACAGTCCATTGAAATACATGTACGTCACCAAGAAATTTATAGCTTGAAGAAGGAAGCAAAAATATGACTTTAGGAGGAGAATAATGCAAAAAAAAAAAACTGATACTTCTCAAGCAATGAATATATATAGGTATCTAAGCCAGTAACACTAAACAATCTATAGCTTTGATGAAGTTCTATTTGAATATCTTTCCTAAGATTTAGTTTGATATAGTTAGATGGAGATCGATTTTACTCACACCACAGTAAATTTCAGTCTGTTCTCAAAATATGATTTTTCACCAAAATAATTTAATTATGAGTAGTAGATAGTATAGTCATTGAGTACAATATGCCGTTCAGATTCCCAGTACAATTTGAGCTTCCAAAGCATTCATACCTTAATGCTAGAGTTATAAAGGACCAGTTTAAAAGATTACAATATGCTGAACATGAAGTTACCAGAAACGCATTAAGATATATTGCTAGAAATACCGAATTACCACCAAGAGCAAGATTAGAAGCTCAATTACAGTTAGCTTCCATGCCAAAATATACTTCATACACCCAAATCAAGAATAGATGTGTCGCATCAGGTCACGCAAAATCCGTCATTAGTGATTTCAAGCTTAATAGAGTAAGTAACCTTTTACACCTCGAGAAAAGACGAGAAATTAATCAGAATACTAACAATAATATAGACTGCTTTCCGTGAAAGAGCTAGGGCTGGCTTAATCCCTGGTGTTACTAAGGCTTCTTGGTAATTTCCTACATTATCACATTATCACATTTTCAAAATATCTGTATATACAATTTAAGAAATAACTTAATTCGAAATATTTTCATCTACCTGTATTTGTAGCTATTCTTTAGTTGTTTGGCTCTTAATTCAACTAAATTTATTGTCATAGTCCCCATAGGGAAGCACCTACTTTAAGTCCTTCATATCTTGTATAGAATGATCCGCGCACGTAATTTAACTTAAGAAATATTTCCAATATCATCGAAGAATCTGAACTACCTGATATAATATGTATTCTGTTGCTAGACCTAACATGTTATATAATAGAAGCTTGCTTCATATGAAGCCTACAAATATATTAAGAAATATATCGTTGAAGCCTGATTTTTCAAAATTAAAAAAGATTCCTCAACCACCTGGCTATATAGTTGGAACAGTCAATGATGCATACAAGCCTCCTATGGCAGATCATTACCATGGAAGTTATCACTGGACTTACGAAAGGGCTATTACAATTGGTATGGTGCCATTAGTAATGACTCCATTTATTGCTGGTGTTGAATATCCAGTCATCGATGCTATATTTTCCACTGCTTTGTTATACCACTGTCATTCTGGGTTCTTGTCATGTATAATTGACTATATTCCCAAAAGAGTTTATGGTTTTTGGCACAAATTTGCTACTGGTTTATTAACTTTGGGATCTTGCGTTGGCTTGTACGGTATCTACGTATTGGAAACTGCCAATAACGGTCTTTTTGACTTGATTAAAAATATTTTCAGTAGTTAATCTGTCTAGCAACTAAATATTTTGCATTATGTATATAATATATTTCTAATTATTCACAGCTAATAGTGTAGGTAGTCTAGAGATAGACGATATAGAGATGCCTGTACACGACCTCACAATCTCAAATGAATTATAATTATTGTTAGCTGTATTGATTACGGAAGCAATAGAATGGAGATGAGTGATACTGATGTGTTAGATTACGAGACAAAGCCATCTACTGACATAAGTCATGAAGGAGCTGAACAAATTGAGGAGAAAAAGGTAATTGATCATCATGGACTTCAAACTTCAAGTTCTCTGGACCCACAAGAAGAAGTTGTATATGACCAGCACGAAGAATCCTTATTTCATGTTACTCGTGCCTTATTTATTGGAAACCTCAGGAAACCAATTAATGCTATTGATTTCCAAAATCACCTTAAGTCTATGGCATCTGAAGTAGGGGCTGTAGTTGAAAGAGCTTGGTTGAATAGGAGTAGAACACATGGAATAGTTCTTCTTAATAATGATGAAGGTTCACAGTATATACGTAATAAACTCAATGGTCAAATATACCCTAGCGAAGATGAAGATTCAAGGCTAAGGGAGACATTTGAAGAAAAAGAAGCAGAACGGTATGAGGCTGAAAAAGCTTCGTATGAAGAAGCAAAAGAAGGTAAATCAGAAGAAGAAATTAGCGAATTGAAAGAACCAGTTCCTCCCAAGGAATACTCCGTTGAGAGAATTCCTTTATATATTGACTATATGCCAGTTAAGGCTATTAATCAATGGATTTTTGAAGAAGATAGAGGACCAAGAGACGGTACTTGGAAAGTTATATATGAGTCTAATGGTGAAGAGATCATTGCAAATCACTCCTTGTTGACGGGTAGTTTTATGCCTAGATATAACCTGAGATCAAGAGGTAGAGGAGGCCGTGGAAGAGGTGCCCCAAGAGGCAATTTCTCTTATAACAGAAGAGGCAACTATGGTTATGACAACGGACCTCGACCATACGGCTACATGCCAAGGAATAACTACGAGTCTTCTTATAGAAGAGGAGGTCAAGGTTATAAATCTAGACCATATCATCCATATAGAAGTGAAAGAGATCACTATTCTTCGGGTAGCAGTTATTCAAGAGACGCGTATGATTCAAGAGGAAGGTCTGATTCTTATAATGCCGACTCATATGCCCGGAGCAGATCAAGATCACCATTGTAACATATATTTCAAAAGCTGTATTTTATATATTTTGATTAAATGTAAGCTATTTGATTTTATGACGATTAAATAGCTTTAGAGAATTAAAAGGTTTTATCCAGTGCTAAACATCTGTAATTTCAGATTGTGATATTTCCATATTATCTTCATCAATTTCATCAATATCGTCGACATTTTTACTTTTTTTTGTAGGTGTAAGGTTTCCTTGACCAGAGCTTCCTGGTCTCTTTTTAACTTTTTCCAAATCATTATTATTATCAACATCATTAGATGTACCACTTTTTGATTTCCGTTGCATTTCACCATAAACTTCCTTTGTTATAGCGATTTTCTCACCTTCTAAAGGTGTTTTCTCTACATCCTGTAAAGGAGGTGAGATTAGCATGTCATCTGTTTCTTTTTCCTGTACTAAAAGGGAACTCTCCTCTTTTTTTACCTTTTCATTATCTTTATTTTGATCTTCACCGTCTTCTTTTTGATCTTCACCATCTAATTTTTGATCTTCACCATCTAATTTTTGATCTACTCCACCTTCCTTATTTTCCTTATTTTTTTGATCCGGACCTTCAGTACCGTGTGTTATAGTGCCATTTTTGAGCCATGGTATTTCAACTAGTTCCACATTTACTGCATTCTGTTTCCTTTTTGACGGTTCCCACGAGGTTTTAGTCTTCAAATCAGCACCAAAAGAAGGTTCTGGATAATTTGAGATAGAGGATGATACAAGAATAATTCTTTCCAACGAGTTGAAATATTTTACAATACTTTTGTTACTGTTTAGCGAATATCCACATACCGAGGGATCAATAATCAATTCAGCTAATCTAACAATTGTAAAAGGTGGTTCTTTATTGAAAGTTTCATTTAGATGCTTCATTATCTTTTCACTTATTCTTTGAATTCTTTTCTGAACTTCTCTTTCCTGCTCGTTCTGTAAGTCCTCCACAACACATAACTCTTCAATCTCCTTTATCCTTTTTATGATTAACTTTAAATAATAGCTCCATTTATCTATATCAATCTTATCAAATTTTTTATTATTTACAATATTCCGTAAGATATCCAATAACTCTTTTTCTATCGGAGCCACTTCTATGTCTTGCATGTTTATGATAACCTTATAAAAATAAAAATAAAAATACTTTCTACGCATTTTGTGATCGAGACGGAGTTGCAAATTTACACTTCTTTTCTAATTAATACAACATCTACAACTAACATGGATTATGTCTTTCACAGATAAGACTTCAATAATGAATCGTTTCCTTAGTGTGAATAATGAAAATTCTATATTTGAGAAATGAAAAAACATACATTAGACAAAACTACATTATAAATATATATATATATATCACAAAAAAATCATGTCGTATATAATTCTTTTCTATATATATTAACTATATGACAAATTAACTGCTGTTTTAATTTAATTAATATTCTTTCTTCCCTTTAAGTTGACTTCCTGAAAGATCCTAGAAATGTTACACAAAAGAAAATTTTTTGCTCACTCGCTAAAAACCTTGAATATTTTTGATATTCATATTGAAAGAACATTGACTAGAAATGCAATCATTTGTTAGAGCTTGTACTAGACAAATTAATATCTCCAAAGCTGGAATATCGTGTGGAAGATATGCCAAATTGGCATCTCAGCCATTTGTTAGATTTAACTCTAAGTTGGCTTCCCCAGGCGACAAGAATGTTGATACCAAGAACATCAGTTTAACTGCTAATGTATTCCCAATAAACAAAGAAAGTATAACAGAAAGTGATATTGACGATTGGCTTGCTGCTGTTCAACAACTTAAAACTGGAAAGGTAACCCCAGAATCTGAAGCTGAAGTTTACATTTCTCAATTATCTGAACCGGAACCATTTTTGAAAGAACAATTTGAACCAACCGAAGAACAGTTAGCACAAGTTGAAAGTTATGCCACTAAGAAGATTCCATTACATACAGATCCAATTATTGAAAATTTCACCAACCTTATCATGAGACACGGAAAGAAATCAAAGGCTGAAACTATCTTATCAAAGGCCTTATACATCGTATATTTGAAAACTAGAAAAGACCCAATAATGATTTTATATGAGACTTTGGATAAATTAGGTCCTTTGATGTCCACTAAGGTCATGAAAACTGGTGCTGCTAAGAATAGAATTGTCCCTTACCCATTAAATAAAAGACAAAGAAATAGATTTGCCATTACCTGGATATTGGAAGGTGCCGACAAGAAAAAGTCTCCAGATTACTCTGTTAGATTAGCTGAAGAAATCATATCTGCTCACGAGGGTAAATCATCCGGTTATGATAGAAAAACACAAATGCATAAATCTGCTATGGCACACAGAGCATACATTAAGTTATAAATATGTTGAAGAATTTAACTCTTCCCATCTTGTACATATAGCTATATTATAATGACTGTTAAGTGTGAATATAAGTAAGTTGATAAGAAATAGTTGCTTTTTGTGGAAATACAATTTATAACAGGAAGAAATAAGTTAGTATGCCATTTTTCTGGACATTCTTTTTTTTACCTTGTATAAAGAAATACTTTTTATCCATGCAAAATCGTGGGTTTCTTATTGTTATTAATGATTGTCTAGTTTCAATCTGTTCAAAAAAAATTTTATATACTTGCTAACTATTTCTATAAATATAAGCATTATACAGCATTATATATTTAGACACTTCTTTTTTATAATCTAACGTAATTTATTACTTTATGTAAGCTTCATTAAAAACTAAACAGATACTATTTTTTTAGAAATATGGAGTTCAAGTAGATATTGAAATCATGGCTATATTAGTTTCTGTGCTAATTATTGTGATTTTGTTTCATTTTTATATTTATAACTCACGATTTGTATATCACTTTTTCATGAACTTTTTATAAATCAAGAGTATTCACCAAGGGTTACGTGAATAATTTGCAGTTTAGTATGAGAAATTTACAGGTTAATATAATAAATTATTAACTGAAAGTATGGCCTGGTGTGTATTAACTATAGAATTAGAAGTATGAGTTAATTGAAAGCTCCGTAGCATATATTTATTACTTACAATTCAACTATGAGGTATCCAAAAATATCTCTTGTGGCGTTCGAAAATATCCTAAATGCGACTTGCATATGGAAAGATCAGTTGCATATGATGGCCCTATGTCGATACTTATATGGAGTAAGTTTACACGAGTGACATTTTTAAAGAGTAATTAAAATTGATAAATGCATATTTACCAAACAAATTTGCCTTCGTATAATTAGCATAGTGTCATGAAATCTATTCGCAATCACTTTCGATTTATACAGCCAAATGGAAATGCTCTGGATATTATGTATATATATATATATATATTATGTTAATGCCATACATATATATAGATTATGAATTATTTGATCCTACTACAATTAGAAAACATTTAGAAATTATTAAAGCTGGAAATTATTTGAAGACCAGCCGCACAGCTCTAACGGCCCACTCAATCAGGTAATTAAAATTAGATCTTCCTTTCGTGCAATCACTCTAACATTTCTTGTTTTCGTGACATGCTGAAAAGAAGTGTAAGAGGGTTATTGTTGGTTGATTAATGATTCCTTATGCAACTATATAATCAAGAGAATTTGTTTTTGACAATATAGCTCTAACTTTTATTAGACACTTGTGTACATTTAAAGATACTTCGCTGATATGGTATTTTCTGAGCGGTTACTAATTCCTTCTTCTCTTTTCCTTATTGACACACTTTATACTATCGGCGATGAGACAAGCATTGCATTCTGTCTCAGAAGAATGACCATTGATAGAGATAAGAAACGCTATAGAGAAGCAGACAGGGTCTACAAACATTGAACCTTTGGTATATATGGTAATAGGATTCAGATAGCAAGCTTGATGCCGAGTTTCCATATTGAGTAGGATTTTGAGAAACATAATTCGTTGGAATTAAAGGTAACGATAGAAATTCGGTTTTTTAGTGATCACATAAGGAATAAATTTGCAGCCTTTGAATTGCAGTTTATAATTAGACTTTTGCAGTTTAGTATAAAAATAATTTTGCAATTAGTATAAATAATTTTACTTTCTAGTGTAATAAATTAATACTCAGAAGTATATTCATTTGTTCACCGCTAGAATAAGAACTATCGAATCAGAAATACGTCTTATCATGAATACAACGTATAATTTCATAGCTTTTTGAAACATAAACAGTAGTTACACAAAACAACTAAACGTGACTACATAACACTTTTACCACCCTTAATTGAAAATCATTCTTAAGGATAATAAAATTGAAGATTTACAAAAAGAACCTATAATGGATCCACCAGAATATAGCTTTACTAGAAAAAGTTCAGAGGCTCTAAGTAACCAACAAAGTCAGTACTACAATGATGAAAAAATAAATAATTTTGGGGAACTGCTTCTACCAAATTATGAGGGACCAACATTGGACTGTAAGGAATTCGTCATTTACAATACCTCTATCGTTGGAAGTATGGAAGTTTACGTTTCGAAGGATTCGTTGGAGAAGTACAAAGCATTTCAAGATAACCTGAATAAGGATATGCAACTGAGTATAAATGAAGTCCAAAGAGAAGGAAGAGGTTTGCCCTTGTTGAAAGTAAAGGGTAGTAATAATATATTTAATTCTAAATATTTGACTGTTTACAAGCTGACATCTCCTGAAGTTGGAAAAAAGTTTGATCATAAAGTTGATAGAATTGCATTTTGTGAGGTTACCCATTCTAGACATAAACTTTGTCATAAATACATCTTAAAGTTTGACCCTTCTCCTGGTGATCCAAGCCAGATATTTTGTATTGACATGTTTAGACATCGATCGCTACCTATTATTGACTTTACAAATAGAGGTCGAAAATATAGATGGGTTTATAGAAGTAAATTAAGTGAGATTAATTATACTTATACACTTTATGAATTGAATGACAAGCAGCCAAGTATGACAGATGGTTTGGACGACGATAAGAAGATACCCAATAAAAAAAATCCATTAATGAAGTTTTCTATGAAGAAGTTTTTTACACCTAATTCGAAAATTCCTAAGGACGAATTTTGTTCTCCGATGAAACTTGCTGAAATAAGAGAATTGAAAAATAGCTACTTTACCTACGGCACTCAAACAGCAGTATTCACAACATTTCAAAAATGTGTTGCTACTTCAAATTCTGATAGCGAAAGTATTTACTCAATTCATAATAGTACTCTCGTGACTATTTGCCTTGGCCTTGTCCTTAAAAAGATTAAGGATGAACAAAAAGAATCAGAAGAGGCAGTAATTGTAACTGCATAAAATACATTCATAACTTATGAAAAAGCCTAGTCATTTATTATGTTGAAGAAGTGCGCAATTTCAGAATCAAAATAGGAGTCCCACTAGACCATTAATCTGAGGGATGGGTAAAAGATCCCTGTCTTCATGCTGCAAATGGTGTTGGTTAAAAAAATGCACTGCTTGCATAATTAGCTTATACAGCATTTATATTTTCTGCAGAAAATACCGGCTCGGAATTGTTCAAACCTTAAGCAAAATTGCTTTTATTCCAAAATTGAAAGCTATTCTTACCATCAGTAACAATACCACAAACTATTTTCAAAAATATTCATAGGACTATGAATAAAAGCACTATAAATATACTAACCAGAACCTTTAACGTATAATGACAATGGATTTAATAATCATAATTTTATGCTGTTATTGAAATAAATCTGAAAATTATATATTTTTTAACGTTATTTAAAATTACTATAACAACATCTAAAGGTACAATTGATTTATATAAGAATATAAAACCTCTTCTTAAATATACAAAAAAAAAATTGTTTTTCATCACAGTGTGAAAGAATATATATGCAAATTAGTATGACCTGTTCTATCCATCAGTAAACAACCAAACAAGCAAAGACTAGTAACTAATCTGAATGTTCTATTTATTCACGTTTATTTTTGGCGGAAACCAGTACTCCTCCGAAAGAAATTTTCTTAACCCGTTTTTTACTTTTCACACTATTAGTAACAATATTGGCCACTCTGAATACACCCAATAACACAGCGAATATATTGGACACAGCATCAAGTTTGGCTCTCAACTTACGTATATTCAGATCCATTAATCTACACAGTTCTAGTTCTGCAATACTGTCAACTGTATTAAGTGCTGTAAAATATACTTGTATACTAAATTCCAACGCTGAATTTATCCTTATGGCTTCAGGTAAAAAATTGCTAATCCACGCTATGTTGTACGTTAGCACTACACATTTGAAAGGGTTTAATCCTTTGCTTATCTCTCCACCAGACGGTTGGTAGTTATAATTGCAGATAACGTATCCCATAGCTACTGCTAAAAAAAAAAAAAGAAATGTTATAATAGTGCTATTACTCACTTTCATGACTCGATTTGTTTAGAGTTTTCTTTTGGTTATGCTCTAGTACATTTAAAGTGTCTCGATTCAAATACAATTCTACTATTTCCATAAAATAGTATCTTTTTATAGCGTTTTCTTTTGCAGCTGCATGAATACAATCTTCTGTTACTTTTTGTGTAACAATAACCAGGAACCAAAAATCTTCGAAATAAGATTAACTGGGATGTCGCAGAGTTTTTATAATCGTACTTCCGGTTCAAATATATTTACTCTATCGGTCCCAGTCATTCTCAAGGTAAGGTTCCAGTAAGTTGCTCTGTAATCACCTATCAATAAATAACCACCAGCCTCCCATGTAACTGAACTTACAGGCCGTAGTTGATAACCTCATTCGTAATTCTACAATAATCTACAACCAATTGATCGTGACAATTTGGAAATTCACCATTTGGGTAATCAGCACCCCAATGATGAACTCTTTTGGTTAACACACGACAATTAACATAAATAAAACACTTATGATATTATTGATAATTTAGCTTCAACATAATTTGATACGTTGTAGCAAAAACTAGTAAGCATATCAATAACTTGTAAACAATTGGTCGCATATTCCCTACTGTAACCATCTCTCTTACAATCCAACCATTAGTGTAGCTAATGGCAACTCCTGCCAAAACAGTAGCTGCTGTGTTACGGGCAGTCTCTTCAAGTTATTTTGGCAATTAATGTTAGGACGGTCTTTATGATTAGCCACGCACGACCTATACTGATCTATTAATTAAAAAGTAGAGAGAGTATCAAAGTATGTGAAGGCAGCCCATAGTATCATTAACCTAACTGGTCTAGCAATTTGCCATAGCAAATTGAACTACGTCATAAAATGGATTTCTCTCTCTTAACCCACAGTTATTCTTCATTTGAATTATTCATGAGTGCTTTTGTGTAATTGATTATATTTAATGTTAGCGTAGTGGTATAATTCTTTCATCCAAGTCCACCCTCTGTGTACGTCCTGCACATAATTCTGTCGCACCCACTATAATTCGCGGCGGTTTCATTGGCTGATTTTATCACTACGTTCTAACCTCAGTCAGAAAAACTACTAATAAATTTTCAATATTTGAACCTAAATTACTGGTTTTTAAATTATAACTGTTACCTAATATACTAATAGTAAATATGATTCGTGGATCAGTTTTCCGCTCTAACATCAAAAACTTGGCTGCTCGTCGTTTTGCTTCCACTCAAACTCAGTATGCTACCTTATCCAATGGTGTAACTATCGCTACTGAAGTCAACCCAAACAGTACCACATCTACTGTTGGTTTATGGTACGGAGCAGGTTCCAGATCTGAGCACGCATTCAGCAATGGTATCTCTGCTTTAACTAACAACATCTTAGCTTCTGGCTTAGAAAATGGTGTTTTATTATCCAGTCAAAACACAAGAGAAGTTAACGGTGTTATCGCCGAATCTACCAATGATAATGTTGATGAAGCAGGTAAGTTAATCGCTAAGATCGCTTCCAATGCCAGTGATATCTTAGAAAAAGCTGACTTTGCTTCTGCTAAGGCATCTTTAATTGCACAAGCTGAAGCCATTGAAGCTAACCCATCTCAAAAGGTATTAGAACATTTGAATGCTTCTGCCTTCCAAGGATACTCTTTAGGTTTACCAACTTTAGGTACTACCGACACAATTAAGGACTTAGAATTACAAGACTCTATTCGTTTATTAGAAAAGCACTTAGTTGGTTCTAACATCGTCATCGCTGCCTCTGGTAACTTCGACCACAACAAATTGGTTGATTCCATTGAAGCATCCTTAAAGGTCAAACAAGGATTAAAGCCAGCTATCAAGCCAGCCTCATTTTTGGGATCCGAAGTTAGAATGAGAGATGACACCTTACCAAAGGCTTACGTCTCCATTGCTGCTCAAGGTGAAGGTATCAGCTCCCCAGCTTACTACGTCTCTAAGGTAGCTGCTGCTATCTACGGTGACTTTGACCATGCATCCTCAATTGCTAAGTTCACTTCTGCAAAGTTAGCTTCAATTGTCCAAGAGTACCACATTGTTGACAAATACACCCACTTCTCACAATCCTACTCTGACACTGGTTTATGGGGTTTCAATGCTGAAATCTCCAATGTCGGTGCTGTCGATGAGTTTGTTCACTTTGCCTTGAAGGAATGGAACAGATTATCTATCTCCATCTCCGATGCCGAAGTCGCTCGTGGTAAGGCTGCTGTTAAGGCCGCTTTAGCCAGAGAATTAGCTTCTTCTAAGACCACTGCTTCTGACATCGCCACAAAGGTCTTATTAACTGGTTACAGAACTTCTTTACAACAAGCCATAGAAAACGTTGATGCCATCCAAACTAAGGACATCAAGGCTTGGGCTCAAGCTGCCTTATGGGATAAGGATATCGTTATTTCCGGTACCGGTCAAATCGAAGCATTATTAGATTACAACAGATCGAGAAACGAAATGGCCATGATGAGATGGTGATTTACGTAGTGTCCTTCTGATGCTTTTACTATTAATGATTAAAAACGATAACTCTGCTGAGTAGTTAGTTCTCTGCAATTACTTCATTAAGACTAACTCGGAGAATTTACTTGTTTATATGATGAAAGATATCTTTTAGGAGGCAGATTAACAATCACAACATAAGTTGGCCATAATCATTGAAACTAAAACCCTATGATTGTATTTTTCTGTCTTAGTACTTACTAATATTTTTATATACTAATTATTCTGTTTTTATCTTAGCATATTATATATTTAGTATAAAATATATTTATTTTAGATTTTAAATGGTTTGGAAATCATAATCAGAAGCTCTGGTGAAAACAATGCGAAGTTCATTATCAGATAATTCCACTCTTCTTTAGATTCTGTTGAATGATAAGATCAGTTACTGCTGATAACACAAAATTCATTGATTTCGTATCAGTTGCACATGTTCTATGCACATAAATAGGCTTGTTAGTTCTATTTAAGTTTAAAAAGTTCCTTTCAAAAAATTTAATAGAATCCTCCAAATCGAATGGCTTACCATCATAATCAGGGAAGTAATTTTTCAATGGAGATCGCTGGATTTTTTTTTCAAAAATATCTATCTTGTTAATAAAGAGTATGAATGGGGTATTGATAAACCATCTGGAGTTGCATAGTGAGTCAAACAACAATATTGATTCGTGCATCCGATTTACACGTTCGTCCTCAAAGAGCATCTCATCATATTCAGAGATGGCGAGAACAAACAAGATCGCTGTGATATCATCAAAGCAATGAATCCACTTCTTTCTCTCAGATCTTTGTCCTCCGGCATCTAATACCTTGAACTTGAATGAATTGATAACAAAATTTGTTTCAGTGATTCCAGTAGTTTTTATTCTTCCTTTGAGAATATCGGTATCATTGCACAAGTAGTTCTCATCTGCAAATTTCATTACATTATCAAAATAGTACAAGGCACTAGATTCTAATTGAAATTCATTGGATCTCTCAAAACAGCTTTTTATTCCAGAATCATAATTCCATAGCTGATGAATGGCTTTTGCAATTTGCATCCTTGAAAAAGAATTGCTTTGCGAATTTGAGAAGGCTACTTCTGAGAGCCCATTACTCAATTCTTCAACACTAAAGTCCATATTGCGATTTTGATATATATTCTCTTGTCCAGACGTATCTGGAGTTTCTCTTGCAAAAGAGTTGTCTGCTAGACCCGTACTATTTTGTCTTCTTTGCGACTTCTTGGAATCGCTGTACTTCAAAACATAGTCATTAAGGAAGTTTGTCCCACCAGCTGCTCCAGTGTCTATATGGTCTAAAGCATCTGTACGCAATACAATTTGTTTGTAGGGAATCAAAGGACTATTACTATGATCGCAATCTAATGGTATGCCAAGTTTCCTAGCTTGAAGTATTAGTATTTTCATAGACTGAACAACATCAACCCATATCACTTGGGAATATTGAATACGTTCTTCACGTGTGAAACCACCTTTATGAAGTAATTTTAGCTGTTTTAGGACAGTAGATTTCCCACTTTCGCCTGCCCCTAGAAGTAGCAACTTGATCTGATTCTTCTGGTTCTTCCGATTAAGCTGCAAATTTTGATCAATCACATCATTGATTCTTTTATTCTTCATGTATGGATCATTTTCATCAATCTTAGGAGTACTGATAACACAACCCATAGTTTGCTGCTTTAAGAGATCTATCACTACGATAATTGTGGGATCACACAATTGTTTTATACTGTAAGAAAACAGTAGCCGCACGGGAATTGACACATTTGAGAATTAATTAATTCTATAGAGTACAACAAAAACCTATATAGTAGAGAGCTATAATAAACAAACCAAATACAGTTGAGTGCTTTATAAATGCTAATAAGTTCCATTTCTTCATGAAGTAGCCAACTGAAAATTTTGCGTGTTCAAAGAACTTTTTTATATCGAATGATGAAGTACTTTCAGTAAAAGTATATTGAGGTAAACTTATTAGATTGCTGATAGGTTTGTTTTCATCCTGTTCTTTAAGGAAATTGGATAACTTTTTAGAATTTGAACTAGAAATACTCACAGGCAATATTGTGTAATTATATCTTGACGATCTGTGCTTTATGTCACACCATAAGATCAATAATCCTGATACAACTGCTAGTATCACATAAGTAAAGATATTGATATATGGAGTTTGTGTGTAGCATAAATCTGTGCTATAATGAAAGTTATTTTGGGACAAGTAATCGTCCTGGGATGTGGATTCCGAATTGGTGAAGGAAAGAAGTTGTACGGCAGGATATTTAATCCCCATAGCCATGCTGATGGATTTCACAGTAATCTCTCTTGCACTATTACCATTTACGCTAGGGTGATTGATATCACAATAATCATGATCGTCTCCACCAAATACGATGTCTGGTTGTATTCTATTAAGCAATTCTTGTGTGGTGTCTAGACCTATTATCAGTTGATATTGATATCCAGCTGTCAATTGGAAAATAGGCTTTTCTCTAATTGGACCACAGGTAACTTTGTTGGTATCTCTATACAATGGCACATGTGTTAATAATATTCTAGGTTTAGTTTTGACATTAGAGTCACCGTAGTTGGAATCAAAAAAATCCCTCGATTCCTTATATATGTCTTCTTGTTGCGAAGAAAGTGAGATTGTATCTAATGTAATGAACTCTACATTATTTATCACTTTCACATTATTTGGATTTCCAAAATTCTCTATAAATCTTTTTCTGGAATGGAGCTTCACTCCATCTGCCCATCCTATGTCGTGGTTTCCTGCCACACTGGTCATGAAGTTCTCATCTTTTATGTATTCTTGTTTATTGAATATTTTATGGAATCTATCCAATTCATGCGAAAAGTACTCATCAGTACTAGATCTTCCGTTGTCAAGATAATCACCTAGGAAGAATATGTAATCTGGCTTAAGCTGTTTAAGAAGTGCATTGTAATTTCGTTTTAAATACACGTCTGCTGTATGTTTTGATATGTCGAGTAGGAGCTCATTCCTCCCCGGATATGTATGATTATCGATTAACTGTGGATCAGCTATGAACATTATATTCGTAACCTTTCCATCCGATAGACTCTCGTCGTTTTGGGACAATTTATTCTCGTTCCTTATCGTTCCATTCTCTATACCCGGCCACAGGCACTTTTTGACAGCATAATATGGAGCATATCTTTCATGATAAATAAAGGCAAGAACCCAAATCACAAAGAGGGCAAATAGAAGATGATATGTACTTCGGATCTTGGGGAGTATCAATTTAACCATCTATCAATATCTCTTATAGAATTAAACCTATAATTTTTAATTAAAGAAATCGCGAGACTTTTTTGCTACAAATTAAACGAAGAAAAAGATCTATAAGATCTTTATAATATCTTATTGGTGATGGTTGACGAATTTGATATAATTGCTATAGTAGTTATTGTAACTAGTTACCTTATAATCAAGAAGATAATCGAGGTTTCTAGGGACGTCAATGAAGTATATTTGAATGAGCAATCTCATATCGAAGCTACTCGTTTAGAAAATGAATCAGCGATTCATAAAAGTAATAAGTTAGATTATTCTCATGGATTGAGAGTGGGATTAGACATAAGGTATGACCACTACAAGTTAAGGAATGGGAACTTGGCAGATATCTGGGAGGTGGCTATGAACTTTCTGAAGAAAAATGATAAACAGATATCAATTGGTGATACTAGTTGCACTTTTCTCGAGCTTAATTACGTGGTTGATTTGATAGGCAAGTACTTGGTAGAAGAAAAAGTTAATGTTGTTGGAATGAATTCCAGTTTATTTTTAGATTCAAAGTACTCTTTTGCAGTAATGTTGAGTTGCTTTGTAAATCAAATTACTGTGAATTTGTACGATAATATTGATAACACAGATGATGTTGATCTTTATATCATTCGAGAATATGAAGTGGAATCTGTAGAGAAAATGAAATCAAAACATATTGTATTAGATGAAAATTCGTCTATTCCAGATATTTTTAAATTTACTGGGAAGTTGGCAGAATTTCACAATGTCTATACATTGCAAAAAGACAGAGGGGTTGCACTTAGATTAACAAAAAAAATATCTCCTAAAATTATTTCGAATGTTGATTTCATTCAGATGAATCTTGTTAGTGCTTTGGCTGCAACATTAAGACATTTACCAGAGGAACATGCAATCAGTTCAGAAGACAAGCTATTGATCGTACCAACTTCCAACAATAACGAAGAAATATTGAACGAATTGAACAAGATCTTAATTGCGCTTATTACTAATAGTGATCTAGTAATAAGCAAGAAGTTTTCTGAGAAAGTATTAAACGAAATTAAACCTACTGTATTATCGATTTCTGAAGAAAAGTTTTGTGAAACTCTTCCTATACTTAAACTAAAGCAAAGATTCTCCACCATTCAACAAGTAAAATACTTTATCAAATTAAAATTACTCGCTCAAGGGATACTATCTAGTATCTCTGTTAAAAATTCACCTGTCAGAATCATTTATCTTAATAAAACGATCGAAAAAGGTACTTCTCTCTTTAATAGTGTGCTAAACCAATATAGAGCAATTTATAACAGCAGAATTGTGTTTGAAAGGGGCTACTATTGTGTAGCTGGTGCAATAATTCAAAATGATTTTTATGATTATAGAAGCTTTTCGGTTGACAATCATTTGAAGGGATTCGGATGCTTGTCACAATCTATCGAAGCAAAAATATCAGATTACAATAAAAAGACAGGGAATCTAGAAATTAGAGGTTATAATATCGGTAAGATCCATAATAGATTAATCGGCAAAGAAGGAGATTTCATAGAACAGGCAATCAAAAATAGACAAAAAGATGGATTTATGTCCATAAAAATCAAATGCAAATGGGGCTCTGATGGTTGTTTATACGTGTTATAGATAATTAGATTTATTAATACTAATACTTTTTTTAAACTATAAACATTTAACTTTCTTGAATTGGCAAAAAGATAAATCTTCATTCATGTCAAGTTTCCTTTTATTGCTGTCAAATAATGAACCTATTGTTTTAGCCTGGCAGTCAGAATCTTGGAAGATCTTCTTGCCAAATTGACTGAAATAATAGTTACTAAAGTTAATCTTGACAAAATCTAAACTGTTAATGTTTAAGTTTTGTAAGAACTTACTCCATTTAGCCAATTTCATCATTAAAACTTTGTCATCTGTTTCCCAAATGAGTTGCTTCTTAGATATGTTATGATATTTAATGAAGTCATAGCCAAAGATAATCAAAACATTACACCAATTTTCGTATTTTAAACCATTGATATAAGTTTCGTATCCTAATAATTTGAGACAGTCTGTCTCAGTTTTCCTCAACAGAGCAAGATCTAACATTTGCTTCGAGGAGCCATTATCATTATCACATCCACAAATCTTTAACCAAGACTTAAATGAATAATTAGAATCTTGGATAAACTTTGAAGCGACAATCAACATACCTAAGAATAATCTCTTTGGGCATTCTGGTAACTTCATCTCGTTCAGCAGATCGTTTGCCAACTTTTTCATTTTAAGTAAATAGAAGCAACAAACTTGCAAAACTTGGATTGATGACTTAGATCTTCTAATAATCTCAATAATAAAAAACTTCATGTTAACTTTTTGAAAATGAACTTGGGGATACAACATCTTGAGCAAATTGATAGAGCAATTTAACAAAATACTATTAAATTGTTGTTTGTTAAGATGTTCATTATAATATTTGAAATTGTTTGGTAAATGATAATCCTTATTGATTGGTGACGTATCAGTGGTTGCTGGTGGTGTTAACAACAGCAGACCTGATGATTTTTTCAAATCCCGTTCAAAATTGAGATTGGAATAAACATTTGGAGACTCTGGAGAGATAAATGCCATGTTCAAACTGATAGTACTAATAAAAAACCTTTTGGAATATTGCAAAAAACCCTAGAAATGAATTAAATCTAATCTCTCGCTGTAATGTACCTTAAAACATAAAAATAACCCTAATATAACCTGTAAATTAAAATAAATTGAAATGTATAATCCTTCGAACTCTAGTTAAAGGATGCTGTAAATAATAAACCGTGAATTAAAAATGTGGTAATAAATCTCCAAAAATTCCAAAAGAACCTAAAGAAAGCAGTTAACCAGAAAAAAAAGTTTAGATAAAACCAAAGAGTAAAGTATTAATAAATTGAAACAACGAAACCAACTATTACTTATATAATAATAAATATAAGATAACAAAGAACTAAGCGACAAAAATGTAAATTGCGAATTCAGTCTATTTATCTGAATTGGGATGTGCGAAATTACTCATATCATCTCGATCAGAATGAGTCAAGTGGTTCGGGAATCGGCATGATAGAAATGAGTGCAACTTAGTCATTAAAAAATTCCGATCACGGGCAACGGCACCATTACACACAATACCGTCAGATAGATAACGCTTGCGTGATTCATAGTTATCTTCGAGGCACTTTTAGAGCAAATCATGCTTATTTGCAGGGTCGCCACTAAGATGGGCCACAGGAATTAAAATAGCAACTGAGATGACACCAATTAAAATCCAATAGAGACTATTAGCAGCAACGCCTCTATTACTTGTACTATGAGCAATTACGTGTACTACGAGCAATTACTGTTACTATTTTATATTTTTTTCTATATAAAACTAATCTCTTGTAAGAGTTCTAAACGTAGAGTCAATAATATCTCTTATTTCCTTGTAGCTTACAATAATACATGATTTCTCGTCTTGACTGACTAATAAGAACTTTTCATCAATCCCAGCATCTAGCTTGTTCAAATTAACCAAGACACGTGATAAATCCACCACTGGCTTTCCAAACTCATCATACTGAAAGAAAATAAAGTCTCTAAACAACTTTATTATATATATATTACTGTTTTCATTCCAGTTAAGATCAGGTCTATCGATAATAAAATTGAGTTTTGTTATCAAACGGAAAAGTCTGGCATTTTCCAATTCCGTGGTCATCTGAGCCTCTATAAAATCATTGCTATCTTGTAAGCCATCAATAACATTTAGCATTCTAGAAGATAAATAATTTTCAGTGAATTTAGGTAAGGAGATCTCTTCGTAAAGCAATGCCTTCAAGGCTTCAATAAATGAATCACTGAATTTAATGTAATTTGATTTATTTAATGAGAAAAGAATTTCATCTATGGAACCAACTCTACTCGATGTCGGTATAGTTAAAATTGCTAGGTCAAAAATTAATTTACCAAAATTTTTCACATCCTGTTTCTGTAAGGCTGAGGTAAAACTAATTATATCTGAGCCAGAAATTTCTTTTTCATCTTGTTGATAATTGAGAATGTCACTGATACCCACACTAGATATCCTTATTCTATTCTTGTTTGTGACTAGAACCTTTGACATGTGCAAAGAAGATCTCGCAGATAATCCTTTTTCATGAATAGAAGTTAAAGCACTGGTAAGCTGTATCATATAGTTCCACAATAAGTCTTCGGTTATTGATGCGGTATTAGATGTAATTAGACTCTTGTATTGTTCCTCAAGTGTAGTAGAATTTGGATAGTAGTCATACGCAAGTATAAGGGTAGTATCTCCAAAAGCTGTAGTAGTGAATGCATCATGTAGTTGAATTACATTTGCATTCCTGACACTTTTCCATTTCTTAATTGTTCTAAAAGGAGCCTCACTGGAGATCAGGAATCCATGATTAATTTTTACTAAAACATATGGGTTTCCATTTACATTCGAAAATACCTTATATGTTGAAGAAGGGACTTTCCAAACCTTGGAAGTTGGTTCATAAGTTCTGTCAATTGGAACTAACGAATGATAAGTATTAATACTCTCTGGAAGATTGGATCTCGCCAATGTTTGCAAGGTGGCTTCATTCTTCTTTTGAAGGGTTTCTCGTAAATTATTAGGAATGAACATAACATTTGCATTCGTTTCGTGTGGTCTGAGCGGAAATGTCAATCTTGGAGGAGGCGCCGGGGCATATAAGTGGTATTGAAGAGGATAGCTTGCAGCCTGCTGCTGGAAGTACATATCAGATGAAGCTGGCGCTTGCATGGAATTACCAGGTAAGTATGGGTTTATAGAACCACTAGGCTTACTACTCTGTGCCATTGGAGTACCTGCTATAGACACTGGCGAGTCTGACCTATAAGGATTACCAGTAGGAGTGAATGACGCGGTAGCGGCATTGAATTTCTTTAGTGGTCCATTTACTTCTGGCTTGTCGTTAGATGAAGATGATGAATTCAATGGACTATTTTGTTCCGTGCCCAATCCTCCAGATGGCACAAATACGGGGATTTCTTTTAGCTTGGGAGATAAGTTAGCAAACTTATTGGTCAATCCCAGTACATTAGACGGCTGAAATGACGGAGTGTTCAAATTAAACTTTCTTTTATTTTCAATTGGTGGTGTGCTAGAAGCAGTAGTAGCCTGAGACGCATTTGTTGTTGCTGATGTTGATGCTGGCTGATTGAGTGTATGACTGAATGCACATCCTTTATTTTCATACTTACAATAGCCATATATCAATATATTCTTACAAAGAGTATCTCTCGCCTTGTCAAGGTTGATATTCATTGTAGGCTTTATTAATCAGCTAGTTATGTCCTTCTTGTTCTAATATCATATATTCCAGCGGGAAGCTCAGACACGTGATATTTTTCTTGATGCTTTCGTTCATGACACAAAGGCACCATTTTTCAATAGATCTCTATCAAGAAGAATTATACTTAATGATAAGCAGTATAGTATTTAATATTAAAGCATGCTAAAAACCAAAAATATCAAGTGTCGTATTTAGTTGATCCATTTACTAAGAAGTATAAAATATAATAATTTAGCTTATGACAAATGGTAGTTTAGTTTTATGGCTTTCATACCTTTGTGAAGAAAACAAGTAATCTATTACATCAGTCTTCCTAACTAAGACTTATTTCAGTAGAGGTACCTTATGTATACCTCATTTACATTACCTTATATTGCTAGTTCACATGCTTAACTGTATCTATCTTTAGCACCCATTCAGTAAGGAAATTAGTAACCATCGCACGACTTTAATAATATTATATACAGATAACGTAAGTTTTTGATAGGTATCACTAAGTAAATTGTTGCCATAAGCTAACTTTCGTAGATCACTAGAAAAATGGGGGCCTCATCGTCGATTTTGGAGAGTTTTACAGAAGGAACAAATTTTGATAAGGATGAAATTGATAGACTTAGAAAGCGATTCATGAAACTTGACAAGGATGGATCTGGTACTATTGATAAAAGTGAATTTTTGTCGATTCCTGGTATCTCCTCTAATCCTCTAGCTACAAGGTTGATGGATGTATTTGATGAAGATGGAGATGGTACTATTGATTTCCAAGAATTTATATCTGGATTATCTGCTTTCAGTGGTAAATCTCCTAAGATAGACAAACTCAAGTTTGCATTTGAAATCTATGATATCGACAAGGATGGATTCATTGGTAACGGAGAGTTGTTTATTGTGATGAAAATGATGGTGGGAAAGAATTTACAAGACGAAGAATTGCAACAAATTGTTGATAAAACTATAATGGAAGCTGATGAAGATGGTGATGGAAAATTAAACTTTGAAGAGTTCAGAAAAGCAGTGGACTCTAGCTCAGTTGCAAAATCGCTTACATTAAACATTTTCTAGTACAAAATACTTGTTACAAGAACTATTTTTGAAGACTATTAATGTTACAACTTACGAAATTAATAAATGAGCAAAAACTAAAAAAAACAGCCTGGCTGTTAATTCATATTAAAATTTATGAAGCTTCATTAGAAACACTTTGATATATAATTTGTAAATTATTATATATTTTAATTTTATGTAAATATCGTTGGACGTTTGACGTTTGACGTGAGTACTTTTTGTGTAATTTTTGATAACAACGATATTTTGTTATCAGCTAAAATCATTCAATATATAATGAAAGATGAGATATGTTCAATTCTATGTATCAGAGTCAAAACAATGTATTTGAATCAATAAATTTGGAGTCTACAATATCTGAAGCTAATAATTACAAAGATATACCTGCCACTATTCCTGAATCTGCTTCAGCAACATCAGATGAAGAACTTGATCCTACTGAATTCATAACTACTGATGATATAAATATTGAAGTAGATGACAAGAAATTAATACAGAAAAATAACGAATCCCCAAACTCATTAAAGGCAAGTACCATACGGGAGGGGGAGGATTCAAAAATTAATATAAAAGAAAAACTTGATGATCATGAGTTTTTCCTGAATCCATCACGTATTTTATCTCACCAGGACTATTCACATAATGGTTTTAATAGCGAGTTTGATGAACTAAGAGTTTCCTCTATTCATTTCCCAAAGAAAGAATATTTAACCGCTTCAAATGAGAATCCAATAGAATTCTTGCTTAATAGAATTCAAATAATTGAAAAAGAACTTAATCATAACTCAGAGAATCACAATGTTGCTCTTAAAACAGGAGATAAATCTTTAAATAAAATTCGAAGCATGATTGGTCAAAATTTTGATCAGCTCTCTGAAACATATTATCCTCTTTATGAACTTTATGAACGAGAGCTTGCTTATACTACAGAATTTTTAAAGGGATTTACACAATGGGAATACAACAGGAGTAGATTATTATCTAAAATTAAACTGGTTAAGAGTGAAGATAATAAAGACGGAAGAAAGCTTATGAATCTACTTCAGGAATCTGATAGCATTGATAATGAGATATTGGAATTACAAAAAAGAATTGATTCATTAAATTCTAAGAAAAATGTTATAGTAGATGAAATTCAAAGCACTTGCTCAGTACTTGAAAGTAAGACTTCCAAATATATTGAGGCATTCAAAAAGATTGAAAATAAAGGTAAAGATGCTATCTTGGAATTTTTAACATCAGATTCAAATTCTGACCTTCAGGCGAATTATCCACTAAAATCAGTACCAATTGATTTGAGATTTTCTAGAAACTATTTGAATAATAAGGATGTTGAAAAATCTGTTGAAAAAGCAAACGAGATTAATATTGAGCAACCTATTAATAAATTAAAAGACACCAAAGTTGAAACTAATAGTAAGAGCAACATTGGCATAGTACCATATGAAATTCCTGAATCCAAAGTTGAGGAAAATGAGGAGGATATTCAATATTTTAAAGACAAACCTATTATAAATACAAATCCATTTAATGCAGGGTTTGTAAATGGATCGAAACTGTCTAAAAAAATTAAATCACAATTTGATAATCTTGTAAAGCTATTGATACCTCAAGATAGGAAACCCCCAAGACAGAAAAACCATACTATTGATGATATTAATAATACAATCGTTGAAAAAATTGACGCAGAACCATTATTTATGATTATAAATGGCAGAATAAATGCATTACAAGATTTCGTACTAGATTCGTCACGTAAATCTAAAATATATCATGAATATAGCAAGTTTTGGATGGACATTGTGTCTATACTTAAATTGCAGGAGTCCAAGCTAGCTAAGCATATATCACTATATCAAGAACCTTGTAAAGAATTGGAGATTGGATTGCTAGAAATTCTAAAAGAGACGGCCAATAAGCTTGAAATATTTATAAAAAGTCAGCCACCCCTAAATTACGTGCATCTGAGAGATTTATTAATTAATTTAATTTTGAAAGAAGCAGAAGCTATTAATAATGCATCAAAACTCGTTCAAAAGGAGAAGGATTCTCCAGAGATTCTAAATAATTTAGAAAATGCTCTAAAGATGAGAAGTAAAGATTAAGTTCAATAAGGAAGGCTTTGTTTAAGAGCTTATCTATTAATGTGATTGTAAATTATACTATATAGTTATGTATTCTAATGTTTGGGCCTAGGTCTTTTACTATTAAGAAATATGCTTGGAGCTTTTTTCTTAGGAAGTGGGTTTATTCTTCCACTAGATGTAGGCACAGGAGCTTTTGGCTTCGGTTTATCTGAATTATTTTTAGAAGCCACGCTATTCTGATTGAATATGCTACTTTTCAGCAGGTGCTTAGAGTTATTATTTGGAATATATCCCGATTTGCTTGGCTTTGCGATTCCATTTTTTGATTCTGAATATGGTTGATTTGAAGAATTAATTGGCTTTGATCCAGAATTGATTGGTTTAGAGGAGGCAGAATGAATTGGCTTTGATGAATCAGAACGAATTGGCTTTGATGAATCAGATTGAATTGGCTTTGATGAACCAGATTGAATTGGCTTTGAAGATCCAGATTGAATTGACTTCGAAGATCCAGAATGCTCTATGTTAGCCTTATTATTATCTGCCATACTACTTTCCGATTTCTTCTCGCGCTTCTCTCCAGTCTTAGATGATATATCAGTATTTTCAGAAGATTCAACCTTTTTCTTTTTCTTAACAGTACTTTCTTCTCCATTTTCAATGCTTCTTTTATTATTTAATATGCTGTTGCGGGAAATCTTATTCAAGAATCCAGGATATGCTTCCGATATACACTTTCTTTCTTCTGCATTTTCTAATAATCGTTTCCACACCTTGTTTCTAGATAAAGAAGACTTATTTCCCAAAATCCAAAGAGAAGTTCTTGCACGGGTTAAGGCAACATTCATACGTCTGATATCACTTAAGAAACCAACATTACCAGTTTCACTAGCTCTAACACAAGACATAATAATGATTTCCTTTTCCTGACCTTGGAAACCATCAACTGTATTAAAATCTATTTCTGAAAGTATACCATGTCCATATTTCCTTCTAAAGATATCCTTAAGCACCCTAATTTGTTCCTTATAAGGTGAAATGATACCTATTCTTCCACCAAATTTATCCTCGGGAAGAATTTGCATTAATTTCGCAACCATTTCCATTGCAACCTTAGCTTCGGACATATTGAAGAGAGACCGTGATAATTCATTTTGTTGATGTGAACCAATAATATCAAAGAATCTATATGGACTGAGGGGGAAAGTATCATGCCATATTCTATAGTTCTTCTCACTCATTCCTGCTCCATCATGTAAATTAGAATTGTAAAATTCTGCACTAGGAAATTCTGAGATATCTGGATGCATACGGTATTGTGTATCTAATAAATACACAGCTTTTGGATTAGCCTTTTGCATTCTAACAAATAAACTTTCTTCGTAATTGAAAGAAGAAGCCTTTTGCGACAAAACTGTAGGAGGTAATTGGTTTGGATCACCAACCATAATACATCTTTTACATCCATATCTTAAGGGTATCAATGCAGATAATTCAACACATTGACATGCTTCATCAATTATGACTTGATCAAACTTAAGTGTTAAATTGGCTAAAAATGAATGAGCTGAACCAGATAATGTTGCACATATAATTTGAGCATTAGTTAATATTTTCGATTGCATATTTCTTCTATCTATTTCCCTAGTACGATAAGCAATAGAAACTCTTTCTCTTTGTTCATCTAATTTTTGTGCCAATTCTTTCCTTTTCTTGGTATTTTCTCTAAGTTTGTTTTCAAGGATTGTTGTTTCGGCATCATTTAAGTCAGAGTTTTGTAATTGGGACCTAAGTTGATCTCTTTCTGCTATGCATTTTGTATGCTGTTCTCGAATGGAATGGTCAACTTGGGTTTCATTTGCATTGTACTGTAATTGTTTATCAACTAATTCTTCTAATGTTAAATCTTTGACTGCAGAGTTAATTGCATCACTTCTTCCCAATCTAACTACTTGTGGGCTTATTGTTTCTCCCTTGGAGTTCTTTACTCCTCCACGTAAACGTATGACTAATTCATCAACTGCAGCATTACTAGGAGCACAAATTAAGATTTTTGGAATATCAGCATTAGAGCTTGTACCTGTAGTATTAGTTATAGAATCTGGTACCTTGATGCTTCCTTCCCTTTGTTGTTTAGAAAGCCAATAACCCACAATTCCTAGAATAGTCTTAGTTTTACCGGTACCAGGAGGACCTTGGATTAAGGAGAATCCTTCACTACTATATGAACCCAAGATTGCTCTTGCCTGAGACGAATTAACGTTATATGCCTTAAGTAATGTTTTTTCATCAGCATCATTAATTTCAGGCGGAGTATTAGGTTTAGCCAGTAAAATGGCGTCACATAAGCCATAATATTGAAGACCCTTCAAGGATGAATATTCTCTTTCAACTGTTATCATTTGCATAATACGCATACCATGAATAATTGACTTTGGAGTTAATACACCCATCATGGATCCTTGGGGAAATACTCTCAATGTGATATCAAAAAATTCAGCATTTGCTGACTTAATTTCTCTAACTTTTGCCATACATGTATTAGTGGTAGGGGCCTTTAAGTGTTGAGCAATAGCTTTTGGCGAAGAATAATTCAGTGGGTCTATACACCCTAAAACAAGCAAATCAGAGTCACCAATTCTCAAATCATTTACCGTTTGTTTCTTAATAGAGGCATAGACATCAAAGAAACCATCCACACTACTTCTACTACCAATCAATAACTCAAATGGTTTCTCGTCCCCAGTTTGTTTAGCAGATTGAATTCCTTGCCAACATTCCAACATTAATAAAGGTTCCATGACTTTAATATATTCTTTAATATCAGAGTATTGATCCATTGTAGCTTGGTAAATATCTCTCGATGCCGATGGGAATTCATCATTAGAATTATAATTCCATTTCAAAATTGTTGAATAGAGAGGTTTTAAATTTACATTTAATCTTAATCTCATTTCTTCTTCTTCTGTTCGGGTCTTTTTGGCCTTTGCCATTGCAGACTTTACAATTGGTTTACCATTAACATCGATTTCAATAATTTTAGCTTTGGATTTCTTCTTATCAACAAACAAATCAGAAATATCAACATTATCATTATCATCTTCGTCGGAACTATCAGAATCGACCTTCTTTTTCTTTAAAGTATTTAATGATCTTCCAATTGACACAGGCTTCTTCGAATTAAATCCAGGAGCTCTAGGTGCTGCTGGTGCCACAAGTGGAGTTGAAGGTTTCAGACTAACTCTAGAGCTTTTTAATTCATTTCTAACTTGTTCCATAACACTAGATTTGAACTCTGTCTTTTTTGGAGGAGGAGCCACTGGAGCTTGCAGTGTCACTACACCAAATCTACCTAAAGTTTGCTGTCTAGGCTGTTTGATATGAGTTTGGTATTTGAAAGTAGCAGCTTCAGGTGTTGGCAGACTTGAACTTTCAATAGATTGTTGTTGTTGTTGTTTTGCTTTACTTCTCTGAAGATTTGTTTCTAGAATAATCTCTTCTACTAAATCATTATTAAATTCTCTTGCTTTAGACAAAATCTCCAGTCTTTGCAGTTCAGAGAGCTTATTATTAAACTTCTTTGCTTTTGCACCAAATTTTGCAAAATTCAGAATAAATTCATCATCAATAGAGAATTCTAAATCATTAGCTAAGTCAAACCCCTTGAAGACTAGATAAACACAGGAATTCAATAAAGAAGTATCACCCAATCTTAACCACACTATTACATAAGAAAATGAATTCATAAAAACCAGGAAGAGAGAATGTCCACGATCATTAGATTCAATAGCAGTAGTAATTAATCTAAATGAGTCCAATAAGATGTGACTGAATTCAAGTGTGTCTCTAGTATATTCGACCAATTCATTCATTTGATATTCACCAGCCCAAGTTAAGGTTTTACGATAAAGCATTACTAAAAATGCCCAGCAATTATTCCAAAACTCTACCATCAACATTTTACTTTCTTCTGAAGTTAATGAAGATGTTAGTATTCCGGTTAGAGGATCTGTTAATGATTTGACGATATCCATTAAAATACGAATTGCTTTAGGACAAGGTTCGAAAGACTCCGTGATAGTTAACTTTTTAATAATTTTGTTAATAGCACTTAGCGTTGGGTTAAAATAAGCATTCAATAATGATTGGATAGTTTCAAATCTTCCCGCAACATCAAGGTCAAATACTTGATAAAGTATATCAAGTGCAGCTTGGTTGGTAATAGGAGAAAATATACAAGACCAAAATCCAATTTGAATGTCATATTTATGAAATAATTCTGTAAGGTAGTTTTGGTCCATTAATCCTATTTTTTCTAAAATATTGGATACAAGAGATAGTATCATGGAAACATTAGAATTGTGCACATTAATAGCATCAGATATTTGCTTTTCTTTGGCCTGTTTCTTTTCCAAAAATTTAAGAACATTACAAATATTTGGAAGACCACTTAATATACAAGGTATAAGGGCTTTAAGTGACTTTGTGGGTAAATTTAAGATAGCACGCCACAAGACAGGGAATGTATCAAATGATGCAGGTACTTTTTCATCTATTAATTGCTTTGTATTATGGGCCAATAAGGTCACGTCATACGAGATTGAATTTTCTATTAAAGCCAATGAAGTGGTTCCATTTACTGGTAAATTGACTATTTTATCAGCATGTGTTTCAACTGCAGCTCTACTATCTCTTCTAGAAAGTAGATTAACCGAAAACTTTGATTCTCTGAATCTATTATTATGGCCCTCAAAGTCTAAACACTGAGAAAGTAACTTACAGGCCATTTTCTCCATATTATTTGTAAAGGTATTCTTAGATATTGAATTCGGTGATTGTTGAAATAGAAACGTACTCAATCTTATACTGGCAGTCTGCTTTTGTGATCCAGATAAGCTATTCACCAATTTTGGCATCCAATCTATGAGTTTCAAAAAATCATCAGGGGTTTCACTTTCTTTTCCTAAGCTTATGCGTTTTCCAAAATGTGGATTAGGTAAAATAGTATCTAAAATACTAATAAAACTAAATGGTGTCGAATATGACCAGAAATCTGTGGAAAACTTAGAAATCAATAGATCTAACGTATTGAATAAAACAGGTAATGGCTCATCGAGAAACGCCATTATATTATTGAAAAATACTCGTATAGACGGATAAAGTCTTATATCGGTGTATTCACTCATAATTTCAATATCATAGGGTTTATTTATCAAATCAAGAAAAGTTTTATTCTCTGATATACTCAATAATGTATTGAACATGTTCCAAAATTTAATGCAATTTTCAGAAGAAAAATAAGTGGCATTCTGGATATTGAATAAATGTCTACTAAATTCATCAGTTATCGTCAAGTTATATGTTTCATTATTAATTGTATAGCCTTTAGCTTTTAACTCTTCGATTGATTTCACAGCATAATTTTGTTCATCCTCAGTTCCCTCTATCAACATATATAGTAAACCAGGATAAAGTTCCTCAATATGTATATCCGAATTATTATGGTATAAGTATTTGCAAATTTCACCAAATTGATTCTGTAATGTTTTATCAGAACGAATTGATGAAGGGTTCCACAAACATGATCTAAACAGTTGTCTCTCGATTTCTGTCTGAAATATATTCTCAGTAGACTCATTATCATCTATTCTCTTAACAATGCTGGAAATCACTTCCCCATTTCTTTCAATATCCCACTTATCAATTACCAGCAAAAACTGCTTTACTTGATTCATTGGAATTCTTCTACTCAGAGCAAAATTTTTACGTAGCTCAGATTTGCCAATATTAAAACATTTTAAACACTTTTCACATGTTTTCAAATTCTCTGAAATCAACAATTGAAGCTTGACCAATATATCATTACTAGGAAAAGAGAACAAAATTAAAGAATGAATAGTAATGGGGCACATGTGAGGGTCACAGAACCAGTGACGACCTTGGTAATTCTGAAATAAATAGGTTAAGCATTTCTTTAACACTTTCTCCTGATACTCATTATTACCAGATTCCTTGTGTGATTGGTGTATCTCCTCCACAAGCTCATTAAAGCCTGTTGGGATCTGCAGATCCTGATTCTGCATTTACTATAAACAAGGTATTGGTCTGTATAGAAAAAAAAAAGATATGGATAATTATCAACTCACTTGAAGCTCAATTTCCAGTTTATTTAATCAGATCAACCAATCCTTTATCGGATACTAAAACAATGATGTCTCTATTCTAAAGATTTTTTTATTCATCTTCTACAAAATCACATACGCGCTAATTGTAACTACAGTAATGATTTGAGCCAGTCACGTGAATATCTATAAAAGTGCCATATCTATATTTAAGTCTCTAGCGGCCGTTATCCAATCACAACCTGTTGTCCAGCATCTTTCGAATATCCTGAGACTTTTAGCGGCATTAGCATTACCCATCTTGCTTAATTCACTAAACCTATACAGTGCCAATTCTTGCATTTTTGGATTCAAAGTCTCACAAGCAGCACTGAAGATACAAAATATAGTACATATCTCTGCCAGTGACTTTGATTGAATATGATCCTCAAGAATCTGTAGTACACCGTTAGCAATATCTTGGACGATGGAAGAATTCCTCGGTATTTTTAATACTCTTCTATACAAATTAATGATAGCCATATCACAAAACATCTTATTAGTGCATCTTAGAATATTATTCTGCTCTATAAGGTCTGCCAATTTCCCAGATTTAGCATCCTCATTGACTCTGTCTTTTACATCTATCATTTTCTTTTTCCTTCTAGCTTCTCCTTCATAATACTGCTTCATTATATTTTCTTTAACTTCTAATGCCTTGCTGATATATTTTATTGGTAGCGAGTCAGAATTAGGATTTTGCTTAATGAATGCCTCTGTTTTTCTTATTAACAAAATAACATCTTTGAATTGAGGAAGAAACCGAACATCAAATCCTAATAAATGATCAATATCTCTTTTAGGGTCCTTTTTTGATTCCACTTTACTTTGTTCTAAACCATTGAGCATATTGACTTCATCTATTTCTAACTCATCAGGATTCAAATAATAATGACTATTTTTTGTTGCAGATAATGCACCAATAACATCGATATATACAAACCATCTCGTAAGAAAGTATGCGATATCACTCTCTAAACTTGCCTTAAATGTTCTTGACAGAAGCAGACGGTCTGACGAGCTGTTAGGGGAATCGCTCTCTGATGATTGGGGCGAGGACAAGCTATTATGTCTTGCTTTAATAATTTGTCTAGCACCAGTTGTATGTACTCTGTGTTTCGAGAAGTCCTTGGAATTGAACCCCTCATTACAAGACAAAAGTAAAACAGTAGCGAGTGTTCCATCTGAAATTGCAGTATCTTTAGATTTCAACTGAAGCACAAGCTCCTTACAAGATCTAGCAATTAATTGATCTACTATATCTTTGGAAATTTCTACTCCTGTTAACAGTGCTCTTGCTCCAGCGGAAAATGCTAATATAGTTGTTAAAATTGATGGGTATTTCATGGCCATCTGAGGTAATAATACTTTAAAAGGATTATCTTTGTAGATCTGAGATGGAGCTGGAACAAGGGCATCTGCGGCAACATTCACCCAAAAATCCATTAAATTACGATAAAATGGCACTTGGAGTAATATTTCTGGTAATGGCATGAATTGCGGTGGAATTGATGCAAATACTTCTTCTGGTGTGACAATTCGTTTCCCATCTTCGTCATATTGAATTTGGCGATTTGAATAGTTATTAATTGAAGAGTTATCAAAGGAATCAAAACCATTAAAACGTTTCCTATAATTATTACTTACAATTGAAGTGTAAGATGGGGAAAAATAATCATCCATAAAGTTTGATGTACTATGCAATGAATTATATTGTTCTGTAGCTTTTAAGTCCTCAGAGTAATTAGATAACGAATCCAAATTGGAAAATAGATTATACCTTATTTCAGATTTTGTATCTCCATCATTGTTTAATTTTTCATTTCTGGATACTGTATCATGTTTTAAATCGTGTGGGCTAATGGAATGTGGATTAATAATTTCATCGAAGTATTCATTTAATAGCTGTGAGCTTTTTAATATTTGGGGATGGCCATTAGTTATGTCACCTAAAATCATTGAAAGACTTTCTACACCGTCTGATAAGTCAGGAAAAGTTTTGGATAATGTAGGAGACTTGTTGGGAATTGTATTGTTTTTTAAATTTCTAATACCATCATATGCCAGGAACTCTCCCAATTCTTCCAGAATCACATAATTTGGTGTTGGTTTTTCATTTATGTTGAAAGCATCATAAGGAGATAATATTGATTGCCCATTTGGTGTAGAGAAAGATTCAGGGGACTCTACTTTTGGAGAGAATGGATGCAAGTTAACTGAAAGCTTTTTCTTCTTATTATCACTATAATGGGAATCAACACTGCTCCGTTTTTTACTACCAATAGATTCTATTGAATTTTCTGTTTCAAGAGAGCTAGATTGAACAATTTTCAGACTGTTATCCTGTGGGATCACTTTATCAAAACCTTCTACGACAAATTGGAGGTTATCTTCCAATACACTCTTTTCCTTCAGTTTAGCGGGGGAAGGTTCAGAATGTTTTGATTCAAAAGATATATTCGTATAATCAGTGTTCAGCTTTCGAACCTTTTTATATGGTCTACCACCCCAAGTAAGCTTTAATGAATAATCACATTTAACCCCAGTTTTCAAGCAATAGGAACAAGTTGGCTTAACCTCATTGCACTTTATTTTCTGTTTCTTACAATTATGACAGCCATTTCTCGATCTTTTGATTTTAGTCTTCAGCAGGGCAGATGAAGATCCTGGAGGTATGTTACCCGAGTCTTCTGTCTTAAATCTTGATGTCATATTACTTGTCTTAATCACGCAATCTATTAAATCACCTTAGTTAGGTTATATTCATGTTGGAGATATCTCGCATTAACTTTCCTAATTGGGCCAAATCTATATATCTGATAAATTACATTTGATTTTGACTCGAGAACATACGCTCTTCATACCATTCTAGAAGTAGAATAAATATATTATATACTATAAACATACATATTATAATGTTTTTATCTATATGTCTAATCAGTTTGTAACTTGGGTGCGATATTCTTATCAAGAAGTCCACCTGTTACTCTTTCAGTATGCTTTTGAGCATATCTCTTTCCAAATAGTATCGCTAAGACCTTCTCATAGAGTCTATAAATATAACCTGCAAACACAATTAATCCACTTACAATGGTAGCTAACCTAGCTACAAATTGAAGAAATGGAAGTCTTCTCTCAGCCACTATTAACTTGATAGGTTCAAAGTCATACTTAAAGAAAATTCCTGGCATCTTAGAGATTGACTTCGTACCCTTATCAATTACACGGTGTTGTTCACTTAAGGAATATTGATTTGTATCAACTTCAATACCCAATTTTTCGTACAATGTAGGAACAACCCTAGAATTGTAATTATAAACTTGGCCATGTTCTGTGGTAACCTTTGCGGTGAAATCTAACGGGTTATTTATGTAAGGGTAAAATTCACCAAATGAGAATTCAGAGATGGCGTGTGAAAAGTTAAGCGATTCATATGGTACGTGTGGTCTAGAGCTTCTACCAAATCCCGTAGCTGTTATGAAAAACTTTCCACTGACGTGGTTAACTGGAATAGAACCAAATATATGACAAGCAGGAGCGGCATTATTTATCTTTGCACCAGACACTCTAAACTCTGCTCTGATGTTTTCTTGAAGAATTTCATCAAGTTCTGGTGTTTCGTGGTCGTTATTCTCGGCATTTACTTCAAATACTGAAGGAATGTAAAATTCAGTACCTTCAAAGTTCAACAATTCTCCTGCTAAAAATCTATCATAGGTTTCATCCATTATGTTAGTGCTAAGAAATTCACACGGCATTGCAACTGTCATATCAAGATTTATAAACAATTCTGTTTTTATCTTGTCATCAACTATGAATTGGTGATCAACATATCCTCCTAAATATCCACCAATTTGAATCCACACAATTAATAACCCACAAAACATTGTGACTAATGTAGAAAAACCGCCTCTAGTCGATCTGACAGCATGCTGTGAGTCAACTTTAGGAAAAGCATCAAAAGTACGAACTTTACTGGCAAAGTTATCCATGCTTCGGTTAGTGTCTCAGGAGATTGTATAAGCTGTCTACTTTAATTTCGAGAATGATTTTTTGTGGCAATTTTTAGATTAGCGAGATGATATAGTGATAATCATTATTATCATTCTCTATGATATTGATGGAACCATTTCATTATGGAGTTTACTGATGATGATAGACGTATGGAGTTGGAGTCTATTGAAGCTATCTTTCCAAATTCTACGGAAATCGACTATGGCACTCTTACTGGACTGATGCAAATCCCTATACAGTGTGACTCTAAGATAGATGTAAGACTTATATCACCAAGTTCTACAGCAGTTAAACCGGACGTAATTAAAGATGCCAGGGTCAAGTATATTCCGTCTATGAAGTTCTCTTTTCGGCTAAACAATCAGTATCCATTCAAGAAAAATCTTGATTTTGATGTTGCATCTGATGTACTTCCAATAAGAACGCTTCAAAGTATTAAAAATCATCTTGATGGTATTTGGGAAGAATTTAAAGATCAGATCCTTTATTATATGATAGATTATCTTACCCAAGAGTGCCAAGAAGAGGTCATAGATGAGCTAAAGAAGGAATTATATAGTTGTACTGATCAAACTATATTCGAGAAGATAATATCGTATAATAAGAAAAAGGAGAAAGAGGAGTTTGAAATGCAAACATTTGATTGTGAAATATGCATGAATAACAAGAAAGGGTTAGTATCTACGAAGATTAGTGAATGTGGGCATACATTCTGTAATAAATGTTTGTATGAATTCTTCACATCTTCTATAATATCTGGAGATATTGATAAAGTCCATTGTCCCAATTTCCAATGCACTAAACAGATCTCAATATCCAGAAAGGATGAATTCAGCTTGGAGAACCTCATGTCAAATCCAATTGAATATAAGAAAAGAGTATTTACTTTGTTGATACCCATGGACACTATGGTGCATATTTTCGAATCTGAATGTAAAGACAAAGCTGAGATTGAGAGCTTATTAAAGAGATATCAAAAATTGTATATAAAAAACCAATTTAATAAGATCAAGGCAAATTTTCCTAACAAAGTGGTCAGTTGCCCCAGAACTGGTTGCGAAGAACAAATTTTTCGTGATAATGTTGACGACGAGTTAGTTGTTTGCCCTCGTTGCAAATATGCATTCTGTGTTAGTTGTTTTAAATCATGGCATGGAAAATATTACAGATGTAAAATTGATGAGAATGATGCCTACTCTAATATTCCTATTGACGCATTAGAAAGATATTTGGATGCCCCTGAAGGTTCTAGAGAAAGGACAACATTGGGATATGAATATGGTTCCCAGTTAATCAAGAAGATGGCTAACGTCTATATTCTGGATAAACTATTCAAAGAAATGATCGATACTAAAGGAGATTTAACAAAGTGCCCTCATTGTGGAGTAGTTACGCAAAGATTGGATGGATGTAACAAAATGAGTTGTCCCTTCTGTCAAACTTTCTTCTGCAATTTATGCGGTGATGAGCTTTCCCGAAATGACCCTTATTATCATTTTAGAGTTCCAGGTGAGACATGTTATGGGAAATTATTTCAGGGAATGGAAGGTATTGAAGACCCTGCAATACAAATTATAAACGAAGGTCTTGCACAAGTTAACGGCTTTGAAGGGGATCCTAGAATAAACGTTCAATGATCTATAAAGTACTATTACTTTCATTTATATATATATATTTGTATGTATAAATTCACCATATACCCATTTTAATATATTTAATACCTAAAGCAGTTCCTAAATATTCTTCTCCTTCTGAAAGTATATTCATTGTCCCAATTCTTCGATTCATCTTCGTTATCATATATCCATCCGTTTTCTTCATTTTCCAAAATAGATAAAGTGTTGCTTGTGTTCAAAGATCTCTTTTCAAATAATACAGTTGGATTCTTATCAATATTCCAATCTTCTGTAGACGAAGATTCAAATTTCCAGGTTGAAGGAGGAGTCACATTTTCTAACTTACTAACTCCTTTTGGTTTTCTTCCAGAAATTCTTTCTGGATTATGATAATCAAATAAGGTATTAGAATACATATAAAACTCCCACTCATTTGAAACCATATTTTTTACTTGTAGTTCAAATATTTCCACTATTCTAGTAGCCTTCGTCTCGCTAATAATGATATCGCTTCTATCAAATGGAACTTGATTTGCCTTTTTATTCTTTATCTTTTGTATATTTTGTTTCACATCTTCTTTCTTCTTTTCCTCATTTGCAAATGCATTGACCTTTTTGGCGGTCTTTAAATCTTCGATATATTTCTTTGCATTTGGATGGCATAGAGTTAAGATAAGCCAAGCAGACGATATAAAAATAAATCTCCAAGGAATATAACATCCGAAAAACATAATACCCAGTATAGCAAGTATAATTCCATATGACATAAATGTTGTTAATTTTTCATTTTTAAAAGCAGCTGTTTCTGTTAGAAATTTTTCTAAGTCGTCCATTGCTTGTAATAAATCTGTTGTTAAGTTTTGTAAATCTCTCATGTTCATAAGCAAGACAACCTGTGACTTTGCATAACGTTCCTTCTTACTAACCTTTACTTCTTTTTCACCTACTATTGGAGGTGGTAAACCCGGAGTATATAATGAACTCTCTGAATTTATAGAATTCACTGGATATAACGAATCTGCACCAATTTCCGAGTGATTGGTATCAGTTAATAAATCATCTGCTATGCTTACATCTTCTGAATCATTCAAATAGTTAAAAAAAGATTGCCCTCTTTTCTTTACTTTTATCAACTCTGGTGTTTTCATAGGATGTTTGTCCAAGTACGCCGGAATTATCACCCCCATAAAAAAGAATAATAATGGATAGATTAATATAAAATGTGGTCTAATACAAAGTGCTGTGTATAGTATGAGAGCTGTTAAAGTCTTAGTAGGATGCTTCCATGTGATAATTCGAATTAGGCCATATTGCACCAAGAAAACAACACTTATTTTAGTACTTAATGTTTTAAAATTTGAAGCCAAAATCTTTATTGATAATTTTGGTTTATTAGCTCTCTCTTTATCATGTAATCTTTTCTCCAAAATATCTTTTTCAATTGAATCCATTGGTATCGCATGCTTTATTAATCTTTCCATGAATCGATCCACGAAATGGCTGGATCTTGAATTCTCAGTAGTAGACAGTTCAGAAAACGAATCATCCATATCCAATCTCACACCATCAACATCTGCACTATTTTTGCCTTCTTTATTATCCATTCTTCCCATTTCCATATCTAATAGAGTAGAAGTAAAACTAGCCACGGCTCCACGATTTGATGAATTATGATCCTCAGCGAATCTGGTACTAACGTTATATAATTTCAGTAGCATTTTCCGTTTTCTACTTTCAGTAGACGAATTGGGCTTATTATTTGTGTCTTGCTCCATTTCAATAGGAAGAACAATATATATGGATATATATATTAATATATACAGCTGTCAATATGTGGGGGCCATTAAACTCACATGATAATTAATCTGCGACATTCTCGCAAAGAATCAAGGTGGTTATCTACAGGAATCCCTAAAAGGGGAATTATTAAGAAGCATTTGCAATTCGTTATATTTATCTTCAGTATATATAGATCAATATAAAATAATCTTGCGTTATCATTACTAGAGCAACGTAAATACTTAATGTATATAACTCATGAATCGATATGAATCAATTAATCATCATATTCTAAGTCGGATCACCATCTAATATTTAAAAATGGGAAAAATCAGCTGTTAAAGCATACTTATAAAGATGGGAAGTTCTTGTCATTGACAACAGGCTTCTTGGTGTTTAAACCACCTCTCTTGGCACCACCTCTCTTAGCACCCTTGAAACCACCTCTCTTGGATTCTTGTTGTCTTGGTTGCTTTTCATCAGCAAAAACGGCGTTTATGTCTAAGAACTTCTTTTCCTTTTGGGACTTGTTCTTTTGCTTCTTAGCAATAGAAGGAGAAACGTACTCTTCGACTTCCTTTTGGATCTTGTCAGCAGCAGACCACTTGGCTTCAGCACCTTCGTTGGCTTGTCTAACCTTTCTTTCACCGGTTAATTCTTGTTGCTTAACTTGGAGTTCAGCAAAGTATTCTTGGAGAGACTTCTTTGGGGTAGATGGTTCACCTTGTTCACCACCGTCAGCAAGTTCGGTTTCTTCAGCGTCGTCGGATTCAACAACTTCCTTTTCGTCACCCCAACCTTGCTTAACTTGCTTCTTGGAATCGGTCTTACCAGTTCTAGAGTGACGGTCAAAAGGTCTCTTTTGGTGCTTAGATGGAGTAGAAGATGGACCAGAAACAGACTTGTTGTTAGGCTTGCTCTTGAGGGCACCTTCGTTACCAGTAACCTTGGACTTCTTCTTAGCCTTAGCTGGGTCAGCTGATGGTGGTGGTACATCAGCCTTCTTAGAAGATCTAGTGTTCTTGACGATTTCTCTTGGTAAAGGAGTTGGAGTGTCGTCTTCAACGTCGTTACCTAATAAAGCGTATAAGTTCTGAACTATGTTAGTAACTCCACTCTATGGGCTAGTGTCCTGTTGAACAGCAATTATTTAAGAAACATGATATTCAATTGGCCTATCAATTGAACACATAGATATGCCAACTCACTAACTCTAATATAACACCACTTAAAACAGTTGCCGGGTCTAACTTAATTATAATCCTCCCGAGCTTTATACGAATTGAATTGCTACAACAAGGACATTACATTAATTCAAAAGATTGAACTTACCTTGTTTTCAAAAGACATTGTTAAAACAGTGTATTCTAATTGACTCTTTATATATGATACTAAATTTTGGAAATTAACAGTCTGAAAAATTTGCTGACCGCCTAAAACTCCGACGTCGAGAAGCAGTTTTGTGTAATGTCCATAATATAAATTTAGAGTAATCTATCGTGCGTAATTCTGAGTGAAGATCGGCAAGAAGGTTGGTAATTCACAGAATGGAGTAATCAGTCGTGAACGTATAATTTACATTATTTATACGGCGAATGTATAATTATATATAGAATTTATAAAACAAGATTAATTCATGAATGTGAAATTAGCAGAAAGCAAGTTAGTTAATCTTAACGAATTCTTCTCCGACTCTTGCTAAAAATGACCTGATAGCGAATCTTAAATCTTGCGGAATATTTTTTGAGAACAAACGTAATGTGAGTGCATACATGGCAGGACTACATCTCAGAAAATGTTTATCATCTAGTTCAACATAACCCTGGAAAATTTCAACGATAACAGGTTTCCATGTAGAAATATTTCTCTGTTGGTTGGTTTCGTCAAATTCTGCGTACCTTTCAATGATACTGGTACAAAGAGGAATCACTTGGTTGATAATTGACTCTTTCGCGGCATCGTCGGTTTTATCGTCATCACAGTACATTCTAAACATTATATTAATGTAGACTGCAGAAGATGATGATTCTTGTTTGAGTAAATTAGGTAACCTTTCAATAATTCCGGCATTCCACAATCTTACTCTGAGATCATAATCATCGTTAAACTTTCTTGCGAACTGGTAACTGCCATTTAAAAGGTCTGCCATTTGAAGTAAGTGATCGTAAGATACTGCATCATAGAAGGAATCGTCTTCAAATAATTCCGATACTGTTTGAATTAGTAATAATTGTAGCACACTCTTTACAATAATGGAAAATTTCTCTCTTGGCTTATTATTTTCTGATTTATCTTCTGTAAATGGCGATGCTGGTTCCTTTTGTTCACCTGAACTTAAATTGGAGCTCATGTCATTTTCTTCAGAATTATTCTCAACTCGGTTGCGGAGTGGGTCAGAAGTGAAAAGTTCTTGAGCAGTGGTACTGTCAAATAATTCCTTCAAGACCTTGACTATCTTATCCCACTCTTCCTTTTCAAAGCTGGCTGCATTGTCAGTTAATAAACTCAATAAGCACTCTCTACCAACCTTGGAGATCGTATCATTTTCTTGACATATACAAGAAACCAATACATTCAAAAATCCATCAATCAATCTTCTCAAATCATCAATATAATGGGAAAAAAGGTTTATCATGCTCTTCAACGCCTGAATCAAAGTTGTTGATAACCAGACAGATAGTCTATCATTGGAGTCATTCAATTCCAATTCTTGGTGAGTGTTTAAAACATTAAATATAGGGAAAAGGAGCTGAGCACAAACCATGTCCCAGAAATCATTTTGGAAATATTTTCCATAATCATGTAATACATTGAATAAATAGGTCAATGCCCTTGATCTGACCTCCAATTCTTCTCCTGTCATGATAATATCATAAAAGGCAAATAATACTGGGAACCATAATTTAACCAAATTTTCATTCTCAACAGAAGTCTTTTGATCAGAGGTATCATCCTCGGAAATCAGTATTTCTTTAAAACTGAAATTTGCAATCTGGTTTATCAATCTTAATAAAACATCCAAAGATTGTAAGCTGACTTTTTGAAATCTTTCATTTTTAGCTAATTCGGTAAAACAACATACTAAATCAGCAAAAGATTCTTGAATACGTACAACTGTAATGTATTCTTTATTGATCAAATTAGCCATCCTATAACTCTTAAGAACCAAAGATTCTTTTTTCTCTTTTGCAGCTACAGTTAGAACCCCAAATATAGTTTTCCATCCAGATTTAATCTGACCAGCTCTAGCCAATATCATGTTGTTGATACATTCCAATACCATATCTTTTACTTCAAGTGAGTCGTTATAAGTAATGACATACTCAAATGGCTTTAAGAATTCTTTCTGAAACTTAAAATGGGATAATTCATCAATCTCTAAAAACCTCATAGATAACTGTCTTAAGGAGTCCAAGGCAAAAAATGCCACTACCAGATTAGTATGGCTTCCAACTTTATTAAACGTTTCACCCATGATTGCCCAAAGTTGTGACCATTCGAGACGAATACGATTCATGTTATAGTAGCAAATATCTACAACTTTCAGAAGAGAAAAGGTTCTAGGATTAGAACTTTGGCCAGAGGACTCGATTTCTTCAGAAGATACTTCAGATAAAGCTTTAACAAAATGAACTATTCCATCACCATTTAAATTGGCACTGTTTGTAAATATACGATCAATTGCTACTTCTAGTTCTGTTTTAACCAATAATTTTGCAACTTGATCAGTAAGATGTTGGTTATGGTATCTATTAGAAGCAGTCTGGGCAGCACTAGTTTGGCCAGAAAACAGACTGAAGAAACTACCATGGCTTGTGTTACTGCTTTCGACAGAATTTCTATTAACTAACTTCGCAATTGAAACATCAGGAATAGAGTCTCTGTCCACACCTTGTGCAATTAATTGTAACCTCTCGATCTGTGAAATTGATGTCAAAATTTGAAGCCATGAATCCTTTAAACTATCACCTTCGGTTACTGCTAATTCTAACATAATATAGATGGCATCAACATTTTTAGGCTTCATTTCTTCATAGTTGGGTAAATTCTCAAATTGCACTAATGCACCAATAAATGAAGTACGAGCATAACTCAAATCAAACATACAAGCAATACGGATTGATAACTTAATACCCTCTAAACAGGTTGCTGTGATATCAACATCGTCATATTCTTTAAAAGGAGGAGTCAATCCTGCTAAAATTGACATCCACAAGGTGTCAAAAATAGATTTAACATGATAAACATGAGATGCTGCATAAAAAGTAGACGAGTGTAAATCCTCTCCTCTTGTTCTTCTGCCTAGATTTCTCACCAACTTTTCAGTTTTGGTTGACATTTCTTTGGAAGCATGATAATATGCTTCACGGCTTAAATCACGACCACCAAAGAACCCTCCTGATTGGGAAGATATAGTAAGATCGCCAGCAAGAAGTGCAGCATGTTGCTCAGACTGTAATTTGATTTCATTTTCTAAAATTTCATCATAAATTTCCTTCAAAAATTGAGTATCTAAATTGTTTCCATCATTTATACCATTATTATTAGCAACAAAATTATCAAAAGTCATTCTATTTTTGATTTGTGGAGAATGTAAATCTGTGTTAAGTAATATAACTGAATATGCTAAAATATAAGCAGCGTCAGCATTAGCAAATACACCTGGATTACCTAGCACATAACGTTCGGCGAATTTTAACATAAATCTATCAATCTTTTGAGCCTCACCTGGCAATCTAAATGATTGCAAAAATAGTCTCATGGCATTTACAAAAGGAGAATTAGTAAAGTCCATTTGATCAACAAAGGCATGCATAATTGAAATGTTTTGTTCATCACCTTCACCTAAATACTCACCTATTGCAGCTTTATCTAAACTATCAGTCTCAAGTAAAAATAAAGCAATATCACTAGGGGAATCTGACAGAATAAATCTGTTGTCAATGAAATATTTAATGCCCTTTTTAGGCTTCTGATTGAATTGCTTTACACCTTCTAAAAATGCTTTTTTACGCTGCTTGAGATTTTCGAATTGCTCAGGATCGTCAGTGTCATTATTACCATCCGTTGGATTATTAGAAAATGAGCCATTTCTGGTATTAAACCCAGTCGAGCTGCTAGAATCAACAGTTGTCGATCTATCTCTTTTTAAAGATTGGCTAGAACCAGTCACGTTCAATGTAGGATTATGATACTTCTTGTTTGTGAACATTCCTTTCTGAGCCCAAGAATATAATGATCTCAAAAATGCCACAGAACAACCAATAGATGTAATTTTTAAAGCATATTCCAATGGGAATAAGTGGTAGATTTCTGGTTCAGGAGGTTTTGAGCTCATTGTACTACTTGTTAAATTGGCGATCTTTCCAATATCATATACTGAAATTCCTTTTCGTCTATTTTCATAAAACATTGCTTTTTGCTGTGGAGTTACTTCAACTCTGATTAATGAAAGTCTTGTTAAATAATCAATGATTTTTTCGCAAATATTTGGCATTGAACTATCACAGTCATAATTTAAGTAAAATTCGATAATACATCTTGAATCATTACATAATCTTTCAATAATTGCTAAAAGATATCGTTTCTGATGTGGCGTCGAAGTTTTAATTTCAGCAATTGGGAAGTATATTTCATCCCAAAAGACTGGAATTTCTCTCTTAAACTCGGATCTGAGATTGGAAATTATCAACCAAAATATCTCAAGAGAAAGCTCGAAAACAGGAGCCAATGGGGATGCAGCATTTCTGGATAAGGTTAAGCAAATATATTGTCTAACCGCACTTATTAATCTGGTTTCTTCATTGTTATTAGAAGACAAAATAATTACATCATTACTCAAGAACACGTCAATGTGCTCTCTTAAAATTGTATGAATAATATGCAAAGAAAGTAATTTCGATCTTACAGAGTGAGACTTCATATCAAGTCCCTCAGATTCAAGAGATTTAACAGATAACTTGCACATGGCTCTGAAAATCAAGAACGCATCTTTTACTACTAAATCTTTGTCACTTGCTGATGCATTATTAGCCTCGTCTACTCTATCGGCATCAATACTATCATCATTGAATCTCTCTAAGTTTTGTAAAGTCAATTTTTGATGTATTCTAGAACTGTTATCAGAAGGAATTTCTTCGAAACTGGTATTTTCTGTCCTTAAATTATGAGTGCTTTCAGAATTGCTTGATCTTAAATTACTTCTATCATGTATACGTTGAAAAATTGCTCCAATTACTTGAGTTAAAATACCTTGTGCAATTGCTTGGTTTCGGGCCGATAATGAAAATATAAATACATTATAAATTTGGCGAACAGCTTTTAAAAGCGAAGCCCCATGGCAAGGCATTAATAAGATGCTATGCATCAAAGCTCGTACTACTTGTAATTCAACTTCAGGATCTGTTCCTTCTCCTTCAAAGCAGTTAGATATTATATCAACAGATGCATCTGTCATTTTCACCTTCTCGATTTCATCATCAAACTGAGCATAATCAAAAATCTTTGCAAAAATATCAATAGCTTTTGTCTTTAATTCATTATTGGAAGTTTCGCATGCTAACTTTAAAGCATCAAAAAGTATTTGAGGATCACGAGAGCCCCTATCATTAAGGGAATCAAGCGCTCTTTGGGTCTTGTTTCTAAGATTCTCGTTCTTTTTGGCCTCTTTACTTCCCAAGATGTGATCAAAAGTTTTTCTAAAGATATGTGAGTTATCAACTGGAGTGGCAGATGAAGTAATAGAAACTGAAGATTGTCTCAGATGTTCCACATTACTATGGCCATTCAAAGTCAAATGGTTGTCTATATTATTTCCCTTGTTAGGGATCGTAACTTCAGTTTCGGAATTCTCATTGACCGACGCCTCAGCATTCTCGTTAACTTGATCTTCAGCAACCTCGTTAACCTGCTCTTCAGCAGTCTCATTAATTTGAATTTCCGTACTCTCGCTAGCTTGAGAGTTGGAGTTCTCTTCTGCTGGAGGTTGAGAATTCTCATTAACTTGATCAGATTGAGCATCCATTTCAGAAGATACTTTTAAACTTTCAGGTTCAATCGCATCTTCTACATCTTTTATATCCTTAGATGAAGAGTCTTCTCCTATATCGCTTGCTTCACCATTTCCTTCAGTGTCTTTACTTTTCTCTGCTGTTTTGTTATCTTCATGTTGTGTATTCGTTGATTGATCAGCCTTAAAACCATCTAAACCGTGGTCATTCTCTTCTTTTAGTACATTGTCATTTGACATCATATACCTTAGTTTCGGGTTGTTAATAGATCAATTGCAATATACTACGTGTTATCACTTTTAGTTAAGATAGTTTATCTGAGAATCAAAACTTCGAGTACCTTGATTTTTGAGCAATACACGATTCTATTTTACGGACTTTAGTAAATATCATGGCATTTAACAGCTAAATAACTTTAATTATATAATCTATAATACTTAGAATTGACTCAAGGCAACAGCAGTAGCTTGGAAATCATCGTGGGAAATAGAAATACTGATGTCTTTTACACCAGCCTTAGTAGCGAGATCCTTGGCCACACCGGTTAAGTTAACCTGAGGAGCACCGTTACTGTCACGAACAATTTCAATGTCAATTAAAGAAGCACCAGCACCTTGGGATTTCACGCCTAATGCCTTGAAAACTGCTTCCTTGGCAGACCAGGTTCCAGTAAAAGAAGCTGGTGGGAATGCTGACTTGGAACAGTATTCACGTTCAGCTTTAGTGAAGTTCCTCTCAATAAATGTTTCGTTTTCCAAGTTAAGGGCAGATAATAATTCAACATCTACACCAACACCTTTAGAGGACTTGTTTAACTCGCTTAAAGACTTAGATGTAGTATCAGAAACTTTACTAACATAAGAAGAGCTACTTTGAATAGACTTTTTGGAGAAAGATAATTCGTCCTTGTTAGATTCAACACGAGCTAATGGATCCAAGTAAACAGGTTGTTCCATTTCATCAGTGTAAGGGGCATGTTCTTTAGCAACAAACATAGAATTACGAGTAATTGCGTTATGCATGTAACGGTAGGCTCTCTTGTTTCTAGAAGTAACTCTAGAGGCATAGTCATTATAAGTGGCTTCATCTAAAACAGCATATAAGTAGTCTGGATGAACAACAATTGCTTGAGCACCTTTTTGACCGAAACCGAAAGAAGTAACAGAAACTGCCTTGATACCATCAGATTGGATAGTTCTTGATGGGTATAAGACATATTCGTATTCTTCTAATTGCTTGTCAACATTATCTGCGTTTCTATTACCTGGAATAATACCACTGTTTAAGATTTGGATAGCACCATTCAACATCCAAGCACCAGCAGCACCCTTTGGATGACCAGTCAAGTACTTTTGGAAAACACCAAAGACAGGGTTACCTTCAGATCTACCTAAGTGCTTCATCATTTGGTTAATAGTGGCTGATTCATTCTTATCGTTGGCCTTTGTTGAAGTACCATGGAAGGATGCAACACCTAAGTCATCGATAGTCAAACCGAATGCAGCTAATGAACCTCTAATTGGGGCAATTCTTGGATCTGACTTGAAGAAGTAGTTACCCCATTGTTTCTTAGCTTCTGAAACTTGACGCTTAGCCTCACGATGAATTTCTTCAGTTCTTTCACGTAAGAAAGCAGCCATAGAGAATTCAGCACCGAATTCTTCCTTAGCTAACTCAGCTTCTTCTTGTAAGTATTCGATTTCAGATTCTTCCCAATCCTTGATTTGGGCAGTTCTCTTCTTTAATTGTCTAGTTCTATACTTAATGTTTAATAATGGAGATGGGTACTTTAAGTCACCATGATGTTCTCTGGCGGTGGTCAAAATACCCTTTCCTGGAGCTGGAACGGATCTACCAATCTTATCGGTGGCAGTAGCAGATAATGCTAAGACAGCGTAGATTGGAACACCCATCTTAACAGCTAAATCGGCAGTCATAATAACTTGAATACCAGAACCTTGAGCTTCCATGAAACCATTTCTAGTAGTAGTAGTTGGTCTAGACATTTCCAGAGGAGTTCTTCCATGTTCAAATTCCTTGAGGGCATTAGAAGTAGCATTCATATTGGCGAACTCATAAGAACCTTCTTCTTGGAAATCATCATAACCACCAACAATACAGACCTTAGCCTTACCTGCAAGAATGGTTTCGATACCAGTATCAACAGATTCAACAGCAGTAGCACAAGCACCGACTGGAGTCTTAATTGGACCGGAAGAAGAAAGCAATAACATATTGACCCAAGCAGACATAGTATTAATGAAAGATTCTTGTAAAATATCATTTTGAACTGGCTTATCAGCATATCTATCTTTGAACATACCTCTTAAGGCAGAAACACCACCCATACCGGAACCGGAACAGTTACCAACTTCAGAAACGTGAACATATTTGTAAAATTCGTATGGATCAGTAATACCAGCAGATAACAAAGCTTCAACTGTAGAAACTAAGACATACAAGGTAATTGGATCAACTTGACTAATGGTATCTTCTGAAATACCGTAGTTACGGGCGTTCCAACCAGTTGGAATTTGACCAGCAACAAGTCTGTCAAATTTCAATGCCTTTGGAACGAATAAGGTAGCACCCTTCAAGATTCTAACGGAATATTCTCCAGATTCTTCAATTTCGAAAATCTCACATTTATCACCATGTTCGTGCTTATATTGTTCAGCAGTTTCCTTTGAAGCTTCAAAAGGTTCTAAGTCATGTTGGATAACAACTTCTTGAATCATTTTCTTCTTCTTTGGATCGTAACCATCAAATAATTCTGGTTCGATTAATCTAATACCTGAGTGATCTAAGATTTCTTCTTCGTATTTGGCCTTGATATCTTTATCGTCAACTGGTTGTTGAGTCTTGGCATCAATCCATCCAGAGTATGGCTTACCCTTTAAGTTACCATTATGGTACTTAATCAAACCCATAATCCAAGCCATTTCAATGGCACCTTCCAAGGAAAATTCACCAGTGGCTTCCATTTCCCATCTGGTTCTTGCATTACCCCATGGACCGACTTCGGCGAACCCAGTAACAACAATAGTAGATTCTAAGTCTAACATACCTTGTAAATCTGGAGCTATAGCTCTAACTTCTTCATAAGACTTCAAACCAGGGAACTCGAATTTCATGTTAGCTCTTGGTTGAACAGTTACCTTAGAGTAATTAGCATCAACATTTTCACCATTGATAACCTTTTCCTCAATAGCTGATTCAATAGAAACAGCCCTTCTGATATCAGCAGTTTCTGTCAAATCTGTTCTTAATTTGGAGGTAAATTCCTTCAAGTTTTCGATGAATTGCAATCCACCATTCAAGTCAGCAACAAGTGGCTCTTCTTGACATAATTGAACGATCTTTGGTGTCATCAAACCTAAGATATTGAAGGCCATTTCCTTTTGAGAGAAAGTTCTGACACCTAATTTTTCAATACCTTCAGCAATGATGTTATTACCACCCATTAAACCAGTACCTCTGGTCCAACCGATAATAGCACCACAAATGGTCAATTTGTTACCCCAATCTTCGGAGTACCATCTGTTGAATAAGGTTTCTAAAGAAATCTTAGATTCAGAGTATAAACCATCGAAACCAAAAGTACCGTGATTTGGAGATAATGGTAAAATACATTGTGCTGGTCTGGTTTCGGAGGTCTTTCTGACCTTAATGGCACCTAATAACCTTAACAAGTTAGTTAACATAATTCTGTGAGCTAATTCAGACTTAGAGTCAATGTTGTCTAAACCATTACCGTTTTCTGGGATGGCAGCAAATGGAATAACAGCATCCAAGTCCCAACCTAAACCACCCTTCTTAACATCATCATAAATGTAGTTAATTAAGGATTCAACATCTTGCTTAGAACCTTGGTTGAATGGTACAACAATCAAAGTAGAACCTGCAGCACCATATCTAGAATACATGTTTTGGTAGTACTCAGTGACTTTCTTAGAGAATCTAGAAGTAGTAACAATAACCTTTGCACCACCACTGATTAAACCTTGAAGAATTTCAGCACCAATAGAACCAGCACCAGCACCAGTGACTAAAATATATCTACCTTTGAAAGATAAACCATTCATGGCACAACTCTCTAAACCATCCAAATAGATGGAAGAAAGCTTACGGTCATATTTCCATTCTTCTTTGTGCTTTTTCTTTAAGTGCAAGAATGGGAGGGTTTCATTTCTAATAAGACTAGAAACTGGTTGGTCAATTGCAGTCTTATCTGGTAATGATGAGATTTCGTCATCATCAGATGCTGTAGATAATTCTTCATCAGTTGGAGTACTCGAACCTTCAGCTTTAGACTTCTTGTCAGCCAGATTGGTAACATCAACATAACTAATAAGTTGTTCATATAATTTCTTGACTTCTAATTTAGTACTGCTAGACAAAGATGCATGCTTCGATATTTCGTTGTAAACTCTTGCTAAGTCTTCTTGGACTGATGGTTGTTCAGTCATCTTACCACCTTGAGACATTTCATATACGTATTGTTCGAATTTTCTTACTGAGTCTTTATTAGCTTCTTCGTAGATGATCTTACCCTTAGCATCAACGGTGGTCTTTGGACCGGTAATCTTAGAAACATCCTTGTAAACAGGGTCACTGTTCAATACTTGTTTACAATTATCAATCAATTGTTGACCTAATTTTTTAGCTAATTTATAAGTTTCACCCTTGTATTCAGGACAGTGGTCAATATGATATTGCATAAACTTGATTAAAGTAGGGTTGGATCTGTTCATGATTTGGATACATTGACTGATAGTTTCTCTATCAATGGAGCTTAACTTACCAAAGATGATGTCGTAATACATCGATAAAACATCTTGTCTAGCCCAGTTCCAGTATGAATCGTAAGTTCTAGACTTTAATGGAGAGAAAGTTGGTTGAATACCCTTGGCGTAGAATTCACCATGTTCAGCTTCCCACAAGTCTATTTCCTTTTGCAATACTGAAGAAGCTTCTTTCTCTTTAATAAATGATTTAGCACCCTTATTCAAGTCAACTTGTAAGTATCTTGCTAATACTTCTAATTGTTGTTTGGCCAAAGTCTTACTTTCAGCAGTTAAAGCATCTAAAGCAGCAGAATCAACAACTGCACCTCCAGCACTTTGACCACCAGCACCTGCAGTTGCAGATGATAATGAAATACCGGCAATTGATGCGTATTTATTAGCAACAGAGTCCAAGTACTCCTTTGCTTCGTTATCAGAACCTAATCTACTAGCTGGCTCGTTGGTTAAAGCTAATAATAAAACAGCATCTTGTCTACCAGCACCTAAACCGTATCTTGATTCCAAATATTTTCTGGCAACAGTGATGGAAAAACCACCAGGCATCTTAGAAGACATCAATCTACCTATTAAAGAAGTGGAGGTCTTACCTAATTGGCCACTGAAGTTATCTTGGAATTGCTCAGCTAATTCTTCTAAAGGAGTATCTTCTGGCTTTTCTGGTGTAGAACCGAATTCTTTACCTAAGTCACCTAAAATTTCGTTTTGAACTGTAGACTTACCGTTAACTAAATCCTTAATAGCTTTTGACATAGGAACAGCATCTAAAGACTTCTTTAATTTTTGTGCAACTAAGACATGTAACAATAATGATGCTTTAACTGGCTCATCAGCAATTGAGGCAGCAGCGGCGGCTGGAGCTGCTGGAGCTGCAACTGGTACTGGAGCGGCAGCGGCTGCTGGGGCTGCTGCTGAAGTTGCTGCTGGTTCTGATGTTTCCTTTGCAGGTGGAGCAATATCTTCAGGATCTGGAGTATAGTAGATTTCCTTAGCATCCTTGGAGTAACATAAAACTTGACGCTGTAAGGATAAAGCAGCATCGTATGATTCATATTTGGCCTTAATGGTTCTAGTAGCCATACCTGCCAAAGTTGGAGAAGGACCAATTTCAACAACTCTTTCAGTGTTGTAATCCTTTAAAAACACGTCTTGCGTTTCGATCCATCTGACTGGAGAAGCGAATTGGTACGCCAATAACTCAGTCAATAATGTGTGTGATAACTCCTGTTCAATTTCTGGACGCATCTTGAATTAATATTCGTATAGGGTAGTCTAATAAATATTAGGTGAATTAATTATACTATGGTATTGAAACTTGCCCTATATATCAATATACTTTCAATTGAAATATACTGATAAAAAATTTTGTGAATCTCACTATATATTTATTTGTTGCGTACTGTACAACAGATTTGATTCAACATTTTTCTAGCGCCTGCTGCAAAATGGTCTGGCTGCCTAAAAATGCGTTCTTCTATATAAAAAATCCCAACATTCTCGAATTGTTGGTGGGTGTGCATATTAATTTTGTTTGTGGCATCCAAACCGATGAGGAAATGGTTTTGTACAGCATCGACCTCAATATAAAATTATTTTGTGTCATGAAGACATTTCGAGGCAAGCATTTTGTGAAAAGATGCATAGTAAGGTTATACAAACAACCCCAGACACACAATAACTAAGAAGAAGTATTTCTAACAGTGTTTAAGACGATGTATCCAGCTCTCTAATATACAGAACAAAAGCTTTCGTAAATTTTTCAAATTGTACAATTCAAATCACGTGATTATAAACTGCCCCAGAGAAATAAAGATATGGCAGTTACCCTGATTTTACTAGGAGTATATAAAAAAAAATACTCAATATTTTTAACATAGTAAACAAATATTTTACTTACACCTTCGAGGATTATATAGATCAATAAACGCTCTATCTAAAACGTTACTTCTAGATTTTTCTATTTATATTCACCAAAGCGTATGCCTTCTCATTTACCCTGATTATATTCGTTTATTTTCAGTTTAAACTGGTCTAAGAGAACACTTTCGCAATTGGGAAATCAAATCTGGGTCAACTCCACCCTGGAAGACACCTACTTTTCCACCATGGATTAGCTGGTACCATGTCTATTCGGGACTATTTACTTGATCTATAATCAAAAAAAAAAAAGTAAAGAAAGTATTCTGTAACATCAAAATTCTTACATCTCATAACTTATTAAATGCATTCTTAATATTGAGCTTATTTTACTGAAAAACTATTTGTATTAGTATAGTTATAAACTAAGTGGATTGTTTTATATCACTTAGACACCTGCACCAATGCTATATCAACTGTATTTTCAAAATTCATTCTTGGTACTTTTTAAATGTAATTCTGAAGTCAATATCAATACTGTAGTATTATTAATATATCAACTTTACCTAACTAGGGTATTATGTGATTTTATTTTATAAGTTATAAGTTATAACCGAGATAAATGGGTTTATCGGTAATAACAGTCTCGGTTATAATAATCTCCGCTTAATCTCGGTAATAAGAATTTCCGCCATAAGAATAGTCTCGGTAATAAGGTATAATCCAAAAGTAGCCAAACAAAGAATTCTTAGACCCTGAAAGAATACTGGGGTTGCGCATTTAAGTTTCAACTTCAGCCACTTAAGATAATATGTTCACTAAAAATTATGGCTGTCAAGGAGAATTCAACTGATACTTCATACAATTCTAACTCATTTGAGAATAGCATGAATAGAGATGGAGAGCAATCCATAGAAAATTGTACGAATAGTGGTGTTGGCAATTTACCGCAAGAATTTCATGGGGAAATTGAAGATAATGCTGCTTCAATTGGACCTCATAATGAGATTCCATCTAGAACAATTTCGAGGACTTCTTCTGTAATTGAAAGAGTTCATACCAAGCTCAACTTCTTTAGTAGTCGTCTTAAAGATGAAAGACGTTTCTTGGCTATCAGATTTCTATCTATGTATTTGATTATGGGATTTTTCATTTTAGGTATATTTTCAATTTATTGGGGTGCAGCATATGGTAGAAATGGTAGACTCAAAAATTTAAAAATGTTGGTCATTATAGAAGACGATGTTGAAATAGAGGGCATAAATCCTGTTATCGGTAATACAGTCAGATCGCTATTTGATAATGGCATTGTGGATTATTATGGGGATTGGCACATATATAATTCAACAGAGTTCCAACCTCTTGCCGAGAGGCATAATAATACCGTTGAAGAAGAAATGAGAATGTTATTGCATCACCAAAAATACTGGGCTTCGATTTATGTTAAAGCAAATGCTAGTTATAATTTGTACAATGCAATTATAAATGGTGACACCAGTTATAATACTACTAATAACACCATCATGTCCGCGTATGAAACTGGAAGGGATATAATGGGGATAGGTTCTTATGTGGTCCCTAGTCTTTCATTTGTTGAACAAATGTGGTTAGAAAATCAGAATGAAGCTACATTAAAACTTATTCAGCAGGCACAAAATAAAACACAGGTATTCTCCAATGATAATTCTATCTCAGTACTTGCTGCACCAATCCCTTTCAATTTTGTGGACTATATCCCATGGAATGAGCCCGTCTTGGTTGCTCCATCTCAGGTTGGTTTGATTTATATGATCATTGTAACTTTTTTCCAAGTTAACATTTTCCTGGAGCTTCATCAAAAGGTTGCAAGGTATAATTTAAAACCATTACACTATATATTATATAGATATATTGGTGCTGTTGCTTCTTATTTCTTCCTTAGTTTATTCTATTCTTTGGTAACTTTGGCTATGCAAGTGGACTTTACGGTAACCTTTGGTAAATCCGGATTTTTGGTCTATTGGATGTTGTCATTCTTAACTATGTGGGCAGTAGGCTCTGCAAATGAGCTTATTGCGTTGTTAGTGATACCAATTTTCCCACCTCTTTTAGGTTTCTGGTTATTGTTTTGGGTTCTTATAAATGTCACACCAACATTCACACCTTTAGCACTTTCTCCAAAGTTTTTCAGGTATGGTTATGGTCTTCCAATTCATAATTCTGCAGAAGCTACTAAAGTGATCTTTTTTAACACTTATAAAGGTGAATTGGGTAGAAATTATGGAATTATTGTTGCTTGGATTGTCATCATAACTATATTGTACCCATTTGGTTTGAAGTTTTTTGGTCAAAGTATGGCTAAAAAAGCCCAAGCTGCGAAAGCTGCAGAAGCTACAAATGAGTCGAAAGTTGCAAATACCTCAGACGCTCCTCGTGGGAGGGAGTAGTTCTCTTATATAAAAAATTGAACTTTTAAACGATAAGTTCGTGTATGATATATTTAGTGCTAGAGTAATAAACCTTTATTTTTTTATATATTGCCATTCCATTTTCACTATTCCACGCGTGCTTAGGACCCCATGTATATCTATAATATTTTACATGGGGCTTATGTCATAACGTACATATTTTTAGAGTAATTGCTGGAACTTGAAATAAAACAGTTTCAACTATTTTGCGTATATTTGCGTTATATGCGTTATTTGTCAGCTGCTCGTTAATGCCGGTCATTAGGCGATAACGGTGCTACTTCCCGAAACAATTTTAACTCCATCTTAAAATTATTTTTCGCATTCTTATAAACACCGTCTTAACTCCCAAGCGGTATTTATAAGCAGAAGTATATAAAGCCTCCACAATAACATCACTATAGATTACAGATACATAATTGTATCATGGAAGATCCTAATTCAATCAAAAATAGCATGGGTAACGAAGATGAAAATACCATTGGGGATACTATGGATAGAGCTAGTATCCATCAAGATGGCTATTCAATAGAAGGTTACCACGGGGAAATTGACAATAATGAAACGTTAAATGCACCGCATAATGAGATGCCATCTAGAACAATTTCCAGGACTTCTTCAATAATCGAAAGAGTTCATACCAAGCTCAACTTCTTTAGCGGTCGTCTTAAGGATGAAAGACGCTTCTTGGCTATCAGATTTATATCAATCTATATGCTTATGGGATTTTTCATTTTAGGTATATTTTCTATTTATTGGGGTGCAGCATATGGCAGAAATGGTAGAATCAAAAATTTAAAAATGTTGGTCATTATAGAAGACGATGTTGAAATAGAGGGCATAAATCCTGTTGTCGGTAATACAGTCAAATCGTTATTTGATAATGGCATTGTGGATTACTATGGGGATTGGCACATATATAATTCAACAGAGTTCCAACCTCTTGCCGAGAGGCATAATAATACTGTTGAAGAAGAAATGAGAATGTTATTGCATCACCAAAAATATTGGGCTTCGATTTATGTTAAAGCAAATGCTAGTTACAATTTGTACAATGCAATTGTAAATGGTGATACCAGTTATAATGTTACTAATAATACCATCATGTCAGCATATGAAACTGGAAGGGATATAATGGGAATGACTTCTTATGTGGTCCCTAGTCTTGAAGTAGTTGAACAAATGTGGTTAGAAAGTCAAAATGAAGCTACATTAAAACTTATTCAGCAGGTACAAAATAAAACACAGGTATTTTCCAATGATAATTCTATCTCAGTTCTTGCTGCACCTATTCCTTTCAATTTTGTGGACTATATCCCATGGACTGAGCCTGTCTTGGTTGCTCCATCTCAGGTTGGGTTGATTTATATGATCATTGTAACTTTTTTCCAAGTTAACATTTTCCTGGAGCTTCATCAAAAGGTTGCAAGGTATAATTTAAAACCATTACATTATATATTATACAGATATATTGGTGCTGTTGCTTCTTATTTCTTCCTTAGTTTATTCTATTCTTTGGTAACTTTGGCTATGCAAGTGGACTTCACGGTAGCTTTTGGTAAATCCGGATTTTTGGTCTATTGGATGTTGTCATTCTTAACTATGTGGGCAGTAGGTTCTGCAAATGAGCTTGTTGCATTGTTCATAATACCAATTTTCCCACCCCTTTTAGGATTCTGGTTATTATTTTGGGTTCTTGCTAATATTACACCAACATTTACACCTTTAGCACTTTCTCCAAAGTTTTTCAGGTATGGTTATGGTCTTCCAATTCATAATTCTGCAGAAGCTACTAAAGTGATCTTTTTTAACACTTATAAAGGTGAATTGGGTAGAAATTATGGAATTATTGTTGCTTGGATTGTCATAATAGCTATATTGTACCCATTTGGTTTGAAGTTTTTTGGTCAAAGTATGGCTAAAAAGGCAAAAGCACAAGCAGCAAAGGTTGCAGAGGGAAAGGAGTAATTGCATTTATCTTATTTATTTTAGACCAACTTTATATGTTTTAAACTTTCAATAAAGGAATTAATGATAAGGTACATCTATTCTTTTCATAGAACATAAGTCATTATTAATAATATTACATCCTATGTTATACCCAAATACGTCCTGATGACCAGTATGTCCGAACATCACATATCTTAACGTTTTGGGGAAGCTCTTCAACATCCCACTGATCAAATCAGGAGAAATTTTATTATCTGTAATATCAATTTCAATTAATCTGGTATGTTTCACACCATCATCATTAAGTCCTATCATATTTGTAGATAATTTATCTAATAAATTGCTAGATAAATTCAATATAGTCAAGTTTGTTTCACATTGTTTAGGAAATTGCAAGTTAATTGATTTAATATAGTTAAATGAAAGTTCTAAAGTTTCCAATGATATGAACAATTCAAGACTGATACGCTTAAGTCTATTATTTGATAAGTTTAAAGATTTTAGATTCTCCAAATTTTTAAAGAACGATTTCTCAATTTTTTGTAGTTTATTCCCTCCCAAGTTAATGGAATCAAGTGAATTAGGAAGGACACATGACTCCTTGTCTAAGATTCTTATATTATTTTGAGATAGGGAAATAAATACTAATTGTGAGTCATCTTCAAATGTAATATTTTTAAGTCTATCTATTTCACACCCACTTATACTAATTTCTTCTAATGACTTTTGGAAATTGATATTCGCTAAGACTTTAAATTTACAATTATCAAGATTAAGAACTTTTAAACCTTGAGGAAATATAATATCATTCAAATTGGAAAAATTGTTATAATTCAAGTATAAATACTTTAAGCATAATTCTTCACCCCAATAATTTTTTGAGAAATCAATTCTTCCTCTTAGACTATTTTCAGTCAAAATCAACAACTCACATTTAACAGGAAGAAGCAATGCTGAAATAGTTTTTATTTTATTCGAACCTAGACCAAGGATTTTTATCGCTTCTGGAAACTTAATGTAATCGACTGATGTAATTTCATTTACTTCAAGAGACAAAAATTCAATAGAATCAGGAAATTCAAGTTTTGATAAATTATTACCAATACCAGTATTCGTTAGTTTTAACATTTTCAACTTTGAGGGAAAAAATACTTTTCTTTCCCAATCGATAGGATTATCAGATAAGTCAAGCATTCTAAGAGATTCCAGCAATTTGATAGAATTTAGGTCATTTATCTTGTTGTTTGATAGATTTAAATCCGTGAGATATACGCCAGACTTGAAAAATGGAACATTACTTTGAGATATTCTTAATCTTTTTAACATGGAGTCCGAAAAGTCTAAATTAAAATCTGCTGAAATATTTGAAAGCCCTAAGAAATCTAAATTTTCAGCTTTCGTTAGTAGTTCTATAAAATTTTCATCAATTCCGTTATTTAAATTATATTCAATTTCCAAGTCAGTTAGTGAAACAAAGTTTTTCAAAATTAACTCTTTGGTGAACATAGGATTAGTTAAGTGCTTCACATTTTTCAATTTGATTGATTTAACATTTTCAGGAAATAGGTACGGAATTGAATCCTCTTTAAAAATGCAATTACCAAGTTCCAAGTACAATATACCTAATGGGAGTGAAGCACTAATATGAATAGGTTTGTTGGTATTATATCCATTTAAATTAGGAAAGATGACTAGACTTTTGACTGATTTTGATTCCGCAATCGGAGATATTATTTGAACATTGCTGTTGTGGCAATCAAAATTGATTAAGTTAGGAAACTTCAATAAGTCAAGTAATAGATTCCCACTGTAGTTATATATTGATATTGAAGAGATGTAGTTCCTTAGCTTGAATAAACGTTCTTCAAAAATTACATTTAAATCAATTAAGTATAATATCCCCGGGTCAAACTCTAGTTCTATGTTATATCGAACATTTGAAGGAGGAAGTGACGTAATAATCTTGATGCAATTTTCCAAATCAATGATTCCCCAGATATAAAAACATAGAGATATAGGGTTATTCAAATATATTTCTTCATGTTTTAAAGTAAAATCAATTAACGTTGATAAATGACTAGGTGCTTTCAAAAATTCAATAGTTGATTTATCATAGAAGGACGGTATCCTCAAGTATATTTCAATCAAGCTAGGTACTATTAACCGATTGTTATAGGTTAAATTCGACTCTTTGAGTCTATATTTTAATGCTTTTTGTACGTTATTATTTGTATCTAAAAATGTAACTGATTCAAATAATTGTATCAATTCCTCAATTTTTAAAAGTTTAAAGACTTTATAAAGAAGTTCAAACGGAAGCTTGTCTAAAAAATATATATAATAGTCCCTATTATAAACCATTAATAGTATAGACGTCTTTCCATTATCTTTATGGGCAACCGATATCCCAAATTAATTAGATTTTTTGCTTGAGTTAAATAATTATGCGCGCTCCGGGAAAATAAAATAAGCTTTGAGAACTAAAGGAATGTTAAGCATATATGAGGCTTCATAAGGCTTTATTCGATACTTTAGCCTATACTATGGTCTTACATTTTCTAAAACTTAGTTCACAAGCAATAAAATAAATATAATCTATATAAATATAAAAGGTAAAAATTTAACAAAAAACTAATATAATTCAATTTTTTATCTTAAATTCAAGTTTATCAAAAAAAGTATAAGGATCTTCTTTGTTTTTGCAATAAAAATGAACATCTCTAAAATGTCTTAAATAATTGGTCAATGGCTTGAACTTTGCCGTTTTCTTACTGCAATTTACACCTATGACGTTATAGCAACATGGACAAATTATTCCTTCTCTGTCCAATTCATGTGCTTTTGTTTTTTTAGGTCTCTTCTTATTAGGACTTTCTGGCTTAACCAATTTGTAGAGCCCATAATATAAAGGGTTTGGTGTCAAGAAATTATCTGTAAACACACCATGCTGGAGGGCAAGATGTTGAGCATAAGCAGAAGTTTTAATCTCATAAAAATGCAAATCAGGACAGTAAGGACACAACCCTGATCTGGTCAGGTTAAAAGGTAACTGTGGAGTAGATTCAAGGTCAATGAGGTAGCGTATATACTGTGGCTCATAGGGTTTAGAAAGGTCAAAGTTCTTATTTTTTTCATAAACGGTATCTCTACTTTGATTTCTCAAATGATACTCTAAATCATAGCGAATATATCTCTTTCTTCTAATTTCTGTAACTGTACTGGAATTGGGAAATAACCTAATTAACTTCCTATCATGCATTTCAGAAAAGTAACTAGGAGTTTCATTTTTTGCAATATTTTGCAACTCCTCGCATTCCTCTACTTCAGTAGGTATTTCTATACCTTCATAATTGAAGGATCTTTTAAATAACACAACATTTTTAGAGCCTTTCGGTCTCTGTTTAGTTATTCGACCATAGTTCCTTCTTAGAGTGTGTTTTGTTCCGTACCTATTCAGTTTACTGTGTCTCTTTATTTTCTCAATAGGTGATAAATATGCGGTACTTATGCATACAGGCAGGAGAGGACCATCACTCATATTCATACCTTGTGCTTGTTGACACATGTTTCCATAAGAATATTCAATATCCAAATTTTCAATTCGTCCCCAATTAACTGAGTTATCTTTGTCAGCCTTCAATAAGCAATCCCAAAAATCCTCTGTTGTATTGAAGTCAAAAATTGGCAACTTCATTGCAAACTCGACATATTCCTCTGAATTATCTGGAAGAGCATCTTCAAATTTAAACAAGCCATCCCAATAATGGCTCTTGGTTACCAAATTACTCGCATTTTGTGTTACATCAAGGTTGCAATAGCTAAAGATATCTTCATTTTCATAAGATTTTCTAGATATCTTAGATTCCAATTCCATCATTTTAATGAAGGAAGAAAAGAACAATTATAGGTGATTATGAGATTTATATATTATCTAGAATTTACAAATGGAAGCATTTTAACTCACTTTATTTAATGCATCCAATCCTATTAGTGATTTTGCGTCAAAATCATCGCCTTAAAGAAATATTTATAGATTTGCCGTAGAAATACCCCTTTCAATAGTTATATATAGTTACAAAGATGACAATAATTGCCATTATAGATCTACTCTGAGGAATAATGAACTATGCTTCTTAGAGCTATGAGTGACCTAAATCGAGATCTGGAAGGTATTGCTTGTTTTTTATGCTTGTACAAAATCATTGAGGTATTTTAGATTATTTCACAGATAGTATATTCCCGGAGTATATTGCAATTTGAAATTTACTAACCAGCGAAGTTCAAGGCACCTGGAGGTGTAATATTCTTTTGTTTCTGTGATATGCAACATATCATTAGTCTATAAAGTTTTATTAATTTTAATCAAAGTTGAATAATTCCTGAGATATACCAGTTAAATGCTCCTTTAGATCAATCTTCTATATTATATCTAATTGCTTTCTATACTATTATCGTAGCTATCTAGATTATGACGTTGTATCTGTACACCGCATTTGAAATCCTTATCACGACAGACACAATATCATTTATGTGTCTCAGCCTGTATATAAAAGTACCGATAAGATTAGATAAGATCCCTTGTTTATAACTAGGAATAAAAATTCCCAAGGGTATAACAAGTAATTCTTTTACTAGATTGATATATATATTGAATCTTTTAATCAATTTTTTAATTGTTAACTTGAGAAATAGATATGACAAGACTCCACGGTGATAGTACAAAAATAAGAAAAGTGTATGTACAGAAATAGCATAATAATAATAGATATTAACATAAATCAGCCACTCAACTCCTAAAAAAGGCTACAAATTAGGTAGCACTTCTGCCTCTTGGAAGAAAATCAAATCTGCTACTTTGAACAGGAAGCGACAGGGATGCAATTCTGAAAACGTGGACGGCATGAATGATGAACAGGATAAAATATTAATCGATTATGGTAAAAGAGGCGAAATTTATATCTTCTATATTGATAGTAATATGGTTGAAATATGGGATTGGTTTCCTAAATTTATAGAAGAAAAACCAGAAAATGAAACCTTGTATTTACATGGTCAATATACCATACCTGCTAATAACAGCAACGAAGGAGACGAAAGAATACTATATGATATGAGATACTTGGAAGAAGAACCTAATAGTGAAATTAGCTTATTGTTATTCTATAATAATAGTAAGAACTATGTTTTCGAAATCTGCAATCTTATTCCTGAAAGTAATGAGGTTTCTATTAAGCAAGTCTTTCCGGTACCTGATTATCTACTTGGTCAAAATTGTCTGCAACATATTAATTTTAAGATAAAGGCAAATAAAAACTTTATAGTCTATGGAAATCAAGAGGGTTACTCATATATATTAAGGTTCGATACTGAAACAAGAAAATTTGTTCCAGGAAATCATCACTCCAGTTTGAATTCTTTTAAAACCAGCACCAGGAATTATCTCCCCAAAGAGATAAATGATATGGCCAATGAAAATGAAGTTATTTTTCGAACCAGTAATTATGAAGATATGCCAATATTTGACCTAGTCGGTAACTGGCTAGTATATTCACCTAGGAAAGATGAATTTAAAAACAATATATTAGGTATTGGATGCGATAAGATCAGCTTAGATGACTTTGACCCCATAATACAAACGAGTCAAAAGAAAAACCATCTGACAACTCGAGAATACACACCAGTTAAGTTACCTCCACCAGGTCCATTATTGAGTAGATTAGTTTCTTCATTTTCAAGTAGCGCACTTGACGGAATTTTCAAGATCTCTGAAGCTAGTAGTAATCTAGTACGAGAATATCTTAACAAAGAACAGAAATTTAGATCGCTTTCTCCTGATGATAAAGAATTTAATGTTATTTTAAACTCATTAGGTAAGACTTTAGGGAAAATATTATATTCAACTGCTTCGAGTACTGTTTCAACCTTGCAAAGAAGTGCAGTAAATCTTAAACTTCATGATAATCAACATATAAAAATAATAGACTTATCCAATGACCTGACAATTGCCACATTTAGAGCACCTGGAGGCGTTTCAAACTTATCACTCTCTCCATTTGATTCACAGTTGGTTCATTCAAGCTTGAGAGGAGACAGCTTTTATATATGGGATTTACACAAATTACCCCACGAAGTGTCATTGGTTGGAAAATTTACCAGAGGTAAAACTTCAGCAATAATACGTGATATTTTCTGGTTTATCAACAACCATGACCATGATATAACTGGTAATAATTTAGGCTTTGGGTGTATTAGTAATTCGGGTACAGTTCATTGGTTTAATGTGAATTATTTATTCGGGAGTTTATTAAATCATCCTAATATTTTAGGTAAAGAAAAATTTGAAGATTCCCTTAAAGAGCAATTTAAAGATTCGTGGATTCTATCCTCTTTGAATGCAAAGAGGTTTATTAAATTGCCAAATGTATCAAATACTAATATTGGAAATAAAAATATTTATTTCAATCAATTAGCAATAATAGATGATAAGAACCAGGTTAAACTATTATCATCCTTGAATGGTAATCATCAATACAAATATGTGATTCCAGATCAGCCTATACTAACTAATATAGAGTATTCAAAACCAGCTAGAAATACAATTGAACAAAATGCTAATATTCATCCATTATCACAAACAGAAATTGAGACTTGCGCACCATACTTGAATCTTATAAATAATAGAAATATTACTTTCTCAACTTACAATTTGAACCAAGAAGGTAGTATGGTTGATGGGCTTAAATATCATTATGAGTACTTCGGAAATGCCATACCAACCAATTTGATTAAATTTCCCAATAATAATTATGAACATGAAATAAAGTGTTTTGACGATAGTCTAACATGTAAGTTCCAAGGAATCTTGATTGATGAAGCAACAAGTTAATAATATTTACAATAATTAAAATAATCTTCTTAATACCTTAATAATAACCTTTTATTTCGAATATTTTCTATTATGTAGATTATACAATCTAATTATTTGCAACGTAATAATAAACATAGTTTAACACAATCTCATTAAATAAAGTGTCTCAAGATTTCTAATACAGCACCTCCACATACAAGGAAAAGTAATACTCCTAACCAAAACTTACTAACAGGGTACTCCACCTTTTGATTAACTTCTCTTGGTTTGCCTTGTTTTTCAATGTTCTTTTTTGCCCATTTTGAGTTTGCGGCCCTTTGCTTTGGAGTTTGTAATGCCTATTGTTGTTAGTATTTATTCTAAGTATTTCAAAAGTTAATAACTTACCATTATAAAAATAGAGAATTGACTAACAACTTTATTAATATTATTGATTTCAGTTGAACAAATCTATAGATTACGTGTCAATACTAAAAATTGATCTATCAAAATATAAAAAATAGCGCCGCCCGGTTTCGATCCGGGGACATCAGGGTTATGAGCCCTGCGCGCTTCCACTGCGCCACGGCGCTTTTCAGCTACTTTGTAAAATATGTATTTGAATATACCAAGTAAACAACAATATTATCTTTGTAGGCTAAACCTTGTTGATTGACCAAATTTACATTGTCTTCCATAACTATGACGAAAAACATTATCTAGTGGATATGTGACAGCTTCATTAAAGTATTTTTGTTCTTTTTTGAAATTCAGAATTATTAAATTAGCAAGGGGATATTTGTATTCTTTCTGTAAAGATTTACAAGACATTTATTTTGTTTAAATAGCTTTGTCAAGTGGAGTAAGGTAGCTAGCTATAAGATCCTTAGAACCTCTCTCCTTAAATCCAGCCTTCATCAATGCTTCAGTAATATAAAAACAGGTACACTGTCTTCCATAACCCTTAATATGAAAGAAGCATTACTCCTATCTATAATCTTTCAAAAGATGGCCCTTCTACTATACCTTCGCTATTACTGGGTTTTAGTCATTTAGTATCCAAAAAGACTGTGTCTTACTTCATCGTATAAATCTGGATTTAAGCGAATCCGTTCCTTATTGGCACGGCTGAAATAATTTCATCTTTATCTTTACCTGTGAAATACAATTCGTCATTATTTCCATGTTGATTAATTCGTTAATCTATCTCTTCTATTGTTTGGGCAGCTATTTTTAAATTTTTATGTATGCTCTTTGTGTAACTTTGGATTTTGCAATAAGATTTTGGATAAATGCCTTCAAAACTGAGTACAGATTAGATCTTAACTAGAATTATGGATTGGGATTATGCCATTTCCTAAAATATAATATTGATAGCGTAATAAATATAGTATATTGGTAAACACGAAAATTTTTAATCTTACTGTAATTTAAATAGGATTTTTGAAAAATCCGAAAAAGGATGATGATACCATATTTAAAGATTATATCATAATTATTATATGTATACTATGAGAGTTGGAATAATTTTTAATTGATAACTTGTTTCGTTTATTTTATTTCTTAAATACATACTATTACAATTTTTAAATTTCAATAACTTGTTATTGGACTAATCATACTCCCCATATCTTCCCTACTTTTACCATTCGAAGCAACACGTTCAACGCTCCTCACTGCTTCTAACATAGTAGGCGAGTTGTCAAGCATCTCTTCTTGGAAATGATCAACCTCTTTCCATTCTTCGTACCACGAATTATTAAATTTCAATTTCAGGTTACTTTCAGGAACACCATGATGTACCGGTGCTACCCAAACCATCAAGATATAATATATAATAAACGAGACACCGAAACCAACTAGAAAACTTAAATCGTATACTTTGGTGGCATTTTCTGGAACACTTAACCCAGTAGCACCCACAAAACCAACCATGTTCGGCAAAATACCACAAATATAAGCTGCAAACGCTCTCCAGTTACACCCAGCAAAATTATATCTATAATATGAAGTTGTTTTACCTTCAGTTACGTTAACATTCATGGTGTATAAATGAGTAAGTTCAATGAATCCTTTTCTTATTACATAATAATCACAGGCAACAACACCAGAAATAGAAGATAAGAAAACAGCATATGCAGATAAAACAGTTGTAAACTTGGATGATGAAGCCATTAGCTTCCAAGGACAAATACATAATGCCAAAGCTGCACACAAAAAACTTCCTCTCCTAATATTTAAGAAACGAGGCAACATTGCAGTTACATCAGTACCAAAAGACAACGAATTAGCACTAATATTGGTACCCAATTGAGCCAACGCAAATGAAAATGCAATCAAAAAGGACCCACCTCTGTTTCCAGGAGTATAATCGTTTAAAAAATTATCCAAAACTTCTAATGGTGACCATAAAACTTCTCCATAAAGTATCAGGGAAGCAGAACTTACCAAAATACCAATAAGACATGTAATTGAGAAACAGAGCGGTATTGAAGCAATATAAACCCAATATTTAATTGCTGTTGATGGCTTATCTGCAAATCTTGAAAAATCAGGAGCATTCGTAATTAAAGTAGCGAAATTGGCAAGACAATTCATAGTTGAAATAATAAATGCCCATGCTAAATCCGAACCATGCAATTTGGATTTTTCATGTATTACAGGTCCTGCCCCTTTAGCCTTCACCAAAGTCCATACCAAAAATGAAATACCTGCGACAGGAACAACATATGACTTAACGGTAAATAAATGGCGAATTTGGTGTGGTGGAAAGTAAAGGGCTGGAAGAGAGAAGAGCCAGAAAAGGAAGAAACTTAAGTATTCGAAGGTATTCACACCAGCATTAGGACCAAATGTATTATGCATTGTTTTGTCAATATTCTGACCAAAAATGGACCTTAACATTACTTGTACACATTGGCCACCGACCCAAGCTTGAACTGAGTACCAGACACAACTCATCACAACACGGTTTAAAATGGGCCATAATGAACCAAATATCCCAAATGGAGCTCTAATAGCGACCGGAAAAGAGATATGGTTATAAATACCAATTCTAGCGTTAAATGAGACAAAAAAACCAGTCAAGAAATACCCAAGCCAAACTGATAGCCACGTCTGCCACCAAGTCATTCCTGCTTCGACCCCTGTAGCTGCAATTTGCCATGTATTAATATTGAAAGAATCGGCGATCCAGAAGCATACATAATTATACCATGACCAAGTCCTCCTGCTTTCTTCAACAGGTCTCAAATCAAAGTTGTATAAAAATTGCTGTAATAAGGATAAATCCTTAGTTTCTTCTATATCAACCTCAATTAAAGTAAGTAATCTCTTGTACCACGGATTCTTCTCAATAGTACTATCCACTGCACCTTCCGCATAATCTATCAGCACAGGTTCTTCTTTTGTATCTTTATAAGTCCCATTAGATACCATTTTAATAAGGAGTGAATTCTTAAATATATTTTCATAGGATCTGGTCTTATTTAAAGTTCTATTGTATTTATCATATCTCAGCAACTTTGTGATATTGTTTGCTCAAGATTGCCGCACGTCGATAAGATAAGAAAATCAAAACCCCTCCTATCCGTAAGATTAACTTGAAGATTGTAAAATTAGGATTGATATTTTGAGGATTCACCTATCAAAATTAAAAATTTGATTAATATATCTCTTATCTAGTAATAGAACTACAATGAGAAAATTTGATATCTATCAGTAATAAACAAGACAAGCTTAAACTCGCTCAGCTTCGTTTATACAGCTAGAAGTTGAAAAGGAAATTTTATGCACAAAAGATAACAAATTACTGAGGGTGAAAAAGTATTAGAGATTTTATTTATTGATTTGATTGAAATTCCCATTTCTTTATTTGTCCTTGAGTATGTGGTTTCTGTCTTGAGAACAAAAAATAGTTCGTTGTAGAGATAACTTCGAGATTTGATTATACCATTCTTTTTGTGTCTTTTTGTGTCTTTACCAGTCCAATAACCAAAATACATATCACGTGAGAGAACTTACCCCTCAGTTTTAATAAGAATTTATAGCCCCGTAATTGAAGTTCGGCTCAAAGACCTACTAATCCGTTAGAAAAGTATTCCATTTACGCGTATTGCTAATAAAATATTTTAGCGGGATACCCTCAAATGGCCCCCTTTGTTACTTTTAAATATTTTAACCATTTTTGAATAGAAATTCCTATGGCAAAAACTACTAAATACTGTATGTCCCGTGGCAATTAGACTTTCTTGTATTTGCATTTAGACCATTCAATTAACCCTTACTGTCATTTGATTAAACTATCTTAATAACCATTCGGGAGCTATTCGGTAACTATTTACCAATTTATAACCGAAGCGCCAATTATTTCTGTTTTTTGCGCTTACCCCACAAAAATTTAGACCGAGGGATTTTGTCTTGATCTAATAAAAAGTTGAAAAAATCCTAGTTTATAGAAATAAAATAGACCACCTAGCATTAAACAAAATGACATCTTTATTGAATGATAGCCCAGAACATGTAAAGGAGTTGCTTCTTGCGAATGCTCCATTAGATGGATCATTGTCACACTTCTCTGTTCCAGTTCCAAACTCGACTAAACCAGGCTATTCTCCTGTTTACAGGAACAAATACAATCCAAATAGCTTAATTAGCATTATACACCCTTCCTTGCAGACGTTGAATGATCTTTTAGAGTTTTCGCTATACAATAATCCAGATGTGACTGGTTTGGGTACAAGAAAAAAGCTAGCAGATGGAAGCTTTGGTGAGTATGAATTTGATAATTATTCTACGATAAAAAGTCGTAAGAACAATTTTGGTTCCGGTTTACTCTTTATTTTACAAAACAACCAATATATTACTGAATCTGATAGCCATAATAAAATTAGAAATTATGGAGCTACTGACGAATCTTTTATCGTTTGTTTGTTTTCCGGTAATAGATCCGAATGGGCAATTGCAGACTTAGCCTGTGCTACTTTTGGTATTACAAACACAGCTTTATATGACACATTGGGTCCAGAAACATCTCAATATATTTTGAATGTAACTGAGTCCCCTGTAGTCGTGTGTGCAAAGGATAAAATCGAAACCTTAATTAACTTAAAGGAAAAACATCCTACAGAATTAGCCAACCTTATCTCATTGGTTTCAATGGATAGCTTAGACCTAACTCCAGGATCTAAGGATAGTGGCTTATTAGAGTTGGCTAAAAAGCATAATATCACTCTTTATGATTTTAAACAAGTTGAAAGATTTGGTGAAATCAACCGAGTCACACCTATTAAGACTACTCCTGATACTCCTTATACTATATCTTTTACATCTGGTACTACTGGTGCTAACCCTAAGGGTGTTCTTATCACCAATAGAAATGCTGTTGCTGGTGTTACTTTCTGTGTCGCTAAATTTGCATACGAAGAACATCCTACAGCTTATTCGTTTTTGCCTCTAGCTCATATTTATGAGAGAATGAATTTATGGCATTATTTATTTAGAGGATTTGAAATCTGTTTTCCACAGTCATCTTCTCCTTTGACATTGTTTGACGATCTTAAATATGCAAGACCTCATGTATTATCCTTAGTACCAAGGGTCTACACGAAGTTAGAAGCAGCAATCAAATCTCAAACTATAAACAACACTGATAAGCCTTTATTAAGAGCTGTATTTACAAAAGCTATCAATAAAAAATTAGAACTTCAATCTAAAACTGAAGTAGATACTGGTAATCACTTAGTTTATGATAGGGTAACAGCCCTCTTAAGAAAGAAGTTAGGTTTTGATAGACTTCGTAGTTTTAGTACGGGTTCTGCTCCTATTTCTCCGGAAACGGTTAAGTTTATCAAAGCTTCATTAAACTGTGGTATGGGTCAAGGTTATGGATTAACTGAATCTTTTGCTGGTATCTCTTTTTCCAATATTTATGAAGCAAACCCTGGTTCATGTGGTGCTATAGCAATCACAACTGAAATGAGATTAAGAGAAATCCCAGAAATGAATTACTATGCTAATGACAAAGAGGGACCAAAGGGTGAATTGCTCCTTAGAGGTCCTCAAATTTTTGAAAGATACTACAAGAACAAAGAAGAAACCGAAAAAGCATTCGATGAAGATGGATGGTTTAAGACAGGTGATGTAGCAAGAATTGACCCTGAAACTGGTAGACTTTACATTATTGATAGAGTTAAGAATTTCTTCAAGCTTGCTCAAGGTGAATATGTCACTCCTGAAAGAATTGAAAATAATTATTTGTCAAGATTTCCTTTGGCAGCTCAAGCATATGCTCATGGTGACTCCCTCAAGACTTTCTTGGTTGGTATTATTGGTGTTGATCCAGCTGGTATTGAAAGATGGATCAAGGTGAAATTTGGAAAGTCATTTACTAATAAAGATGACATTGTGAAGTTTTTGAATCAAAGGGAAACAAAGAAAAGGTATTTAATGGATATGAATGAAACCGTAGCAGATGTTTTCCAAGGATTTGAAAAACTTCACAACGTGTACCTTGATTTCGAACCATTGACTGTTCAATCTGGTGTAGTTACTCCTACTTTCAAGATTAAAAGAGCCTTTGCTTCGAAGTACTTCAAGGACACTTTTGAAAAATTGTATGAAGAGGGTTCTATTATCAAGGATAATAAATTATGAGTTAAATTAGATACTATATATAATTTTTATCTTAAATATATTTATATGGATTCATAATGCCGTTTGGGTCGTAGTGGTTTTTAATATTCTTAATTAATTGAATCTCTATATCACTCTTAGAGTAACCAATGTAATTCTTTTTCTGGAAACCTAAACCGTGCTCAGCAGAAATAGAACCTTTCTTAGATTGAATCCATTCATAGACAAATGGTTCTAATGTCTTTTCAACATCTTTATTGTAATCTCTAACACAAATATTTAAGTGTAAGTTACCATCACCAATATGGCCATAACCAATTGCCTCAACGGCTGGTTTCAGTTCATCATCAGCTCCGAGCAATCCTGCCTTATCAAGTTCGCTATTAGCAGCTTCAACCAAGCCATACAAGTCTGCTAAAGGCAATGAAACATCATACTTATAAACTCCTCCAGCAGAAGTAGAAGCCTCTGGAATTGATTCTCTCCAACTCCATAAGTTACGTAATTGAGTTTCATCTTGAGCAATTATACCGTCATCAACTAACCCTTCTTCCATCATATTTCCTAAGAATGTTTCTAATTTTTCATCATCGTGTTCCTTATTAGAACCAGAAGTTTCTATCAATACGTAAAAAGGATATTCGCCACTTTCAATTGGATGTTCGGTTTTCAAGTACTTAGCAGTTATTCTCTGAGAGCTTCTATCCATGAATTCAAATGCAGATAAGATTTCGTTTAATTCTTTTCTAGCTCCAACGAAGACTTTTTGAACAGCTTCATAAGATGAAACAGCAAGGAAAGCAACATTAAAAACTTGTGGTCTAGATGGGCATAATATGGATACACCAGTTATGATTCCTAAAGTTCCTTCAGAACCGATCAATAATTGTTTTAAATCATAACCAGTGTTATCCTTCCTCAACGAGTGCATTGAGTTGTAGATTGTTCCATCTGCCAAAACAGCTTCTAAACCTAAGACACTACCATGTAAGGAACCGTATCTTAATAGTCTCAAACCCCCGGCATTGGTTGCAACATTACCCCCTACGTGACAGGAACCCTTAGCACCAAGGTCTAATGGGAAAATATAGCCATTCTCAGCTAAGAAATTATCGGCATTTTCTAAAATCAAACCAGCATCACATTTTAAAATACCACTGACGTCGTCAAAGGATCTAATCTTGTTCATATTGGCAACTGAGATAATAATTTCATCAAAGATAGGATTGGATCCACCAACTAAGCCAGTGTTTCCACCTTGGGGAACCACGGCTATCTTCTTTTCGTTACAGTACTTTAAAATACTGGAAATTTGTTCGGTAGTTTTTGGCTTCAATACCAACTTGGATTGACCTCTATATTTTCTCATCCAATCTTCGTTGTAGAAGAGTAAGTCATCTTCATCAGTAATAACACCATTAGAGTCTTGTAAGATGCCCCTGAAATGTTCAATATCAGAATCATCTAATTTCTTGAATTCTGGGTTACGTTGAACCTTCTCCTTATATGTTTCTGCAGTCAAAGGAACTGAATTAGTCGAGAACATTTGGACTCCTGACCTTGGATATATTCTCTTAGCTGATACTCCAAGTTGCACATTCTTATATGCAACTTGTCTAATAAGCCTGCTTCTTAACAAATTTCTGGTAGATTTAATCATAATAATCCTTCTCCCTATTTACTATTTGAATATTACGATTAGAGTAATTTTTCACTCTGACCATTTCAGATATTAGATCTAATCACGTGACGAAGGAGTCAGGATTTTGTCAAATAAAATGTTGAGAGTGAATATTTGTGTTCTGAATCTAATCTCATTCAAATTATTTATCACGTGGGTGCTTTTCAGTTCTCATCAATTAGATATCTGCTCTATTTGAGCATTTAAGGAAGGTGTTATCACTAGAATTGTGATGTATAGTAAATTTTATTCGGTATAGCCTAAAGTACTTTAGTCTCTCTTTAACCAATTCTTTATATATAGATCATTATTCTCACAACAGTCAGCTTACAATTGTCAGCTTCAAGCATATAAAGTTATATTTTTGTATACAGGTGCGTGCTCTTCTTGGCTCCTTAGTTAAAATTGGGGAATAAAGAAGTTTGGCAACAAATCTATCAACCTTTGTCAATAAAGAATATCTATGAGCGCACTCAAGGTTATTGTATTATATTTGGCAACGGTAGTGAGTGTTAGCTCAGCCTTACAAATACCTTTTCAGCGGTATTTCCAACAAGGTGGATCCAGGATTAATCCTATTGATAATACAGAGTACGGAGTTCACTACACTCAAATTGAAGAGTCTTCTATACCTATAGATTTGTCTCAATATGACCAAAAATTTGTGATAAGAGTTACGGATATAAACTCAGAAGCATTAAAAGTAATAAGAGATTCAAAGAAAAATGATATTGAATTAAACACATGGGGTAAGAGCAACAAAGGAAAGTATCTTGATGTAGAAATAAACCAGATAAATTTAGATAAGTTATTACAAAAAATTCCTGACTTGGAATATTCAATAATTATAGAAGACTTGGCTCAAAAGATTTTTGAAACCTACCCTCAAAGTAAATTACAAGCAAAAGGAAAGCCTTCATTGGAGAATGACTTCGAAGCTGAATTCCAGCAATATGCCGAACAATTGCAATTGAGTGAATTAACTGATCTTTTCTTTCAAGATTACAGATCATTGGATACCATTTACTCTTGGTTAGAATTATTATCCAAAACATTTCCAGAAGCTTTGAAGGTGGAGGAAATAGGCCAAACATTTGAACATAGAAGTTATAAAGTCGTTCATTTTTCTATACCTGGCGATGAAATTGAACATGAGGATAGAAAAGTGATTGTTATTACAGGTGGTGTTCATGCAAGAGAATGGATCTCAATTTCTTCCGTATTGTACCTGTTGTTTTCTATGATAAATTACTATCAACAAGGTATAGATTCCCATGACGTATTAACGAAGTTAGATTTTCTTTTTGTTCCTGTGTCTAATCCCGATGGATATGCTTATACTTGGACTTCTGATAGACTATGGAGAAAGAATCGTCAAGAGACAGTTATTCCAACTTGCTTTGGAATTGACATTGATCACTCTTACGATTTCCATTGGAAAAATTCTGATTGGCCATGTGGAGAGGAATATAGTGGAGAAGTTCCATTTGAGGCGATTGAATCTAAGATCTGGTTAGACTATTTAAATAGTACTAATCATGATCATAGGATTGCGGGTTACATTGACTTACATTCATACTCCCAAGAAGTTCTTTTCCCTTATGCCTATTCTTGTAACCACACACCAAGAAATGAAGAAAACTTAATAGAATTGGCGTATGGAATCGCTAAAGCCATTAGACTTCAATCTGGTAAAAGATACGATGTCTTGCCTGCATGTGTAGATAAAGATGCAGATTTATTACCAGATATGGGCTCTGGCAGTAGTTTGGATTTCATGTACCATAACAAAGCGTACTTTGCTTATCAATTGAAATTAAGAGATAGTGGTAATCATGGCTTTTTATTGCCAAGCAGGTTTATTGAACCTGTTGGTAAAGAAATATTTGCTGGAATCAAGTATTTCAGTCACTTTTTAGTGAGTGAAGATTAGATTAAGTAAATTTTTTAAGGTACTGCTATTGTATTAAGGTGTCTTATATTTCAACTTTGTTACATTAGAAGAGTATATACTTCATAAATTTAGAAGGACTATTAATTATTTTGTCAGTAGGATTTTTAACTAGTTTTCCGAGATTTCTAGAAAGAAAACTCGTTAAATATCGGCGTAAAAGATTTTCTTATTGTATCTCTAACAATAATGAGAGTGGTTATCCAAAAAGTAAGGAAAGCTTCTGTAACTGTTAATGAAGAAATAGTTTCAAGGTATGTTTCATAGAAAGAACTAAAACATTTTTGAAAATATACTAAAAGTTACAGAATCGGTAAGGGCCTTATGGTTTTAGTTGGTATCTCAAAAAACGATACTGAAGAAGATGTAGCCAAGTTATCTCAGAAGCTTTTGACCTTAAGAATATTTGAAGACTTATCAAATCCCCCTGAAACAAAAACAAAGTGGCACGGTAAGCCATGGTCTAAGTCATTGATGGATGATCCAGAATTGAAAATCTTATCAGTTAGTCAATTCACATTATATGGTACTATCAAAAAAGGAACCAAACCGGATTTTCATAAAGCAGCCAAAGGGGAGGATGCCATTCATCTTTATGAAAAGTTCTTGTCTACCATGAGACAGAAATTGAATGATGACAGCAGAGTTCTTGACGGTAAATTTGGGGAAATGATGGACGTAGATATAGTTAACGATGGCCCAGTTACAATAGTTTGGGATACTAATGATGGTCTATTTTAATTTTAGAAAAATAGTCGAACCTTCTAATTTTATGTATTAATACTAGATAAGAACTGAATAAATCTAAATAGCGTTACTCACACAAGAAAACGCTGGACCATATAGACTCTCATGGTAAGAAGTGATAATGCTTTGAATAGTAGCATATAAACCAGGACCAAGAATATAAATACCAATAAAGATTAGGATGACATTGAGTGCCATTTCAATTTTAGATCCTAAAGTAGCCAGCCTATATATTGCACCTAATGACGACTCTTTACCTTCATCCACTAGCTTTTGGTGTTTTAATTTAAAGTATGCTACCCCCCAGAATATGAACCCAAACCAACAATCAAATAACGAGGACATCATACTTAATAAATCCAGGAAGAATGGAATAACTTCTGCTAAAATAAACGCAAAGATCCAAGTAGCTAAGTTTAATGCAACCCAAATTGACCAACCTTTGATAGTGTGGGTGTTTCTGTGAGATGACTTTTCGTCAAAAATCTTTAAGAAAATGAATTGTGAAGAAACATTACCATATAAGGCACCTAAGAAAATGATTGTTGGAAGAGCAAAACTAAAAGCGATCGTCTTATAATGACCCTTTAAAGATCCGAAAGCAGGAGCTGTCATGTAATATCCACCAACATAAACATAAATGATTGAACCAGCTAATGCAAAAACAACTAGTTCACAAGCAGTGACAATATACAATGCCTTCTTGAAGTCTTTAGGTTTCTTCATCTGAGAAATAAACGAAGGATATGTGATTTGACCCACAAATGTATAAACAATGTTTAAAACAGCAGCCATACCATTAACGTAAGATGTACCTTTTTCTGGCCACAAATTATAAGTGACTGGAACCAGCGATACGAATCCATTAGGATTACCTTGTATCGCTACAAATACCATAGATAGTATCACCGCAACAAACATTGTACCGGCTGAGAAAACTGCAATAAAGGACATCAGGTTAAAAGTTCTAGGTAAAGATATTATGAAACACACAACAGCACCAACAGCAGAAAACCCAACAGTACAAATAGTCGTATTATGAGATACAGTATTGAGATATTTTGCAAAGGTTAAAACATGTAATGATTGAATTAAAGTATTGTTTAAAATGAAACAAACCGCAGTTGCATACCATGCCCATCTGAATTTGAACAAGTGCTCACCTATGTCACACACATTTTGTAAATGGGGATATCTTATACAATATTCAGTGATTGTAAGACCGGTATAGAGAACCATTAAAGACACTCCAACTGTGACAATTAAGCCAGGAACAAGGCCCAAAATGGAGTAACTCCATGGAAAGGACATAATTGCAAGACAGATATATTCGGAGAATAGCAATCCTGCAGTCTTATAGACTGAACAATTTTTATAATTAATAGTTACACTCAGGTTATCACTGGAACTCCATGTTTTTGCACTCTCTAGCTCATCCACATCATTTTTATAATTATATTCAGTTGGTGTCATGGTGTTTCTCTGCTCCTAAAAATTCTGGCAAGAGAATTATTAGAGATGCAGATTACATACATTTATAGTTCAATTCGATGCGCTGAGATTGTTGTATGCGAAGAATAAAAAAGGAATTTAAGGTCGAAATTGATAATGCTTTTAGAAAATGTGGCATTTATCAAACGGATAGGGTTTACGAGATTCAGTTTTCGCCGTGAAACCACAGTAAATCAAGATAAAAATTCGGAAGTTTATCCGTAATATGAACTCCATATTGATGGTAATCCATGCGATGAATAATCACAGAATCTTCCGATTGTTTGCAACTTTCGAGTATTAGTTAGTAGATATGATGGATTTTTAGTTCTCTATGACGTATACCAAGATATATAATTTGCTTGTGATAATTACTCATTTTTATATGCAGTATATATCATCGGCCGATTTTTTTAAAATGGAAGCTATACGAGGTATATAACAAATGTATGACTAGTCATAATATCTACTTCGATATTCCTACGAGTCACTGTGGATCTCACAATCGCTTGTCAAGGTTTCCATCTGTTGTCGTAATCCAGATAGAATTACGATAAATACTCCTCTTTCTAAATGTGGATACATGTCACGTGATTTTGTGAATATATTCTTATTACATAAGTTCTTCATAACCACATTACCCAACGTAAGTGATATTATTCATAGCCTACTGGAAATGGTTGTGATGCAATCATGAATAACCCGATTCGCCCGTTATACATTATTTGTAATACTGCTTCTTTTTAAAACTTAAGTTTCTTGACGTTTAATTACTAGATAATTTATGTAATGTGGGTCTAGTCTATGCCCCAATTTAGTCATAATTATATTGATAGGCGATATTTTGACCACATGTTTAAAAGAAAAAAAACAGGGTGCCCCAATATTTATTTTCTGCATATTAAATTATATCAGCAAGAAGTATTGGCTATAATAGGAAGAGACCGAAATACGGATCAATTTTTTGCATTAGCCTTTATAATATTTTGATTGTTCCTATCAAATCATATTTACTCAAATTAGATTAGTAACGAGCTTTCTATAGTATGTTTATCTATGAGCGTGTTTTGTAAAGTAATAGTAAAATTCCATAAGCATCACAATATAATGATCCATAATATAGGAAACCACTCATCAATTATCGAAAGCCATATAAGTCTCTTTAATTACACCACCGTTATACTTATCTAAATGGGTAATTGGTTTAAAGTAATGACCTGTTATTCTAAACCCCAGAACATAAATTTTATGACGGGAAATATGACGTCGAGTTAGCCTATAGAAGACTATGGATGAGATAATTTTATATTACCATAATCTTCAACTTCATAACGCAAACGAAATGCTTAACCCTAATATAAACACTCCACAAGCAATCCAAGAATATTTAAAATTATCATGTAGGTTAAACCGTTCTGTAGGATCAAATTCAAATTGACTAAATATTGATGTGTCCTGAGAGATATTTGATGTTTTAGTGTCAAACGATAATCCTTTAAGATAATCTATCAAGTTATATTTTCTAGTTAAATAAACGAAAAGTGAGATTAAAATACATGAAAGAAGTAATTGCTTGTCAATCTTAGTATTATTTCTCTTCATTTTCGAAACTTCAATAATTAACAAATATATTTTATTCACAACTTTTTGGTATTCCGGTTTACGGAAAGGTGATGGAATTACCATATAAAATTATGATTAATTAGATCCAACATAGTAGTAACTATTTTCCATCTTCTATTGATAGTTTCATACAATAATACTCCAAATACTCCGATGCCAAAAAAAGCAAGTCCCATATAAATTCCAGTATAAATTCCAGCTAAGAATATTCGTACTATACTGTAGAAAATATCAAGACTAGCTACAAGTATTCCAAGTAATGTAACTAATTTGTCATTATAATTAGGCACTGTATGATTAAATGTAGGTGTTATTGAAGTTCCTGTAATATTAAAGTATTCATCAAAACACGACGAAAATGGTGGGTCAAATAAATTTGGGTCAATAATAACGATAAGGGGAAATCTATTTACAAAATTATCAACAATATCCTTTTTTATGTTATCGGCAATCTTTCGTGATATATCAAGGAAAGTATCCATATAATAATACATTGAATCTATGCTGAATTATGAAAAGATCATATAGCTGTATCACTTCTGATGAAAAAGTTAAGAGGCAAAAATTTAGATTGAATATTTTAACCATCCCTAACGATATACAAAATTTAATATTTTCTAAACTTCAAAAAAAAGATATTATTAGTCTTTCCAGCATCAATAAAGAGCATAGAGAGGAATTGATCTCTACAGTTTTTAAAAATATAAAAGGTACTTGGCACTCTTTAGTCAATGACAAACTAATTTTGAGCAAATATAGTTATAACATTATTCAACTCAGGATAACTGATTGTGATTCTTATTCTGAATGGCAGGTAGACTTTAATAGTTTTCTAAGAAAGTTACCTAATATCAAACATTTATTAATTAATTCTGGGAATTCTTCTAATTGGTTGAAGTATAGATCCAACTGCCAAATAAATGAATTATCACTTTTTTTTGAAAACCTTGAACAACCTACAGTAAATAATGTTATTTCCTCAAGGAGCCCTAGAATTTTCAGTATTGAACATGTTAATAAATTAGAGAACTTAAGAAGATTGAATCTAGATAGTTATCACTTCAATTGGGAGCCTAAAGATAATTTTAAAGTTGCTCATATCGAATCACTCACCTTAAATAACTGTACCTGGGAATATCCGTTCAAGCTTTCACAATTTAACTATAGTGGAACGATTAAGAAAATGGTAATAACTTATTCGAAAAAGAACGCTTTTATCCTCTCGGAGAGATTCAATCAGTTTTTGATTGGGAGTGAAGTATTTGAGAATGTTGAAGATCTTGAGATACTGTTTTTTAATAATGATAGTATTACTTTGAATGAATACAGATTTTGGGAGAAGTATCTATATTGGGCTAATTTTTCTAAATTCTTTGATACAATAATGTTCCCCCTGTTAAAACGTCTAAAACTACATGGGTGGGACTTAAACTTAGAAAATCTTCGTATTTTTCTAAGAAAGATTAACCGTGAGCAAAATAGATTGCAAGAATTAGATATGAGAATAGTCAGTCAGAAATCTATAAAACTTCCAATAGTGATTTCAGAATGCAATGAATTGTTTCCTTTAATGAAGTTTAAACTTAAAATTGACGAGCCATAGTAATAATTTGTTAGTATAGGTATGATAAATTTAATATTAATGATAGTTATGACATTTACGCTTAATTCATTTGTAGATAAAATCAAACTAGGTTTTAAAAAATTCTGATTCTCACATTTGCCAATATACATCAAAAGCACAACGATTATGAATTTGCGTTCATTATTTTGTTGTTTGCTCTTTCCATTCATTATATTGGCGAATACAGAGACCTATCTATTGAAGGTGCCTTACTATTTTGATATTCCATCTCATCACGTTGCAGAAAATAGTGGTAAAAGTGAATTTAAAAAACTTAACTCTACACATTTATTGTTATTGAATCATCCAATTGGTAATAAATTCGATCCAAAAAGTAACACTATATTAACTATCGATTATAATACATTTGAAAATGAAGAGAAGGTAATATTAGTCAAACTTGACAATTATAATAATAATACATTTACAAATGAAGATTTACTCTACTTCAAGTTATGTTGGCCAGCAACCTATCCTTTTAGTTTCGAATTGCAACATGAATATTTAAATCTAGAGAGTATATTACCTATAAATGTTTCAACTCTTGATTTATATCTTGTAATCAAATTGAAATATGACGCATATACATTTGATGAAGATTATCTCGATAAATCAAGTCAGGTAAAGTTTCAATTAGAAATTACTAAATTGCCACATTCATTTTTACCAATACCTATAGAATTATATGATACTATTATGTATTTGGGAGACATTTTGATTGTAACTGTTCAAATACTCGTTCCTTGGTTATTAAAACATTTAACTAACTATTGATAATTCCCCACTGTTATTCTATTTATTAAGAAACATCATGATTTTATCTCATACACCTTATAATATTCGATATTATATATTAATTATTATCTATTAGTTAATTTCCATTGTACTTTGTATACTCCATAGAAATTAGAAAATATTATGAGGGCACATGACTCTCGCTTTGATAAAAAATGACTTGCTAGCTCTCCCTCTCACATAATAATTTTACTTTCAATCAGTCAAAGAACCACTCAAACATGTCATTTGAGGAAGATGACCCATTAGGGCCTCCAAAGAATACTCAAAATTTAGACTTGTCTAAATTGTCTCCTCAAGAGTTACGTATTTATAAGATGTATGGAAAATTACCAACTACAAACCAAATTCTTTCCTCTAAAATTCAAGATAAGAAGTACTTCGATAGTGGTGATTATGCTATGCAAAAGCAATTAGGGGGTTCTGCAAAGAATGTTCCATCTTCAATCCCAATGAGACACCCCAATGCTGAAAAAGTCAAAGAAATATACACTAGAAATTCTATAAGTGGTAGTAATGCTGGTGTATTATACAATGGAAAGCTGAGTCTCTTGAATGAATCAACACCTAATAATGGTGAAGAAAATAACGAAAGCTGATAATTTGCAAGCCAAATTAGTATTATGATGAAGATTACAATACCGGTGTGATATCATGTTAAGTTCGCTTGCATTCTGGAGGCGGTCAAAAAGAATTAAGTTGTGCAGATCTATTAACTTACATGCAATTGTCGGATGTTTTAATTAGTATTAGGTCGTACGTAGTACTAGGTGTTGAGTGAGGGGATAGTTTACCTTAAATAGTTACTTAGTTTTAAACATTTTTTATTTCATCAATTTTTACTTCGCTTATCTCGCATTCTTTGGCATGTTAGTACACTTTCAAAGAATATCAACTAGATACGATAATACTTAATGATTACACTTAGTAAAGTGGAATTCGATAATACCATTGAGGATTTTACGAAGTTATTGGTTGAAAATCTTATTATATCAAGAAGTGATATTGAGCTTATTATAGATAACTTTTATTGCAAACAACACGAAAATAACAACTATTCATTCATACACATAATATTTCCTAACGAAATATCAATTCAGTTTTCCATTTCATATGATGTATTCTATTCAGTACCAATATTGAACTTTCGAACTTATATTAATGACACTCTAACATTCAACTTGGATAATATTGTCAAGAAGGATTTCTTAGGCTTTAATAAGAATGTAGACCTACAAGTAAATGCACATCCTATACTTCAAGATCTGTGGTTTTCCTTGCACCCCTGTGAAACACACCTAGCAATGAATGAATTATTATCGTCATCAGATTTGCTAATAAATTCACAAAAGAATTTAATATATCTTTGCACATGGTTCAACATCTATGGTTTATGTAACATATTTCAATCACTACAATTCCGTCCAAATTTAATATCGTTTTTTTCTAATATATAAAAATTATAATTATATATAAATATGACCATGCAAACAAAGAGTTAAGAAAGTAAAAATTACATTATGATGAAGCTTGCTTAACTTCAGCGAACATACGACAAGGGTATGCGTCAGTGTACATACCATGTTCTGGCTCTTTTAAGATAGTCCATTTGAACTTGTTCAAAGATGGAGCAACAATTGGTTCACCAGACTTACCTAATATTTCACCCTTAACAACTTCTTGAGGAATGCTTGTTAATGTAGAAGTTAAACTAACTTGAGCAGAAGGTTCAATAAAAACTGATAACTCTTTGCTTCCTTTGTTACCTATGGATATTCTTGGCTTTTCAGCTGATCCTAAGTGTAATAATCCAGACACCTTGGTTTGGTTGAATCCATGGACTTGTGGGTAGTTTCTTCTGTAGTCTCTCTTGCTATAAGAATTGTTGGCAATATCACCAGCTGGTATAGTAACAGGTTCTACATAGTTCTTAGCATCTTGAATTCTATCACCTGGTGGACTTTGACGAAAGTAATGAACCATTGGGTTACCTGAGGATCTATTAGGAACCAAGGCGAGAAGTCTTCTGACTTTTTCCCAAATACCAGTAGATTGTGTAGTATATTTCTTCCAAACAGGAACTGGGCCTCCAGACATAGTTACGTAAGAGTATAGGTTGTTTAACTAAAAACTCAGTATATAAAAATATGTAACATTATTGGATGAAGTATTTTGAGATAAATGTTACACAAAACTCATTCCGAGCCAATCAGTGAGGGATTGAGAGTAATGTGAGTTTAAACAATATACAGGAAATAATTAGATAGATATTAATGTATAATTGTACTAAGTTGCTAAATATTATAAATAAATGTTCGAATTAAAGTATTTGATAACTCTAATGTTGTAACCGGACCGTACTCTAAACCAATGTACACTTCCACTAATAAAAAATACTCTATTTTCACTCATGGGAAGTAGTAAAGAAGTCTTTATATATAAACTTAGAAGTCAACTAATCTCTGAATAAAAATCTCCCCAATTTTCCGAATAAAATTAAACCACAGAAGAAAAAACTAGCAACTAATAAACAAATGGCAATGGCGTCATCTTGTTTGAAAGAAATAAAAGCATGTATAACTTCAGGGTTTTGAAAATAAATAGAGCCAAAAGCAAGAAAGGCAAATAGCAGACTAAAGATAAAGCCATTGATAGTACCATCTAAAAGTAACCATAATCCAGGGTTTAGTAAAGACCAGATAATTGAAGCTTGTAAAAATGAATTCCATTCAATCTTACGGATAGCGTATGAAATACCCAAAAAGGTGATTGAGGCTCTAATTAAGTCATTTGCAATATTGGAGTACCCACTTGACTTATTTGGAGTCGGGTTTGAGGATAAGAGTCTCTTACTTAAGAATGGTGGCATAATTGAATCCATTAATGGGTGAATGCATCCCATTAAACATCCTTGCAAAGTCAATGAAACGACCTTATCAATAGAGGTTATGTAATCATTCTTTGGAATCGGTAAATATCTAGCAATCAGAAATCTTTGAATAAATCCATTCAATACTTTGTTAGTAATATATAAAGGTTCATATGATACTTCGTTAATCTTGAGATGTTCACTGTGGATATGAGATGTCATCTCATTATATGCATATGCAGATACTGTTAAAATAGCTAATTTCAAGGCTAACTCGGCATACTTCTTAGCTGAAGAGGTCTTCATATGTGCTTGAACATCTTCAACTTCAATATTATCCTTAGAGTATTTCCTATTAGCAATATTGAGATATTCATTGGATCCATCCTCACTATTCAAATTGGTTACTGAGTCTACATTATAAATAGCATATAATGCTGGCTTTGTTAAATTAACAACGGAGTCAGTTTTTTCCATGTTTGTGCCATTCTTATTGGTTCTTGAGCCATTCCCAAACTCATTGGTGTTGGCATTTGATAAAGCTTTCCTTCTAAAATCTGACATCTTATCAAATGTCTCCATAAATATAATTTAAATATAAATGAAATTAGTCTACATAACATAAATTCAACATACGAAAATCCTACGTCACGCGCGAAATCAGATGCTCATTGAAATTGTATTCTTACACTATTGAGGGGAACTATAAAAGGTCTTCGAAACTAATTGACTTTACATGTTTTTTCGTCTTGTGAACTTCATTTGTCTTAGTTTTTGAAGTATTACTGTTATTATTATTACTTGCTTTTCTTTTCTTGGACTTTGGCTTGTGTTTAGATTTATGCTTTGCTTTTGACCGGGATGAATTTTCTTGCACAGTGATTTCGAGAGATTTGCTAGATTCATGATTCGGTATACTTTGAATGCTATCTGCTAATATAGTCACATTAGACTGTCCGACTAAAACATCTTTTATTTCTTGGATTTCTTCTAGACGAATTGTTGAGCCTTTCATCAAAATCTGATTAAAGTTCAAATCCGCGACTAATTTCCTTCTGGGATAAAGGTCTTCATTCTGTATAAACGATCTTCCTGGGGAAAAGGAACTACGATAGTGCACCTCCTCTTCTGTACCATCAGAATTAGTTTCACTTGAATCTTTTGAATGAGAAAATCCAGTTTTCTCATCATCAAAAGAAGCATCTAAACCACTGAACCTCACATTTTTCTTATATTGCGACTTTGTCTTCCTATCTGGGGCATCAGATTCACTATTTTCACATCCATCTATCACAATAACTTCGTCTCTATTGGTAATCATATTAGGGTACTCTTCATTCGTTAAATCGATTATTTCTAAGTATTCATTATTTATATTTTCCTTAGTATTACCTTTTGCATCATCTAGGTTAATCTCCATGATTTCAACTTCATTGTCGGATGGCTCAACCAGTGATCTATCCAGTTTCAGAGAACACCACTTAGAATCCTTTTGTCTTCTCTCGGCTGCAGCAAGAATAGCTTGTTTTAAATTCTTCGGCCTTTGAGTAGCTTCCCCTCTTGTAGCCAAAGACCCCAACTTTCTAACTTCTGCTTTAAATATACCCTTTCCTAAGGCCTTCAACCTTTTTTCCCGAATTGTTAGAAGTCCGTTTGCATTAAATTTAGATCCTAATGTTTGTTCTTCACAGAAATATCCACTGGAAATTCCACCCATTTGGATTTGTTCAAACCTTTCTTGTAGTTTATCTAAAAACTTATAAAACTTGTTATCATGTGGACCGTGAATATTATGAGTTAGTTCGTGTAAAAATGTCCCTATAATATCTCCCATAGGGTAAAACAGTCTATCATTTGAGTGGTATCTTAAACGTATTAATATTTTCTGACCCCTGTTAACATTCAAACCTAATAAATTAGGATTCTTAGGAAACATCTCACATAAAGTCCCTACTTTGAACTTATTTTCATGTATTATAGGTGCTACTAATTTTACAACTTCATGTAATAACGAGTTTGCATGCTCCTGGTCCGGATATCGTTTTAAAGATCCAATCTTTTGGATATTCAGTATGGGTGATGGTCTAGGTTGTTGGGTGGGTTTCCCTTTCTTCCCAACCGACTTTTTAGCCTCTACCACCATTTGTTAATATAATCACGTAATTCCCTATCGGTAGAAACGCATCTTAAATAAATATTTACTTAAGTGCGATTCTCGTTTACAGTTTACGATGCTTATCTGCAAGTTCTTTTACTGATTAGCCGTATAGCGATCAATATACTTTAAATCACTAAACTAAAATATACCTACAATAAGTTTTGTATTGTATGTTTTTAGAATTCAAACTCATATATTGGCCTATTAACTTCTGAGATTTGGTTCAAATTAGTGGGTATTCTTGTATAGTTCATCTATAAATTGAGTCATAAATTCCCCTGGAGCACTAGCATTTTTGGAAGCAAGTTCACCACACTTGTTATACAACGTAACAGCACCGCATGTAGCTTCAAAGATATCAAACTTCTTACTAGACATTCCATCGGCTTTAGATGCAACAAATGCAGCAATCACACTTCCTAATGAACATCCGGTACCTACTACAGTAGCCATTAATTCATGTCCCCCCTTAATTTTCGATGTCCTTTTTTGGTCAATCACATAGTTAGTGGCACCAGTAATAACCACTGTGCAATTAAAATCTTTAGAAACCTCGGTACCAATTTTAATAATAACCTCCTCGGATAAACTTGCAATTGAATCAACACCTCTCATTAAGGTCTCTTCTGAACCCTGAGCACTATATGTACTAGTCAATTTCCAAATTGCCAGGATTTCACCTACATTTCCCTTTATCACTGAAAATTGACCGTAATTTAACAATCTCCTACAACAATTCAATCTTGCTTGTGACGCACCAGCTGCAACAGGATCAAAGACAATATGACGGCCATACTTATTGTAAGCTGCTATCCCAGCTTTAAAAACATCCATTAGTTCAGGAGATGGGGTCCCTAAATTTAACACTAACGCAAGATTAGATATCTTTGAGGTGAATTCTTCATATTCTTCTGCTAATTCGGACATAATAGGGGATGCACCGATTGCCAAGCAGATATTTGCGCTGAAGTTTTTAACAACATTGTTCGTGATGTGATGAATGAGTGGCTTATTGTCTTTTAATGTTGTGATCTTAGACTCTAAGGAAGATTTTTGTGATACCTGAACCAAATCTCTACTCCAAGGGGTAGTGCTCTTGATTATCTCTAATAATTCTTGAGTTGCTTTGCCAGCATTTATATTGGCCATAATACAAGAAACTACTGCAACCCCATCTAATTCTTCATCTTTAAATTTACATTGATAAAGCACCTTCGCAGCATTACTATGATTAATCCCTCCAATGGCAACAGATTTGATTTGCTTCTTGTTGCTTTTGTTATAGTCATATAATACTTTTAACATCTTTCTAATTCCAATTGGACCACATCCATCTGGGTATTTAGTATCACTCTTAGTGTTAGTTTGATACACGGTACCTAAACCAACATAATCTGCAACTCCATCCTTTATGACGCCTTCGACTTCTTCTGGATCTGAACATGTTACACCGATAATTTTGTTTGGTCCTAAAATCTGTCTTACAATAGTTGCTGGCATATCATCCTGTCCCACATGTACACCTTCAGCATCAATTGCCAACGCAACGTCCAACCTATCATTGATAATTAACGGAATATTTGCTTTTTTTGTAAGTTCATGAACCTCTTTTGCTCTTTCAATGAAGTCCAAAGTCAGGATTGATTTTTCACGTAATTGAACAATTGTAGCTCCATTCTTAATAGATTCTTTCACTTGATCTATAAAGGTGGATGATTCAGGAATCATCGTGGAGTCTGTCACCAAATATAGCGAATAATCAACCATTGTATTATACGTATATGTTTATCTAATTCATAGGTATATTTTATTTTCAGTTCAATTATACTATTCAGATAAAATTCGCTCATGCGTTAGAACTGTAATTGCATACTCTGATAAGCTAATGCGCTTATGAGTAATTGTTGATAATTTCTATTAACTCAAATTATAATTTAGACATGTTATATTATATCCCAATGGTTCAGTTAATTATAGAAATGATTCTGTTGATTATACAAATGATATTAATTACTTCATTGACGTTTATGTAACATATTTCTGTTAGAGACAGCGAAATAAGAAATACCCAATTATCCATATATTTTATATAACATGTTTTATTTACCATACGAATAATCCCAATTTAAATATCTAGTAGCAGATATATCGAATAATATAAGATAAGAGATTTTAGAGTAATTATTCTATTTTTCTCTTTTTGGACCATCTCTTAGCTATATGCCTATGTTGACGTTGATGAATATAATAAGATGAATAGAAAATTCATGACCTAGGTAAGAATATATTTTGTTAACTTTCTTGGTTATCATCAGATAAATTCATCATTTGAGAATCTGTTGCAAATTGTTCTAGTATTCTATCCTTCGATTTACTACCTTTAACAATTTTCATCAACTCTTTATTTCTCTTGATACAATATTCTTCACACTTCTTAATTGTTCCACTTACGTGTATGCATCTGATGATAACTTCTCTATTATCTATTCGACTAATGGTGGCTAGTGACCCTATAACCATGTTAAAATTTTGTCTTCCACATCGCACGATACCTGTGGATGTCTTATTACTAAAATATTTCACAGACATTTGCATTCCAGCGGAGCCTGCCCCATAGTCACCATAATTTTCTTGGATGGTCCTTCTAAAGAGTTGTGTCAATGTTTTCTGATTAAATGATGCAGGAGATGACTGGTGAAGACTGAGCAATGCATTTGTTTCTGATTTAGAAAATTCAACTACTTCATTGCTATCTTGTGATGTTGATGGAGGGTAAAGGATATCGAATAAGATATATCTCTGCTTCAATCTCACCATCCTTATTAAAAACAAAATATTTAATAATTAATTGATTCGCATTAAAAAAAATTCGCTATATAGTTAAATACTTAAATGTAATATCTCTAGCCAATTCTGAATTACCATTAATATTATATATTAACGTCAAGTTGTATGCTGTTTCCATCAGTAAATCGTAATTTTTATCCTCCAATTTATCATGATAACTCAATGCTTTTTCATAATGTTCAACTGCGGGAGTAGTTAAACCAATCATATGAAATAATCTTCCAATATTGTACTCGATTTCTTGTTTCTCATAATCAGTAGCATTCTTCAAACGAAGGTCTCTGTACTCTAAAATATAACTTATACCTTGAAGTAATTGAAGATGCCTATTTGTACTCAATCTTTGCATGGATCTATGAACATGAGCCAATCCTAAAATAAAACAAATCATCGGATCTTGATTATATTCTTTATAAGCCCTGTTTAAATAGACAATAGAAGATACATAGCTTCGACTTCCACCTAATAAATTGGCATATACATAAAGTAATTCAGCGTGTTCTTTAGCCAACTCCATATTTTTGACATCGGCATTGATAGTTGCCATTCCAGTGATTTTTCTTCCAGAAACTATTGAATCATAAGCTTTTAATTGACGTAAGAAAAACTTTTGATGGTTGTAATTAGTAAATGTTTCCCATGAGTCAATCCCTGAAGCAAAACAACACATAAAGAATTTATATATAAAAGGAGAAAACTGATTGGCGGATAAAAAGTGCCTAACATTACTCATTACTACCGTACCAACTTCTTCCTGTTTGATTCCGAAGAGTAACCTAACCATTTTTAAAATGGTCTCTTTCTTTTTATCTTGTACAAAAACACTCACATTCTTTGCAATTTCTATAATCTGGGTAGCATATTCGAAGTTTTTATCATAATTGAAAAGCAATATCGAATATTGTACGAAAATAACAAACCAGTCGTCATAACTAAGACCTCTATATTCCGTAGTTGAACTCAACGTTGATCTGGAGTTATCGTCATTGTTTATACCGTCAACTAGATCGTACACTCTAGCCAATTTCTCGTCGATGCCCATTTGTTTCTTTCGTCTGTATAATACAATTCCCTTAAAAATCCTATTCTTATCTCTAGGAAAAAAACTACGGACATTCATAAACATATCAGTAAGCTGTGAAGCAAGTTGCATCCATGCCTTGATAGCAACCATATCACCATTTAGGATTGACTCCTGAAGTCTCTGCATTCTTCTATATTTACCAAGGACTTTGCTCTTAGCATTATTTTCAATTTCAATCTCTTCTTCTTCTGATAATTTTACATTTGGTTTATTCATTTGTTTACTTTTTATAAGTGCTAAGTTCCTAGCCTCAACCACTTCTTTTGGTGAATTATCTTCAGTCTGCGGTATAACATCACGCATCGACCTAACTTCTTCAAGTAATTTTGCTGAATACTGATGGTCGCCTAAATGATATACAGCTTCCGCGAGAGCTAATTTTATTTCTAAGTTATCAGGCTCATCATAAAGCAATGATTTAAATGCCTGTGCTGCTTGTTGGTAATCTCCAATTTCTAAGAAACTTTTACCCAATAAAGAAGTTAATTCAGAGCCTTCGTGTTGTTCATCGCTTAATGATGCCCTTGTTAAGAAAATAAGGGCTTCTTCGTAATATCCATGTGCTTCTAATCCCTTACCTGCTTCGAAATATAAGTCAGCTATATCCTCCTTCTCTTGAAGTAAAAATTCGTAGTGCCTCATTGCCTCTTCTTTTTGTTCCAACCCGAGTCTTAGCGTACCTATTTTAAATCTAATATCAATAGGCAAGTCATAAAATTTTTTCTTTGCTTCCAGTTGCACAGCAATAGGTAAAGTTTGCAACACGTCAAATCTTCTTTTATCAAATTCTGAATCATCGTCATTTTCATCCCACCATTTTTCATTTTTTCTATTTTGTATCCATCTGGAAACAAGCTTTATTGCCCTAATTCCAACTCTCCAAGAATGCTGCTGTATGTATAATTCACATAGAATATTCAATTCAGCCCATCCAAATTTTGCAACTTCAGGATTCTTAGGATTAGGATTTATATTCTGGTCCAAAATGACAAGATAAAGATTAATAGCATCTTTTAGTCTTTTTTGCTCCACGTAAACGCTGGCCAAGTTCTTAATGATCGTTGTGTCAGTGGGGTATTGCTGATGCACCTTTTGGAACCCTTCCAACGCTCTCCCATATTGCTTTTTTTCTTTATATAAAAGAGCACGTTCCAAAATATACCTTGTATTCTTGCTTTTATCAGATGCAATAGCCTTGCTGAAACAATAAATGGCTTGGTCAATATGCCCCAAATCGCTACTTAATTCTGCGACATTAGCCCAGAACTCGCTATCCCAAGGATGTATATTAGCAGCTAAAAGCCAATAGTTACAACATTCATTCAATCTTCCTTGCTGTTTGTATATCTCACCTAATGTCTTATAAGCACTAAAATTCTTTGGGTCCCTTTTAATCACCTCCAAATAAAGATTTTGAGCAACCTGAAAATCATTCCTAACGAATGCCTCATTAGCTTGTGATAAATTAATTCTTACTTCAGGATCCAATTCACGATTAATACTTCTCATCATTTTACGCTTCCAGTATGATTTTGAAGAAGCTGACTTCTTTTTATTCTTAGTTCTGAAGTTACCAGCACTTCTAAGAGCATCTCTGAAATCGTCTTCATCTTCAAAATCATCTTGGCTCTCAACACCACTATCATCAGATGATAGGATTATCTTCGAATCATCACCATTGCTAATATATTCATCGCCGCTATCATCATTGTCTAAATCATCTATAAAGTTTCCCACTTCATCACTAGAACTCAATTGTAAACTCAAGTCATCATCATCCTCATCCTTATCCATGTCATTATAATCATCATTCTTTTTATTCAGACTCTCCACACCTTCCATATGTTCGAACAAATTTGTGCTCATTGTGTGTTTACTTATATCTGGTGTTTATCAAATCTTAATTGTTTATAATAAAACTGTCGCATAAAATTAATTTAGTACACGAATTCAATAATTACGTACTAATTATTCTTTATAATATTTTAGCCCAAAGCAATGCTATATATATTTTTAGGATTATTAATATGTATCAATATCTTTGGAGGAGTATTTGCAAATGAATCTGAAGTTAAAAATACTATAAATGTTGAACTTGAAGCCAATTGGAAGGAAATACCATTCAAATTAAGCTTTCTTGAAAGTATTGCATCGTACAATGGTAGTTTATTTCTTCCAGCTCTTGAAAAAATCATTGGATATAATGTTGATTCTGGGTCTGATGATGAAGAATTGGAAAATCAAATGGAGAAATCAGATTCGGAGTTATACCACAATGTGATGGATCAGTTACAATTAGATCAAAGTGCAAAGGACTTTATAAACTTCAATCTTGTGTACAAAAGATTTAATCCAAGAGTGGAAACCCATTTCAAGCATTATGAAGAAATCAAAAGAACTTATTCTGAAAGATTAATATCAGAATGCTCCAAAGACTCCTTTGGGAAGAAAATAGAATTTGTTAATGGTATGCCCCAAGCTTGGATAGTTTATAATGACAAGTTATATTGCTCTTCTGATGACCTTTATGCTTTGAAGACAGACACAAAAGTATCTGATAACATGCTCCCATTTGATAGAGAAATTGGTGAGAATAAGGATGCACCTTTATTGGTCTTGTATGGTAATATTGAATCAGACGAATTTAAAGATATGCTCTTAAGATTAATTGAAAGTCAAGAAAATGGTAAAATTAGATTTACTTGGAGATACACCCCCTCAAACATACCTACAAAATATGAGAAGCTTGGAGGATATGGAGTTGATTTAACAATCAAAAACCCGCAAAATCTCATTACTACAGAGAAAGTAACAAGCATAGGGAAGCTTGATATAGAGAATAATAATATTAATAATATTATAGAAAACTCTAGTTTTGTTCCTTTAGAGAAAGACAAAATTGATCAATTGGGAGTTAAGTTGATGAGCTTTGTCTTAAAAAATAGTGAAAACTCGTTTGAGTTATTAGATAAAATTTTGCAAAATTTTCCTACTTTAGCGTCATACATAGCAAATTACGATCCAGATGATTTGGAAGAAATTGAATCGATCATTAAGGAAAATGAAAGACTTGGTATTACTGAAGATTCTTATGGTCTTTATATTAATGGTTCTCCTATTAATAAACTAGAGTTAGATGTCTTTAGCCTAGTTGACAAGTTAAAATCAGAGCTCTTGATAATTAAAGAATTAGAAGATTTGGGCTTTACCACCCACCAAGCCAAAGTTATAATTACAAAATTTGCTTTAATCAGCGCTGTGAAGAATGCACAATTTGAAAACGGAAATAATATGATGGGCTCTAACGTTAATAGATACAGAGTTTTTGAAGATAAGTTTGTTAAAGGAACAAATTCTGGTGCGGTTGTCTTTATGAACGATATTGAGATCGATGACTCCTACTATGAATATTCAGATAATCGAGAAGAGTTATATCTGAATTATTTCATAATGAGCCACCCAAATAAACTTCCACCATTACGAGAGAATATTCATGATCTAATATTTGCATTAAATTTTTCAGACAAAAGACAACTTAAAGTTTTTTTTACGTTTGCAAAATTAATTCTTGATAATGGGGTTCCACAACAAATTGGAATAATGCCAATTCCTAGCGATAATGAAAAGGATTTGGAAATTGCTAAGATATTTTACTTCTTATCTGATATTTCAGACGTTAAAGAATCATTGGCTTTTCTATATAAATACTTTGAGGCTTCTGATGAAGAAGCATATTCTGAACTATTAAGTAAGATACAAATTCCAGAAGACTATATTTTTGACAAGAAAATATACACTACGACTGCAGAAAAATATTCAATCTTAGAGCCTTCTATAGTTATAAACGGTGTGATTTATGAGATGGCTACCAGCAATTGGCAGATGAATGTTAAGAATCACTTAGCACAAGATACACGTTTAATTCAACTGTACGTGACACAAGGTAGAGGAAAGAACCTGAAATTGAAAAGCTTGCTTTATGAAGGTGCAAAATCTGAAAGAAACTTAAGAATAATTCCAAGTGATTTAGACCTGATCTTGTATAAGGGTATTAGCACTGATTTAATTCAAAATTCCGTAGCATTTACTAAGGGAAGTAATGCTGAATTACCTGCATCTTTCTGGTTGATCGGTGACTTTAATGAAAAAAAGATTGTCCAGCAATTTATCAATATACTTGAAGTTATATCTTCCTCTCCTAAATCATTACAATTAAGAATTATTAATTTTGGGTTGGAAAATGATTTAATGAATAGAATTGAGACTCATGCAATAGATAGGCAAAATGACTTTGATATTTCATTGATAAAGCTGTGGGTTGAAGAGTTTAATTTCCAAGAAAGTTCAAATAAAAAAAATGAGTCTATCATAGAATTATTAATTCAGAATAATCTACCAGTATTTCACTCTTACGTCTTATTCAATAGTAGATATTTGAGGATAGTTGAAATTTTATCCCATAGTGATCTACAATTGTTAGTAGATTATGAAGTTAGTCAACGGTTGAGTATTATTCCTGATATTATAGAATCACAAAAAATAGATTTTGAATCGAAATCTATTTATGAAATTTGTAACGAGGAATCATTTTCCGATTGGTTTGATAAGGTAAGTTCAGTAGTAACTAATTCCTTTTATCTGTTTGAATCTTTCTTTATTAGTGACGTTTTCAGATACGATTTTAGTCCTATATTGGGTCAGAAATCATTATCTTTGGATAGTCACAACAAAAACTTACCCTTAGATATTCTTTTGATTTTAGATCCTGTCAGTGAGGATGCCCAGAAAATGATCTCAATTTTGAATTCTATAAAGCAATTTTCATTTGTTAATATTGATATTATTTTACTGCCCAAGCTCCATTATAATGAAAAGTTAGAGATTCAAAGATATTTCAAAGGTATCTACCCTTCAAGCACTCCTTTTTTCGAAGATGATGGCTCCTATTGTAAGGGCTTCAGTGCTCATTTTGAGAATTTACCAAGTAATATACACATGGCATTGGAATTGGACATACCTGAAAGATGGCTTACAATGGTAAAAAGGACACTGACTCAAGCTGACTTAGACAACATTTATTTCTCCAATGAGCTGTATAATAATGCAATCCCTACTTACGGCCTAAAATACATTTTAATTGAAGGATATGCTAGAGATGTGAAATTTGCAACAGTTCCTAAGAATTTGACTCTTGAATTACTGAACAAGAATTATAAGTATGATACTAGAGTTCTGAATAATTTAGGCTACTTTCAACTCAAATCATACCCTGGCTTATGGAATTTTAAAGAAGGGTCTTCCAGTCACTCTAACTATTCGTTACTTTCCGCTACTGAGCGGAAGTTGTCAGCAAATAGGACACCATTAGAACAAGTACGACTCGCTGTTACAGACCTCTCTGGACATGTTTTAACTCCGAGGTTCACTAGTGAACATTTAAAGGATGCTCCTAATGATGGGAAGCTAAGCCAAATGAAGAGCTTTTTCAAATCCAGAAAGAATCTTAAAGATATAACTCCAAAGGAAGCAGATATAAACATATTTACAGTAGTTAGTGGTCAATCATATGAGAAGCTTGCTGCAATAATGGTTGCTTCAGTGAGGGAACACACTAGCAGTTCAATTAAGTTTTGGTTTATTGAGAATTACTTGTCCTCTAATTTCAAGACGCTTGTCGCTGAAATGGCCCAAATTTATGATTTTGACTATGAATTTATTTCATATAAATGGCCAAATTGGTTGAGATATCAAAGACAAAAGCATCGTAAAGTCTGGGGTTATAAGATCTTATTTTTAGATTTGCTATTCCCACAAGACTTAAAAAGAGTTATCTTTGTTGATGCCGATCAAATTTCAAGGACTGATATGAAAGAGCTCATGGAAATGGATTTAGATGGAGCACCGTATGCTTTCACACCGATGTGTGAATCTAACAAAGAGATGGAAGGGTATATGTTTTGGAAAAAAGATTATTGGGCCAAAGTATTACAGAAAGACTTAAAATACCATATCAGTGCTATGTTTGTAGTCGACCTTGAGAGATTCAAGGAAATAGATGCTGGTGATACCTTGAGATCTCATTATCAAAAGCTTTCATCAGATCCAAATTCGTTGGCTAATCTCGATCAAGATTTACCCAATAACTTACAAAGGAGAATTAAAATTCACAGCTTGCCTCAAGAGTGGCTTTGGTGTGAAACTTGGTGTTCGCAAGATACGCTAGGCTCAGCTAAGCTTATAGACCTTTGTAACAATCCACTTTCCAAAGAGAGTAAAGTAGATGTTGCGCAACGACTCATTCCTGAGTGGTCTACATATGAAAAAGATGTACAAATGTTAGTAGATAAACAAAATGAAAGGATAATGGTAGAGGATGATGAAAAGATACAGAGTTCGATCCTTACAACTGAAGCAAGTCGCGTAACCGATAACTATGGTGATAACGTTGATGAGGAAGATGTTGAATATACCCATGACGAGCTATAGAGTTATAGTTTGTATCCTGTATATAGAAATGACTCACTGTCACATGCCTCGTTTATTTTGAAAAATTCCCACCGTAACCGCTCTATGCTGTAGTATAAGATCAATTCATTTTATTTTGTATATTTTTGATTCCACTAATCTACAAAATTTAAAGATGAAGATATCTGAAAAGTTGCAACATGCTCATTTGGTGGCCAACCCTCCGCCAGCTACATTCTCCTTTGAATTCTTTGTACCAAAAACTACACAAGGTGTGCAAAACTTATACGACAGAATGGACAGAATGTACGATTTGAATCCTATTTTCATTGATATTACTTGGAATGCTGGTGGAAGGTCTTCAACGTTAACCAATGAGATGGTGTATACTGCTCAGTCTACTCTTGGTCTTGAAACTTGTATGCATTTGACTTGTACTAATATGGATGTCAAGTTCATTGATGAAGCATTGGAAAAGGCACATACGTCAGGTTGTCACAATATTTTGGCATTGAGAGGAGATCCTCCTTTAGATGGATCTGAGTCCACTGGTACTTTTAAGTATGCCAAGGATTTGGTGAATCATATTCGTAAATTGTATGGAAATCATTTCAATATTGGAGTAGCTGGATATCCAGAGGGCCATTCTGATGATGAACCAGAAGAACTCATGCTTAAGTATTTAAAAGAAAAGTGTGATGCTGGTGCAGATTTCATTATTACCCAAATGTTCTATGATGCTGATCGTTTTATCACTTGGTGTTCAAAAGTTCGTAAAGCTGGTATCGAGATTCCAATTATTCCAGGTATTATGCCAATTTCCACGTATGCTGCTTTTATTAGAAGAGCTAAATGGTCCCAAATTGCCATTCCTCAATACTTTTTGGATGAATTAGAACCAATTAAGGATAACGATTTCTTGGTTAGAGAAAAAGGTACCGAATTGGTTAGCAATATGTGTCAAAAGTTAATAGATTCTGGATATGTTAACCATTTACATTTTTATACCATGAATTTAGAAAGGGCCACCATCTTAATTTTAGAAAAATTAAACTTAATTGAGATTGTTAAGTCGCATGATGTTATTGGAAGAGATGATTTACCTTGGAGAAAATCATTACATCCGCAAAGATCAAAAGAGTCCATCCGTCCTATTTTCTGGCAAAACAGAAAGTATTCTTATATCACTAGAACTTCAAATTGGGATGAATTTCCAAATGGTAGATGGGGTGATTCAAGATCTCCTGCCTTCGGTGACATTGACCTTTTTGCAACTGAATTGTTAAGACATTCTCCAAAAAAAGCTTTCGAGTTATGGGGTGCTCCTCAGAATATGGAAGAATTCAGCAACCTCTTCGTTTCTTATTTGAAGGGTGACTTGAAGTCCCTTCCTTGGTCCGATGGACCAATTGGTGATGATACTAGTGTCATAGCAGATAGCTTAATAAGATTAAACAAGGCTGGATTTTTAACCACTAACTCTCAACCTGCATTGAATGCAGTCAGATCAAATGATAAGGTCTACGGTTGGGGTCCAAGTAATGGTTATGTTTATCAAAAGCAATATTTAGAATTCTTCTGCCATAAAGATTTAATTCCTGGTTTATTAAACCAAATAGACAAATTTAATAGCTCCCAAGTTGATGGTAATTTAAGCTTAATCAACTATTATGCTGTTGATAAGGATGGCAAATTATCTACAAACACTAATGAAGATGACATCAATGCTGTCACATGGGGTGTTTTTCCAGGTGAGGAAGTTTTGCAGCCAACTATCGTTGAACAGACTTCCTTCTTAGCATGGAAGGACGAGGTTTACAAGCTTATAGATGAGTGGATTAAAATATACAAAAGCTCTTTATTGAAGGAATCTGGTATTGATTCAGTTCAAGTAGAGAATTTTGCCAATCTTTTGGTAGATTTTAGCAACAATTACGTATTATGTAATGTTGTTAATAACAATTTCCTTGATGGAAATCAAACAATTTTCAATTTACTAGAAGGGTTAAGTACTTCTGGTTCAAATTAAATCACTTTATCCAAGTGAGTTTTAGAAAATAATTCACAACTCAGGATGACTAGGGTACTCAACATGCCCGTATTCGGATCAATTCAACTTCAGGTCTCGGATAATTACATGATCCTATAAATGCGTTTTATAAATTTATGACAGTTATGGTTACTTTGCATTTAAAAACAAAAGGGTTTATTTTTCATTTCAACAATTAGATCGGTATTTTTATTTAGGTTTTTTAAAGGTCCTGTGTATAGTGACATCCTCAACGGTATGGTAAGTCAATAAAAATTAATTAGTTTTAAAGATAGATTTATTTAAGTAATATATATCTTCTGAACCAAGTTTATTTAAGTTAAAATGGAAATGAATTGAGTAGTTGATTTCAATACGAAAAGTTAACTAATTCACCATAAGGATAGAAGAACGAGCACAATTGTAAAAATATTACTTTGTACCATATTGGCCCCAGCTTCGTAAGTATAAATTGTGTAAGAGCTTCCATGCAGGCCTGATGAAGTGGAATAACTATACAGGAGCGATTCGGTTCTTGTAATTGTGGAGTGGATGGTTGATGGTATATCAGAATTATATGGAGATATATTCAGGGATATAGTATCCTTTATTATGCTTGATGTTTCTGTACTTTCAATGCTAGATGATGAAATGGAAGAAACTTGACTTCTCGAAATATATGACGTTACAATTCCACTTGTAATCCATGATGTTTGTGGTGAAGAACACTGATTATCTGAACAAGTTGTGGGTTCGACATTAGATGTACTTAAGGTGGAACTAATTGTTTCCAGAGCAATTGACGTCGTTAGGGATTCTGTTATAGATGTATCTGCTAGAGATGATGATTGGTAGTCTTCTGAGCTTGATGGAACCTTAGAATATGTGAGAGGACACCAAGTTGTGAATGAAGTCACCCTACTATCTACTGTAATTGTAGTTAACCCCATTGTAGCAGATGTTGTAATTTGGGTACATTTATTATTAGAACATGATGTTATTGTGATCAACGTGGTAGTTGTTATTGTTTCCGTAGAAGCTGGCTTCAGACTAGGCATGGATGAAATTATTGAAGTTCCTTCTAATGAAGATGACCTTGATTGAGAAGTTAAGATAGACAGACTTACAGATAAGCTGGTTTGAGAAGTTGATGAAAATGTTTCTTTTGTGGTTGATGATGCTATGGATTCCTCAGTGGACTTCTTGGAAGATTGGTTTGTTGTTTCTGTATTGGTTGCAGTTGTAATTTCACTGGTTGTTTGGGATGAAATAATTGAGGTTTTAGATTCTGTGGTTAAACTGGCAGTTTTTGATTCGCTTATTGGACACCAAGTGGTGTAGGTAGTTAATATACTATCAGTTGTCACTGTTGTCAATCCCTGCGTAGCAGAAGTCGTTATTTTAGAGCATTTGTTATCAGAGCATGAGGTGATAGTAATTAAAGTCGAGCTTCTCAATATGGTAGTCAGAGTGCTTTCGTCAGTTGTACTCTTTGTATTAATGGGCGAGCTAAATGAAGTGGAAGTTGTAGATGTTTCCCAAATTGAGGTATCAGCCAAGGATGGCAGGCTTGATATTTCTGTTTTACTAGATTTGGAATACTTTGAGGATATCAGAGTAGATATTTTCAGCGTTTCAGAAGTAATTGGTGTCTTACTCAGAATTGAATCAGAATGGATGGAAGAACTTTTTGACGATTCGGCAGTAATAGGGCACCATGTAGTATATGAAGTCACAATACTATCAACAGTTACAGTGGTTAATCCTCTTGTTGCAGAAGTTGTTATATGAGAGCATTTGTTATCAGAACATGAAGTGATTGTAATCAAAGTTGTGCTTAATACTTCTGACGTAATAGTGCTGTCAGCAATTGATTTGGTTGTTGACGTAGACGTTGAGGTTTTTGACGTAGACGTAGATGTTGAGATTGTATCGGTAATCGAGGTAGCTGCTAGTGATGACAGTTCTGGTTTTTTGGTTGTTGATATTGAAGAAACTAGACTTGTAGATGATTTAATTCTACTAGATGTATGGGCAGTTCTACTCAGGACGATGTTAGAATTGGAAGTATGAAAGGATGAGCTTTCGGTTGTCCGAGTGCTTATATCAGACGTACTCTTTCTGCTAATGTGTGAACTAATAGATGTGGAAGTTGTAGTTGTGTCCCAAATTGAGGTATCAGCCAAGGATGACAGACTTGATATTTCTGTTTTACTAGATTTGGAATACTTTGAGGATATCAGAGTAGATATTTTCAGTGTTTCAGAAGTAATTGGTGTCTTACTCAGAATTGAAAGTGAATCAGAATGCAAACTGGAAGAACTTTTTGACGATTCAGCAGTAATAGGGCACCATGTAGTATATGAAGTCACAATACTATCAACGGTTATGGTGGTCAATCCTCTTGTAGCAGAAGTTGTGACATGAGAGCATTTGTTATTAGAACATGAAGTGATTGTAATCAAAGTTGTGCTTAATACTTCTGACGTAATTGTGCTGTCGGCAATTGATTTGGTTGTTGACGTAGACGTAGAGGTTGTTGACGTAGACGTCGAGGTTGTTGACGTAGACGTCGAGGTTGTTGACGTAGACGTAGACGTTGAGGTTGTATCGGTAATTGAGGTAGCTGCTAGTGATGACAGCTTTGTTGTGGTCACTGAATGAACTGGGCTTGAAGATATAATTTTAGTAGATTCACTAGAAGTATTGATTACTCCACTCAGGGAGATAGTAGAGGGAGAAGGATGGAAGGACGAACTTTTTGACGATTCGGCAGTAATAGGACACCATGTAGTATATGAAGTCACAATACTATCAACGGTTATGGTGGTCAATCCTCTTGTAGCAGAAGTTGTTATATGAGAGCATTTGTTATTAGAACATGAAGTGATTGTAATCAAAGTTGTGCTTAATACTTCTGACGTAATTGTGCTGTCGGCAATTGATTTGGTTGTTGACGTAGACGTAGAGGTTGTTGACGTAGACGTCGAGGTTGTTGACGTAGACGTAGACGTTGAGGTTGTATCGGTAATTGAGGTAGCTGCTAGTGATGACAGCTTTGTTGTAGTCACAGAAGGAACTAGACTCGAGGATTTAATAGAAGTGTGGATGCTTTGACTCAGTAAGGTACTAGAAGGGGAATAATGAAAGAATGAACTTTTTGATAATTCGGCAGTAATAGGGCACCAAGTGGTATATGAAGTCACAATACTATCAACAGTCACAGTGGTCAATCCTCTTGTAGCAGAAGTTGTTATATGAGAGCATTTGTTTTCAGAACATGAAGTGATTGTAATCAAAGTTGTACTCAATATTTCTGATGTAACTGTACTCTCTGTGGGAGATGTAATTGAGGCTCTTGAAAGAGATTTTGAATTACTTGCAAGTACTGAAGTATCAGCTAACGAAGATAACAAACGAAGAGTAGGGCTTGTAGTACCAATGGAAGATGTCGATTTTGAAGTGAAGTCAGTAGAATATTCGCAATTGTCATCATCGCTATCAGTTGTGATAGAATTCAACAATTCACTGGATTCACTTGTTGGAGTGATTGTGAATGAAGTTGACAAAGGACAATACGTTGTAAAAACAGTGGTAACTCCTTCAATTATTGTAGTGTAGTGTGTAATGCCTGTGGTTTGTGTGTGTTCTTCACAAACATTTGATAAACAAGACGTAATTGTCACAACATCAGTTTTTTCTGCAAATATGGTAGTCCATATATCTGTTGCAAAAATACTTAAAAAGAAGTATTCTATAGTAAAAATGTTTCTAATTTTCATTGATTATTTAATAATTATGAAGTTTTAGTAAAAAATTAGTTCAGCAAAATTCATACCTACCCTTTGTTTAAATACTTAACCTTTGTTTCAAATAATGCACCTTCACTTTTAACATGGTTGAGACTGCCAGTATAAGACTGTTTCAGTTATTTGAAGTTACCCTATACAGAAAGAAATCACACACAAAACATTTTTGCATCAATTTTTCGTTTCGCAACCTAAAAAAGCAATACAAATTACCAGTACAATGCTGATTGATATAAAAGTTATAAAGATATCCAGAGTCTATAATTTATATAGATATATAGATATGTATATATATACACATGATATACACTAAAATCTAATAACATAACATTAAGACATATTTAGTGATATCTGGTATTGTATTGTCGAATTAAACTTTTTGTCTCATTGATCTTAAGTGAATGCACATAGATTTTGACACACTAAAACGCTAAATCTTCAAACATCAGTTCTAGAACTCCACATAATAAATTAGACTAAACATCTGAAACGTAAATTCATAAGAAAATATTCATAAAAATTACTAATTAAGGTAACGAAAGAAGAAATTATATCAATTTTTAGTATATTATTCTAAATCACCAACTTGCCAGACTTCTAGACCAATAATTTTGAATTTTCCCATTTTCCCATTATTTTTTTCAGAAAGAATCTCATTACCAAATGTATCACAAGGATAGCTCATACCAGAAGTCAACGATTTATCTATCAAAAGACCATTGTGACCATCAGAGGAACCTATTGCAATAAAATCCCGATTCGAGTAAATAATATTGTCATTGACCCCAGTGTAGGGAAAAGCTTTAAATCTAATTGATTCTATTTTTGTATCTTTAACTTCACCTGAATCATGTAGATTCACCTCATATCCCTTTTCACATTTCCATAAAAAACACTCCCCATTACCATAATATCTCTTTTGGTCCATTAATTTAAAATTTTCATTGACATAACAGCCAAATTTTGAATGATGCGAATCCTCAATAACCAATACATACCCCAAGGGTCTTCTATGAGAAAACTTATTATTATTGAGTAACATTGAATCTACTACACCTTGTCCAAATCCACTCTCATGTTTTATTTTTTTCCTCCTCTGAAGTTGATACTCATAGTTACAATTATGGTAAAGTGTATTTAGAGAGATACCATGCTGTTCTATTGAATATAGTAATTCCCAATCCTCATATAATTGTAATCTGGCAGGTATAAGGCCCCTTATATTATTAGCTAATTTTTCATTTAGTAGCCTCCTCTTAGTATTGGCTTTGTATCCACTTAAATTGAGTGGAGAAAGGGGAGGTAGCGAATCTAGTCCCACACTTGAACTCGACGACTCAGTAGGAGAAGGCGATTTTGATTTTTGCTTCTGTCTTGAATTCATAAACTTATTATATAAATATCCTCTTTTAAAATAGTGAAATCTTTGCTCTTTGTCTTCGTTGTCATTCAATTGATCAGTAGATTCCTTTTCATCCAAATCAACGTTTTTCTCCTCTTTTGACATTACAAGTTACCTCAATAGAATAATTGAAGTTGATTAATGGAAATGCTGGGATTCAATTCGAATAAGAATACAATTTGTCCTAGACAATTTGCATTTAATCTCTGTTTGCTCTCAAACACTTGGAGAAGGGATTAAATTCGATTGTCGAGAAGAAAATACGGGGAATTGCAAAAATTTGGTACGGGTATGAGGCGATTTTCTATTAAAATATGTATACTAAAGTCATAATTATATAGCCTTATTAATACGAATAAGAGTATTCAAGAACTCTACTCCAGCTTTAACACTATCAATAAACTTAATATGAGGGAAATCAGCAGTCAACTTTTCATCTAAGCCGGCCATCCCTGCACACCCAAGTAATACACAATCGATGTTATCATTGCTGTATTCTTCCTTTAATATAGTATTAACTCTGTTAAATATTTTTGCATATTCTTGAGGATCACTCAAACTCAAGACACTGACATTCAATGCCTTTGTACGCTGGAATTTGGACCCCGGGAAATTAGAACACCCAACGAAATCTTCAATTCCCTTATCTAAAAGAGGACCCCATTCACTGAAGCTAGTCAAAATAAACAGCTTTCTGATGGAAGGGTTCAGCAAACTATAAAGAAGTGTTGCTTGCATGATACCTAAAATTGGTTTATCGGTAAATTTTGCAAGAGAATAGATCAATGGATGATCCGAGTAACAGCAGATTAAGAAACCGTCATACGAGTTCAAATCTTCTCTTTTGCTTAAATCTTCTATAACAATTTTTTCAGACTGGATAGATGTTTCTGTACCACTAATCTCTTTTGGAGCCAGAGAAGGAGCAGTATAAAACTCAAATTCAATTTGAGGTGGAGCTAGTAAAATATTCTTTAAATTTCTAGTCACAGATTCAGAGGAATTAGGATTGACAATTAATATTTTTGAAGTCATTATATGATAGTTATTCCACCCTTGATAGTAAAACTCACAGATCTTTTGCTTATCAATACGATACTGTATATAATCAATTATAAATTCAAAACACTTCCATCATCTTTAATTAAGATAGATAGTATCTATTTTTATGAGTTTCTACAGCGTCATAAATAATGATAAGAACAAATTAATATGGTCCAAGTCAATAATATCTTTAGCTGCGATCTCTGAGCATATAAAGTTTACAGTTTCTTTTGACAATATCTCACTTTCAGCTATAAATCAAGCAAGAACTACCCATGCGGAAATCATCTTTAGCAAGAAGTTTTTTGGCGAATACTTTGTGGATTACTCAGACATACTAGATGAAGGTTTTGATAAAACTCCATTAGAGGATGATTCGCCAACATATTCATTCTTAGTTAATTCGAAACATTTAGCGCTTTTGTTTAAGAACTTGGATGCTAGTGATCTTGAATACATTTGCTTTAAAATATACTGGAACAAAAGTGTATTAACTAAATTCAAATACTGCCTACTAATTGAGATTAAAACAAAGCAATTGATAATAAAAAAATACCAGACAACTTATCAACCTGTGGCTAGGAATAAACTATTAATTGCGCGTATGTATCAAGACGCATTACGCCAACAGAAACAAGGTTCCGAAGATAAAAATGATAATCATATTCATCACATAGTTATTGAATATATAATATTAAAGCAATTTTTGGATATGATATCAAGTGCAATAGAAGACTTTAAAATCGAACTTAAACGAGAAAAAATCCTGTTTACTGGATATACTCAACAAATAGTTAAAGATAAGGAATATCTTAAACAGCCCATGTCAGTTACAATTTCTTTGAGCCTAGATGAATTGGTAGATTCTAATATAAACATGGAACCTGGAAATATGGCAGAGAAGTGCATTAATTTTAGATTAAAAGACTTTAAAAATTTCATTAACTTACTACCCATTTTAAAGCCTTCGAGTACGTCAGAAAATAATGACGAGTATCTCAACTTAGAAACTATAGATAATGATGCCAATGTCGAAATATTTTTTAAGGGTCAAGGTTCTCCAATATTATATGAGTTTAAAGGTAACCCAGAAATAGTGATACAATATATTCAGATCTCAAATGGAACCGAAGAAGTGTCAACTAATGAAGAAGAAATAGCAAGCTCCTTAAAACGGAAAAGAGAGGAACAGAAATTACCGGGCCATAAACTTTACAAATTAGCAGAAGAAAATCACCCTCGAATTGATTCAGAGAAAGAGAAGAAAAATCAAGGATCTAAAGGCAAGAAATCTTATTTAGAAAAAATTTCGAAGACAAAAAATAATATGACCATAATGGACAGGCATGATTCAAATAGAACCGAATTATCGTCAGAAGTTGATGGAGAAAACATACAGTATCATAGAGAAAGAACTCCCGAATTTTCAACCATTGCTAGGCAAAAGCCAAAAATGCTAAACAATGATATATCTGCAAGAAGAATCATTATTGACAAAGAAGACCAGACGGACTATTCTAATAGTGACGCAGAAAGTTCAAACTCGTTTAATAGCGATATATTAGGGCCTACGCAGATTAACGACAAACCAAAGTCTATATTTGATAATTAAAGTTCAGAGAATAATTTTAATTAAAAGTATTTCCATATTTGTCTTTGATACTGTTATCTAACTTTACCGAAGTACTCCACGGTTTATCATCTGCATTATATTTTTTAGGAGGAAGTTTAAATGGTAGCCTAATAGGTAAAACTTCTTTATCCTCTAATTTGTTAGATCTATAACTTGGTGTTAATTTAAAATTATTACCAGGAACTAATACACCTAGTTCATAACTTGATATATCATACCTTGATGGATTCTCAGGTGATGATGGATCTCGCTTGACTCCACCCCAAGCCTGTTTTGACAAATTATGACTACCCATGAAAACCCATTTCAAACTGGACCAATTATCACCATTATCTACCATATACAACTTTACATGAGGGGAAACATTTTCACGGTATGTTGTCACGCCATCCTTGGGATCCCATAAACTTAAATATGGTTTTATATTTTGTTCATATTGGTTTTTATGTATATAAGATTGGGTATAATTAAAATGTATAGCACCTCCTGCTCCAAATCCTACGCAGTTGTCTGCTACATTTCTCACACTAGGAAATATAATACTAGGTTGGTAATTCAAATTTTTTTGATGCAAAATACTAGACTTCAGACCAGGCTCCAAACACGGGAATAATTTCAGCTTACTAGCAAAAAATAATGGACATAATAAATGCGTGAATATTGAAGAGGTATTACCTTTGGAGGTTGCAAAGGGAAAAGATATCGCCGACGCTTGCGCTAGAACGTTATATTTTTCATTTTTTGCTATATTGTCTATAAGTAAGTTATTCCTTCTCAAAACTTGAAACAATTTCCCATACCCATATATCTCATCATCATCTTCAAGATTAGCAATATCATAGGAGCCTGGCGATGAAGAAATCAATTCAACTTCAATATTCATGAAGTTGTACTCCTCTAGAAGGGAAGCAAGTGTATTCATTCTGCCGTTTTTGTACTTAAGTAAATAATTCTTGATATCTCTTTTAAACCTTCCTCCAATAGTTAATGGTTCACATTCTTTCTTTGAGCATTTGCTGAGTCTTCCAGATCTCCAGCACATTTGCGTTAGACCACCCAAATCCAACTTTGTTATATTACAAGTCATAATTACAATTTCTAATGAATCATCCTCAAAGAAATTAATCATCATTTTGGTATGGTGGGTACCATACCTATTAGGGATATGTGCTATCACTTCAGAAATTGAAAAATGACTCTTAAGTAATTGTCTAGAAGGGTTTTCATCAGGGAAAAGCGTTGATCCTGTTATAAATGTTATTTTCTTCTTATTCTTCACAAATTCAGGATGAAGAAACGTTAAAAAAAACTCTAAATCTACTGTGAAATTAAATTGATAAGTTTCCTTCAAATCTTTAACGCCTATTAATTCGGAGAACATTACCGTATCATAGTTCGGGTTTTGATCGATTGTATCTTCAAGAGCAGGACAGTAGAACAACTTAATGGGTGATTCTTTTTCCACAGGGGTCTTAATGGTTTTATTATCAGATAACTTCACTTTTTTAATATCACGAGCATTTCTTTCTTGAAAGTCTTCATCTTCTGAAATGACAATTGCAGTGTCTTGCGTATGACCGTCTTGAACGTTTTTACTATCATTATTTAATTCATCAGGTGCTTTTTTCCGTTTCTGGTCCATTATATAATTGCAACAATAATGAAGAACCTAAGTCTTTGCCAATGTCTATTTATATGATGTAGGTACCAATTACATATGTGAAGGAATGACGTAAAGAAAATTAATTTTATGATAAATAAGTCGCATTTATCTGAATCTACTTTTGGTCTAAAAGAATAGAGACTATGACAATCAGCTTTAATTTTCAAAAAGGAGAAATAGTCTCTTCTCCGACTGTTATAGTTAGTGGTTCAACAAATAAAGTCAGAAATGGATTAATTCAGTTTATCAATAACAATAATTCCGTGTTCCCGCCGCAGAATTTTGAGATTACCAATGGTCAATTTAAAGCATTGGTGCATGTTTCCCCCGGGGATAACAATTTTGCTGTGCAAACTTGTGATAATGGAAGATTAAACCAATTGGGCTTTCCAGAATACATTAAGGGGCAAATTCATGTGGTGGATGATCAAAAATTACAGATCACATTTAATCCCTTATCGAATAAACCAATTCATTTATGTGTAATTGTAGGAAAAGATTCTGATGGTTCCTATGATATGCCGAAATACAAACTTAATAGGGGAGAAGTGGCCAACCTTGATACTGCAACCCAAAAATTAAAGGTAGCTGGGAGGATGATGATGGCATACACTCAGGACGAGATGAGACTAGTTGGTCTAAGCAACAGATCCTTTCAATTCGTAGAGGAAACTGTTCATAACCAGTCAATTTTTGGTTATAACTTCGACTCTAAGCTACCTCATACTGAAGTTAAGGTTCATGTATTAAGATCGCCAAAAACCAGAGCAGAAATAAGAGATAAAAACATAGCACAACAGTATTCCAAGGCCGCCGATCCCGGTGGATTATTTAGCCATGCAATTGATTTAATCAGAGACAAGCTTGAGCCATTTAAGGAATATAAAAAAGCTAATACAGCTATTCAGTGCGCAGTTTTGTATTTGGATACTCATTACGACGTGAAGGATGATTTAATTCTAGGTCATGCTGCCTTGGGAGGAGGAACTTCAGATATTAAGCTAGCTATTTTTGGATCCCATGGATTGCATTCTTGGCCCTTAACCTTTCCTCAAATATCCCCCTGTTTCTTAGACGATACTAAATTAACCAAAAAAGAGGTTGCAAATGATTGTAATGAGTGTGGTACTAGTTGGGAGTGTATGAACATAACTCTAGGAGCTTTTATGCACGAAATTGGCCATTTATTAGGATGTCCACATCAAGTTGATGGAGTGATGTTGAGAGACTACATAAGGTTAAACAGATCATTTATGACCAGGGAAACCATGTGTTTAAGAACAAATACGAAACTGTCTGAAATACCATCAAATGGATTATGGCGAGAGAAGTGTAGTTGGAACAGACTAGATTTAATTAGATTTTTGTATCATGATTCGTTCAGTATACCTGTAGATTTACAAGATCCTACATTTGGAAAGGTATACGCAACGTTAAAAGTGAAGAATAATTCACCAAATCCAAATCAAAGGTATGATACTCCAAACGGTTTTTGTGTCAAATCACCATCTGGTATTTATTTAATAGAATTGATTACTGACGACCTAGCAAGGTGTCATATTCCTTTTTACCCAAAAACATATGGAGGCAGCGGCCCTCAACACGAGTTCTTTTTTGAGTATAACAAGTTGCACGATTTTTTGAGAAGGAATTCAGATAAGGACAAGGAAAATTTTGATCTTAGAATTCTTACTCTTGATGGCGATATGTTTATTAAAGATGTTAAGAACTCTTTATCACAGGCACCTGAGCAAGTTAAAAGTGACTTTAATTTAAACAGAGGGAATCTCCTAGGATATAAATCTACATTATTGGGTAAGAAGAATGGAAAGGAAATCATTATTGGATTTGATGTCAAAACTTTATACAAGATTCGTATCTACCACGGAGGTGCTCTTGATGGTTTACAATTCTATTTCAAAACAAATCTGTCAGATAGTGGTAACAAAGTGCCTCCTGTACCTGTTAGAAATTATTTAAAAAAATTCAATTCTAAAAGTCTGAATACAAGTTTAGAAACTAAACTGGTACTTATTGGAAATGAAAAGCCACATTTCACCGATTTAGATTTAGAACCTAATGAGCACATCACAAAGTTACACTTTAGAAATGGCGCATGGATAGACGCAATTCAAGTTGAGACGACAAAGGGAGTTAGGACCCCTATGCTAGGCAATGAAAAGGGTGGCCATCTTACTACAATCGAGGCACCTCTGGGTTCCACACTTGTAGGATTATTTGGTTATACCGGTTCCTGGATTGACGGCTTAGGTCTTATATACTCATTTGATTTATAGTTGAATATATATTCCAATCAACTGACATTTCTTTCTAGCACTTTGTCTTTTGCCTGATTAAACTCTATAGGAAAGTCATTTGAGACTCCACTACGCTGTTTTTGTTTGAACCGAAAGAGGTTTTTAGAATTATTATGATGCCCAAAAGTAAGTTTTTCAATTCTACTCTCAATGTCTGAGATATTTAATTTCAATGCTTCGATCCTGCTTATATTCTTATTTAAGCTCTTATCATACTTTATCTCGAAATATTTATCATACAAGCTCTTTAAATTTAATCTTTTCTCTTCAAGAATTTTTGATTTTTCAAGAATCTTTTGGTTCTTATGATTTAGCCTGCCACTAGTATTGGTTTGAATTGCGAGAGGGTTATCTAATTTTACAGAATCAAGTAGATCATTCATCGTCTCCACTAAATAAGAAGTATTATCTCCAAGAACTGAAGAATACTTTAAGTGAAACTCCGACATATCACCACCTATGGCTTGTAAAATATCGCTATCATCACTCAAATCATACTCATCATCGGTATCAAACTCTTCATCAATATTCTCAGTGTTGATAGGGGTTTTATTACCCATATTTATAGTTTCATTAGTACTCGCAAACGTACTTGAATTAATCAAGTTTGAATTTAGACTCAATTCATCTCTCTCTGTTAAAGGAACTATGTCGCTCTCAGATTCATTCATTATTATATCAGATTCATAATCATAATATAATTAATATATGATTAGTATTTAATCATTGTTACACAAAAATTTATCTCGCTGAATCAAATTTATATTTACCGGTCTCACAGACATCAATAACCACTTAACATAAATAAGTTGCCTTAAAAATATTTAGGAATGTCATTCCAATTGCAGAATTCAGAAGTTCTTGCAAGACTAAAGCCTTTTGGGATTCTGTTTGAGAAAACTTTAAGTGATTTAATTAAAGGTATTAGAGCTCATTCAAAGGAATCACCTGAGAGCCTACTGGCATTCTTAGACTCTGCTATCTTAGAGTGTAAGAATGAATTGACCACTACAGATCCAGAAACGAAAGCTATGGCAGTTCTAAAACTTACTTATTTAGAAATGTATGGCTTTGATATGTCTTGGTGTAATTTTCAAGTATTGGAAGTAATGTCGTCCTCCAAATTTCAACAAAAAAGAGTCGGTTACTTGGCAGCAATTCAATCATTTAAAAACGAACAGGACCTTTTGATTTTAGCAACCAACCAATTTAAGAAAGATCTTAATTCTCATAATCATATTGAGATTGGATTGGCATTGAGCGGTATTGCAACTATAGTTACACCTAATTTGTCAAAAGATATCAATGACGATGTTTTAATGAAACTCAGCCATAGTAAGCCTTATATCAGGAAAAAGGCTATACTAGCTATGTATAAGATCTTCTTACAGTATCCTGAAAGTTTAAGATTAAACTTTAACAGAATTATTGAAAAATTGGATGATGAAGACACTTCTGTTGTTAGTGCTACTATCAATGTGATATGTGAGATATCTAAAAAGAATCCAAATATATTCATAAATTACTTACCCAAATTCTTTTTTATCCTTGAAAATACTAAAAATAATTGGTTGATTATCAGAATCCTTAAACTTTTTCAAAGCTTATCAAAAGTAGAACCGCGTATGAAAAGAAAGATAATGCCTACATTAATGGATTTAATGATAAAAACTCAAGCTTCATCTTTAATATATGAGTGTATCAATTGTATTGTCAATGGTGATATGCTATCGCATGATTCAGCAAAGGACAAAGATATAGCTAAATTTTGCATCGAGAGGATCATGACTTTCTTTGATACCAATGATTCTAATTTGAAATTTGTAGGGTTATTATTATTAATCAATATTTTAAAAATATTCCCTATTTTTATGCATAAAACGAAAGGTGTTTCTAAAGTCATTATGGACTGCTTAACTGACCCAGATCTAATAATTAAGAAGAAGGCTTTAGAAGTTTGTAATTACTTGGTAACTGAAGATAATATTTCCGAGGTAATCAAGGTATTATTACTTCAATTAATACCTACAGAGGAAAAGAGCACACCCGATACTTTAAAGCTTGAAATCACTAGGAAAATTTTGGAAATTGCATCAGATAATAACTATTCCAATATTCCAAATTTCAGATGGTATATTGCAGTACTAAAGGACATCATTAACTTGACACTTTTACCTGAAAAGTCCTCTAAATCGCTTTTGATATCTACAAACATTGCAAATACTGTTGCTAAAATGATAGGAAATGAATTTAAGACTCTTGCAACTAGAATTCCTTCCATACGAGCAAACATTTTGGTCGACGTTATATCTGTAACTGTTATGAATAAGAAAGTAATAAAATCCTGTCCTTTATTATTGGAAGACTTTTATTGGGTTATGGGTGAATATATCAACGAACTTAAAATTGAAGTTGATAATGACGACGATGACGATGATGATGATGACGATTCTTCTATTCATAACTCCAACGAAGTAAGTTCTGATGTTAGCAATCTAGAATTCAAGATCAGTTTATTTAATACATTGGTGAATTCCAAGATTGATAAGCTTTTGGGATTAAAGGTCAATTCTATTTATCCAATTTCAACCGAACTAATTCTGCTAAAAGAACCTAACGTATTAATTGTTCTAATCCAGGCTTTGGTAAAAATTTTTAGTTCTATTGTTGTTGACTACATTTCTATTTATGACATTGATGGATCGTTACCGAAGAATCACCATCACGAAATTTCTTATCATTTGTATAAGCTAATTGGATTTTTAAGTAATTGGGAAAATCATGAAAATTTTGAAGTTCAAGAAAGAGCGTTATCATGGCTAGAATTTTTAAAATTATGTTTAGAGGCTTTAACGAAAAATGATTACCTGGAGATTTACCGCTTGGAATCCGAAACTGTTAATTTGAATAAAATTAGTTTGATGAAAAAAATTGCTGATTTCGATACTCACGAAGGAATTTCTGATAGTGAAACTAACAATAGCAGTAATGAGTCCGACGATGATTATAGTGAAAGTGACAGTGATAGTGATAGCGAAGTAGAACATCAAAATGCTAGTGGTAGTGATAATGAAGGAAAAAGTGAACTGGAAGGAGCTCTGGATAGAGAAATTAAACATGAAAATGATAATATTGTAAAATCAGAAAATCAGGGAAACAGTAATCCGAATAACGAATGGGATGCACCTAGCGATACTTCCCTGAAGGGGGATGCGATTGTACAAAATGATATTAGCGAAGAAGGCAAAGAATTTGATACTAAATTACCACTTTTATTGAGTCATGTTTTACCCTCTTTTTTCAATGTTTATGAGCTTAATCCTATTTCTAAAAATTCTCAAAGAAATATATCTATTCCAATAGATTTGGATTTGGATACGAAGCTCTCAATCGACTTTGAAGCTAACTCAGATGAAGATAATTCAGAATTTGGAGATTCTTTCTCCGTATATCTTTCTGAAGATGATGGAAGTATCCTTGAAAAATCTGACACACCAGAAGTAGAGAATTTAAAAAAGAAAGATAGATTGGATAGAATGAGAGATGATCCATACTATATATTTTCAGAAGACAAGAAAAAGGAAAAATCTAAAAAAGCTAATAAAATTTTAGGTTCAGATACAAAAACTTCAGATAAAGAAGATAAATTTAATAATAAAATTGCAAGTGATATCAAAGAAAACAAAACTTCGAAGCAAAAGAAGATGAAGAAAGAAAAAGTAATTATTTTGGCGGAAGAGTCATTAGGTGGTGACATACCACCAGCAGCAAAAGCATCTGATAACAACAAAACTCAGAGGAAAAAGAAGAATATTTTGAAAATAGATTCTTCTAAATTAGATAATTTTGATCTTAATACAGTATCAGATAATATTTCTATAGATGACGAAAAAGACTTTGAATACAACATTGACTTGGAAGAAATGAGGAAAAAATTGGCAAAGGGGGCAGAGAAGGAAAAGAAGAAAACAAAAAAATCAAAGAAAAAGGGTCCAAGCGAAGATGAAAATTCAGGGTCAAAATCAAAAACGTCAAAAACGTCAAAAACCAGTCTGAAAACAAAAACAAAAGATAAGGAATCAACTAAAACTGTAAAAGAAGCTTCTAATGGAGAAACTTTAGCTGGAGAAACCTTATCTAGCGAAACTGGTACAAAAGAGTTAGCACCTAAAGTCAAGCCAGTCAAGGTTAAATCCAACAAGAAAAGAAAAGGGAAGGCTTTAATTATCGAGTAAATTATATATAGATTCAAAGTATATAATAAAAATTATCTAATTTTTATCTACTAATGGAGTTTCTTCTGTAGAAGTGCTATCTATTTCAACTTCAATAGATTCTTCTGACTCATCTTGATCTGGAGTATCTTCAAGCAAAGGAGCTGAGTCTTTGGCACCTGTGCTGGAATATCCAATTTCTTGTAACTTGCTTAACATTTTTTCTCTTACATCAACTGCAAATTCATTAATTTCTTCCTTCGTTTTCAAGTCTTTAGTTGGGATTGGCTTCATAACTTCAATTATAATTTCACCACAGTTGAAAACCTTTTTCTTACTATGGAAAATATTAGAGGTATTAGTGACTACACAAGGTATAACTGGGATACCACCTTGTTGTGCGAGATGGAACGCACCTTTTTTAAATGGTAATAAATCTAATTTCGTAGTAGCCAGTCTTGTGCCTTCTGGGAACATGAAGATAGCCTTGTTTTCTGCTTTAACTTTATCTAAAGCCTTATCTAATACTGCTCTAGCTTTCTGACCTTTAGTTCTATTTATAAAAAAAGTCCCTGACGCTAACATAAACCAACCTAAAAATGGGAAGTATTTTAATGCAGTTTTAGCTGTTACAGTAAAACCTGGTTGGAAAAGTCTTCCCAATACAAATACATCAAGCACTGATTGGTGGTTGGAGATCACAATACCCGGCTTTTGGTTCAAATATTCTTCATTTTTGATAGTAATCTTGATTCTCAAAACTTTTGAAATAACGAAATAAAAGACCCTAGCTACAGTATATTGTGCATATTCAGGTTTTCCGATCAATCTTAATACTATTGAAGCTATTACACCATATAAAGCACAGCCAGATAACAATGTACCGTATATTAAAGATTTGAAGTAGAACTTCACAGTATTTCCTACAGCCATACCAACTTGTTAAGAAAAAATAGAATTTATTCTCAGGAAGCACACTATTTCAGTCCTTTAATGAGGGAAAATGTTGGACAATTATGTGCAGTACAAATATACATGACCTATAGAGTTTAAATATTAGGCACCTACTATTAAGATGGCCTTCTTAGCAGTAGAAGAAGCAGATTGCGGATTAACACCAGTGACTAACCTACCATCAACATATGTATAATCATCCCATGGACCTTCTGGTTCGCTGTATTTAGCACCATTCTTGGCTGCAATTTCACTAATTGACAAAAGACCCAAATCCTTCATAGTTTTGCTAACACCTAATATATCTTCACCAACATCAGTAAAACCAGTTATAGTTTTACCCTTTATAAGTGGCTCATTGGTGGCTGGGTCAAGCAATCCGTCAAAAATTGCTGGACCGTGGCAAACGGCTGCAACAACACCACCATTATACCAGATTTGAGCAAGAATTGATTGCAATCCTTTAGCAGTAGGATAATCAAAAAGAGTTCCGTGTCCGGCAGAAGCGAAAAAAATATCGTAATCATCAGGGTTAATTTCAGAAGCCTTTTTAATCTTACTCAAAGCAACATTAAACTCAGAGGATTTATTGTTCCAGATCTCTGCATCATCACCTTTCAAAAAATCGGGAACAGTTGAATGTTCATCAACACCCCAAGAACCATTTTCAGAAACGAAGTCAACTTCAATTCCATGGGCCCTGAAATCAATGAAAGGATGTAATGCTTCTGTGACGAATAAACCTGTTTTCTTTCCGTCTTCGTAAAACTTTTCGTTATAACTAGTTACTGCAATTAATGCTCTAACCATTGTAGATTTATAGTGACTCTGTAGTGTGGTCTAATGTTTTTAGAGGTAGAATCAGAGTTGAGAAATGCCACGCTTATATATATCGCTTCATTAATTCCTGTACGCATCCATGCCCCTCATTCTTTTCATTATATCTACAAGACGTATTACTAATACAATAGCAATGTTTTAATATACTTTGTTTTTATATTGAGGCGTTTTCATGATTGATTTTTGTCTGTCGTGGTGTACGCTTATGTCTACTTAGCAATTGCTATGTAATATGAGTAGCTAATAATGCAGTCTATTATGTTTGCTACAGAACTTCTGTATTAGAGCATGTTTCTTACCTTGCTATACATATCAGTTTAATACCTTCTGACTTGATTTGTATTCCATTACATATATTTCTTCTAGAAATGAATATTTATTTAGATTGTATTATAAATGCAGGAAGTATTTAAATCAAATTAATCATGTGGCCACAGTTTGAAGTACTCGATATTGTAACAACGATAAATTTAATTCTAGACCTCTTATAAGTTTAATTTGTATTAATCACCATGACTAACCATACTAAATTTACTTAGTTGCTTCTTGAATTAATTCCGGTTCGTCCTTTTTAGTAGTATGATATGAGACATATCTGAAACCTTGAGCCAACTGAGCGAATTCGTTAACAAAGTGACACCCGAATAATAAATAGTTCTTAGGAGAAACAGCCAAAGAAAATCTCATGAATACAAGAGAATAAACAATTAAGGATCCAGTCATTGGACCACTAATTAATTCTGGATCTTTTTTTAAATCTAATATAGCAGCTACGGGTATACCAAAATTAGAGACTGGTCCCCAAAAATGAGTGGTACAGACATATCTTAATGACTGCTTGGAGAACAAGAAATCAGTAAACTTCTTAAAACCTGACATTTTTAACCTATACTTATTTCTTTAAGTAAAATTGAAGTGTTGAATAATTCAAAGGATTTCGGACGGGTATGAAGTAAATGGTGTGTATATAGAGCTAAGTCGTGCGTGTTCAATGCTAAAGTGCTAAAGTCAATTGGTATCTCCATTTCATGAACCTTCATTTAAACAAATATATATTTACAACGTCTAACAATAATTAGAATGACTCGGTTAGATCTAAAAGCATCTAAGTTTTCATCGTGAATACTTAAAATGTATCATCTAAATTTTCCGGTCTTTGATGGAAAATAAAAAAAATTAATTTATATATGCCGGTTATAGGTCAAATATATTCTCTTAAGCAATTTAGATATATTTAACTGATAAAATAAAGATTGTAACTTTATCACTATAATACTTATTTTGAATAAATATAAGAGTAAATATATCATCTATAAAAAGGAGGATATATTTATTTCATTTTATGCAAGATATGCAGGTAATATCATGTATTTTCCTCTTTCAGGATTGATTTTGAGTTTTCTGATTCAGCTGAAGCATTGTTACTTAATTCCGAAGAAGATACAAAGTAATAAGGATCACTTTCCATTCTTTCTGTGAGATTAACTGGAAATTGGGGATCTTGAACAGGAAGTGGTGGTTCAAAAAATGAGCTATAACTCATCAAATCCGGCTGTTGTGGAATGCCTAGTCCCTGAAAATTCTTTTGATCTGGCGACTCTTTTCCTGGCTTAATATTTGCAGAACTATCCACTCTATTAGTAGATGAAGTGCTCCCAAAGGGTGATGTAAGAAAATAGGGGAGTTTTTCAGGGTCAGTTAACCAGAATGGGTCATTCATATGGAATCCAAAGAAGTCCTCGGATGCAGATTCTACTGAATTTGTGCTCGGGACTTGACCATAGGGAAAACCTACTTCTTGAGATGCGTTCTGCTGCCTTTCAAATATTATGCGTATTTGTTGTAATACTCTATTAATTAAATATATTGTATTTGTTGACCACATTTTCAAGCTTAATTTGTCATTTCCAATTAATTTTCTATCGACGAAGAGTACATTTTTTAGTTTTTCTTCCAAAGATTTCAAGAAATCATTATCTGTTTTCGTAACGCTCTCAGAGAAAACATCAGCTTTATAATGTAATAAAGTATAAATAACAATAATCCCTTGATAAATGAAAGAATTAAAAAATGGAAATTGATGTCTAAAGAGCTTGCAAGAGATAATTATATCGTATTCTGCTGCCCCTTGGTTTTGGGTTACAAATATATCGCAGAATGCTATGATATAATTCAAAAATTTTGTAATGGAGTCAGTTAACTTTTGCAAAATTAGAGTTGTATCTTTTATTTGATCAAACTTAGTTAAGAATGGTTCAAATAGCTTAGCTTTATTAATAAAGAGTATAGCTAAATCCATGATAATTTCTTTTCTCTCCATTGTTAAAGGAGGTTCAACAATTGCTGCATCTCTTCTTCTTTCTAAATTATTCCCCTCTTCCCTTAAAAACCACTCTAATGTTTCAATTTCCTCATCAAACTTTTGGTCTAAGTTAAGCAAATCAGTCATTGTAAAATCCATTAAGAAATTTTCAATAAGCATAAGGTTTGATAAGCGAAGACATTCACTAGACCCAATTTTTAGTAATATATGTGTCCTTCTTTTGGTCAAATCAATGGAACTCGAATTGTGAGTACTCTTTAAGACTGATAAATTTACCTGGATGGAAATTGGATTGGGCCTGCCCAAAATAGAGCATATTTGTCCACTAACATGTTTAAGGGCGAACCAAATCTTATACCGTAATGCATCCCTTTCTTCCTCCTCATTCGGGTTCTCATTTAAACGATAAGTACTCATAACATGTAATCCAATAGCATATGCTATTGAACAAGTATGGAACATCATAGACCAGCATTCCTCAAACTTTTGTTCAATAAAATACCAAGTGGTACAAAGAATGTACGCCTGTATTGTAGTAATTGATTCAAAAATCAAGTTATGTCTTAACTTTTCGAAATTACTATATATTAACTCATAAATAAGTTTTCTTTTGACATCTTCGAACTCGTCCATAGATTTCCCACATAAGAAATTAAGATAATAAAACTCATTAGGCATTAGATTATGAATAGAGATAATCAAAATCATGTAAAGCAATAATAAATCATCATCATGTTCCCATTCGTCATCCTTGATTGCATCAAAGTTGTCTAAAAATGAAAAGATTTCTTTGACGTCAATAAATGAACTACAATGAGACCATCTCTTGAAAAATAATTTAACAAGGTACTTTATTGTATCAATATTTAATTTTTTAGATTTTTTGTCATGCTCTATGTCTGTTATATTAGGGTCTACTCTTAACAAAATAGGAAGGGGCTTTTTCATTAGATTTAGTTCTTTTTGAAGGTCCGAATTGTAATGGTTGAATTTCTCTATAAAAACACCCTCATATGGTAATGAAGAAGGCTTGGTTTTCTTCTTTTTTTTAACGCCAGTATCTTTATCTACTGATTCTTCCTTATACGCCCGCAACTTGTCCATCATATAATGGGATGTCTGTGGACCATAAAACCTTTCACCAACTTCAGTGGTTTCGCCAGAAATGGGAACATTTGTCTTTTTAATCTTCGCTGAATCTTCTCCAAGTAGGCTCAAAAGGAATTTTCTATTGCTCTCTATTAATGGTTCATTACCTTGCTTTTCAATCTCCTCCATTAGTTTTCTATTCTGTTCCGCTAAATGATTCTTCTCTTGAAGTAATTGGTTATTTTTAATTCTTAAAGTTTCCAACTCATCCTTTTGGTTAGACCCTTGGCTTTTAGTCAGCTTCAACGAATCCTCATTGATTTTGATATTTCTAAAGGTGGAAGGAAACTCACAATGAACGTATCTCCGTTGACATTGGTCACATGGCCATAATTTGTTACATTTTATTTTCTTTCGACGACAAGAGATACAAGATATTGGAAATGTCTCCGCCATTTTCTTTATTCAAATTCTTTCAATAGTATCACGTCAACAAATTTGAATTAATGTATATTAATTCGTAGATTTCATGAATAGAACACTATTGGCAATATAGATCGCCTTCTGAAAAAGGATTGAACTCTGTTAGAATTTCCACGGTATTCTGTATAATTCTAGTCACAACGGTTCGTTAATTTTGTAACCTTATCTGGTACGGATTGATGCACGGAACTCCTTCACATAGAATTTGCGATGATGATTTATAACTCGCATGATGATTGCATGGTCGAGAAACTACGTATTTTTTTAAACAATTTCCTATTTGAATCACCTAATTCAAAATACTCCTAGTCCTTTTAGCTATTATGATTAAAGGATAACAAATGTGTTAATATAGTTTTTCATGGCAACCCCACTTCTTGGTTTGTTTGCTTAGGATTGAAGGGCGCATTTGAAGGCATTTTGTGCAAGCAAACTAGTCACTAATTTTACTGCTCATGCGTCACAATCGACAAATACAGTGCGAGATCATTCGGAATCCCTTGTAATGTCTGAAATTTGAATTTGGAGAGCATTGGATATGCTACATTTTAGGCGAGCACAGCATCACACCGCATGTATTTTTTTTATTGTGTATTAGTATTATTTCAGTATTTCCATAATCTACCTGTACTTCCGGCCCCGTACTGTTCTTCTTAACGTCAAAATTCCCTCTTCCGACCCCTAATTTATGAAGCCTCCCATATTTTAAAGTACTTAAGATAAGGCGTTTTATATGAATATAATACGAAGATAGAGTCTACAAATATGAGATCACTAGTTGGATAAAAAGAATAGAAAACTAACGACTTTACATGAAGTTAGTGTAGGCGCTTCTCTGGAGTCATGCATTGCTTTCTTGGCTTCAAGTTGGATACTTAAAATTAGAGAAAAATCAAAGAGTCAGAGTAAGAACGAACTAACCATCTATGAAGAAAAGTTACCAAATACAGACGGAATTAATATATTGTATCTTAAACTTATTTTGAGAGTAAGCTAAAATCTCTCATAAAATTATGGTGAAGAATCTTCGGAGATCATCTGGCTGCGAATATTGTTTGAGTTCCTAAACAGCTTCAAGAAAAGCCAACGAGCAGCAATGCAGTAAAATTCTCAGTTTTACTATTTCTCTAGAAACCTTCCTAGGAAGCCCATCTTGAATTACTTTTCACAATGGCCACTTGCTCTAATTTGCCTGAAATTGCAACATTCACAGTGGAAGAGACATTAAATGTTCGAGAAACCTCGCAATTTATTCGCTGTTTGAAAGAAAGATTCGAATATTAAATACCAAAAGAATCATTTTCCTCTGCAAGAATTTTGGAAGTCAATCAAGTAACGGACTGATTGGCTAATACCCAAAATACTTGATTTTCTAATACATTGAGACCTCATCTAAGAAGTTTGGTTTCTGTTTCGGTATGAATGGGGAAGGAAGTTGGTCAATAAAAGACCTTTCCAAGTTGTTCTTGTTACGAAGGTTTTTAACATTTCTTTCCTAGAAGCAATATATTTCAGCAAAAAGTTTAATAGCTTTTGCAAATAGAAAAAAGAATCTCTATCTCATATTAACAAAGTCTGAGTCTCTTGATACAGAACGTTAAACGATGACTTTTTCTTACTTTATCCACTAACTTATCGAAACTATTAAAATACTCTAGACCTCGATAAAATACCTTGAAATTCATTGTTCGGATAGTGAAAAACTTTATAAATATAGGATATACCTTTGATTCAATTAACTCAATTTTCTACTTTTCTATGTCGCATAGAATGTATCGAATAATCTTATCTAATTTATAGCTCTAAATTTAAAGGTGCATATTGTCCATAGGAAATTAGTTCGTCAAGTTAAAAAAAGCTTGTAGTCAAAATTTTATTGAGAGCTTGACAGTATTTTGCAAGTATAGCTACCAAAATTTACAGTTATTTTTAGAAGACCGGAATCTAGATGCATCTAAAAAAAGAAAGGAGGAATATATTTTGCGAATAAAAGAGCTAAGTTATACTTATAAGAGTATCATTATTAGTACCAAACCAATGTATTAATTGGTTGGCAAGATTTGAAAATATACAGTTGTTATTGGAGAAGTTTTGATTAGGTTATTTGCATTGGCTTGTGAAAATAATTACCGACGGTATACACGATTCCGAACCGGTTGTCTGAGAACAAAATACAAAATGCTGTACTTACATAGTCTCTATAGTAATCCTTAGTAATTGTACAGCATAGAAATGCGAAATCATCAATTTCTTGTGAGCCGGACTTTTATTGGTTTATTGAATTGATGTCAACGTTTTTTCTAATATTGCTATATTGCTAACAATGCCATAAAATAACATGACGCCAATAAAATATTTTAACTATTAATGCACTAACACTAAACAAATATTCTTTCCAATAGTTCGTAGGAAACATAGGAGAACGCAGGAATTAGGAAATTGTCATTAAGGGAACTTGCGCCTTCAACAATTGCACCTAGAAGTATTGTGACTATCAAATTTTCCCAATTTTTTACTGGAGAAGCAAGTGCATAGACCTCAATTCCTTTTAAAACAAATAAGCAACTAAGTATATATACAATGGATCCATCAATCGATTTACTATTAAGCGCCCATCTTAATTTACCAAATTTTTTACCATATAAGGATGCCATGGAATCACCAACTCCTAAACTTACTAAACCTAAGTACGACTTCTCTGTTACCTTTCGAGAGTATGTGTATTCTAATAATACTGGCAAAGTACTTCCAAATAACAAGTAGATATATGAAAGGTTAAGTGGACCTTTCAAATCTTTAAAATCTTGAAACTTGATTAAAATATCAGAAAGCCATCTTCCAACAAATGTTATTTTGTTTAGTCTTAACATCTCAATTACAATAAAAACAATCAAAGCTCCTAACAATGAGATTAAAGTGAATTCTGGCTCAAATTTCAAACCAGGAGTGACAAGGGCTACCAAGATAAAGTGCCAGATTTTTCTCTTCACATTAAGCGTGAGCTTGTTTGCTAATGCAAAAATTATTGGAACAAATATGAGTAATGAAACCAACCATAAAGTTAAAATATTCTTCCTAACTTGAGACGACATAATATATTCAATTAACCAGATGACTGGGTTTTTCTTTAAAATTGGCTCTAACAGGTATACTGTTAAGTAATAGAAAATACCCGAAAACGCAACCAATATAATCCCCGTGAGTACGATATTCTTTCTCTCTTTATTAAATGCATATATTGGATAAACCAACATTAATGCACTCACAAGCACAAAGAAAAGTTTTTGAAAAATCACTAAAGGCAAATTTCCGTAACTTGATTCTAAACTTAAAAATAAATTGATTATCATAACGCTAATCAAATGAATTTCTGGTTTAGATAAACTTTTATTATCACCTGAAGAATGATTATGTATAAGTGTTAAATCAACATTACTATCTTGAGCTAGTACCTCGTCTGAAACTTCATGAATAGTTTCAAGACTTCCTTCGTTGATATAATCCAAAAATAGACTTATCAAGTAGTAACCTAACGCAGCCTGTAAAAATGTAAGAATTGTAACATTTTCATCTTCATTGAATAAATGGAAAAATAATACCCCAAGAATAACCTTCATAAAAACCTGAAAATTATCAATAATGTAGTAGTTTAAACATAAGTTAAGTAAAAAATATTTAGATTTGAAAATAATGTTAAAATACAAGGGTAATAACACTGAATAAATATGGTTGAATGCTGGAAGTGGTGGCTTAACATAATTTTCCTGATCTGCATCATATTTCTTCATTTGTGCCCTATATGAAGTTATAAGACCAACAATAGTACCAAATAAGTTATATCCAATAAGATATAGTTCATCATCTTTAAGTCCTAACTCTTTTCTACCAACATACGAAATCTGCAACAAAAAAATACTGACCAATAATTCAACTGACCTAGAATATGAGAGATTCTCATTCAAAAAGTCTTGAGCGATATATATATAGTTCAATGGAAAAGGATACGAAGATGGATCATCGTATTCTTCTTCAGTGACTGGCTGTGGATTGTCATCAGCCTTTTCATCTTCTTCCAACTTTATGACGTCTTCCTCATTTACAAAGATCAGAGCAGTAGATCTTATTTTAGGTTGCTTGACCTCCCCTTTTGAAGATCTACTTCTTATAGTGCTCTTTTTCGGAGGCATATGGCATATAACTTAGTAACAGCTTTCGTAGTTAGTAGTATGAACGTTTTTATCAGAAACGGGCAAAAATGCTCTTTATATACAGGATATTAATTTATATACTTTTACAATTAAATTATTCTGAAAAAGACGGTAAAGTCATATACTTTAGGAAAAGACTTAAGCTTAAGAAGGAAAGGGGCCTAACTTCATATTCAAAACTCTCTGACTTAAATTTCCCTTTATTATTACGCGAGGTCATAATCAAAAACAAATTAATTTTATCAAAACGCGTAAAGTGGAAATATAGATTCTATAACAAAATAATACTTTTTCTTAAATAATAGATCTAGATCTAGAAGAAAATGCATATCAAGAAGATAATCATACAAGGGTTTAAGACCTATAAAAACACTACAATAATTGATTTGTTATCACCAAATTTCAATGTTGTAGTTGGGCGAAATGGATCAGGTAAATCAAATTTCTTTGCTGCAATAAGGTTCGTATTATCAGATGCATACACACATATGACAAGGGAGGAAAGACAGGGCCTTATTCATGAGGGGACAGGGACCGTTATGTCTGCATTTGTAGAGATTGTTTTCGATAACTTGGACAAAAGATTTCCTATTAACAGAGACGAAATATCGATACGAAGAACTATTGGCTTAAAAAAAGATGATTATTCAATTGATGGAAAATCAGCTACAAGATCAGATGTAATGAATTTGTTAGAAAGTGCAGGATTTTCTAGATCAAATCCATATTACATAGTTCCACAAGGACGTATCACTGCTTTGACTAACTCTAAGGATTCCGAAAGACTTCATTTGCTTAAAGAAGTAAGTGGTGCTACCGTATTTGAGAATAAATTAAAGGAATCCGTTAAGGAGATGGAAAATTCTAATTTGAAAAAACTGGTTATTGATGAAGCGTTAAAATCAATTGACGATAGATTAGCCGATTTACAAATTGAAAGTTCAGATTTAAAGAAATTTCAGTCTCTCGACAAAACAAGAAAAATTTTAGAGTACAAGTTATTTGATAAGGAATTAAAAGACTTGGGAAATTCCATAGAATCCCTAGAAGATGAATATAGTGAATTGCTAAATGAATCCCAGAAGGATCTTGATGACTTAGACCGAAGAGAGAAAATTTGCCAAGATCTAGTGGAATCGATTAATGATCTTAAAGTTTCTTTGAGAATCTCATCTTTGGATAACGAGCAAAGTAAATCTGATTATAACAGATTATTATCAGTTATTTCTGAGAAGGAAATAGAGTTGAATGAGTTGAAAGCTACGATTGAAAATGATAAAGAACAATCTGAGGCATTCATTTCTTCAATAAATCACTATAAGGAATTGATTAATAAACATGAATTGAAACTTGCTCAGTACAAGCCAGATTTGGATCACTTAAGAGATGAAGAGAATAAATTGAAACAGGAAATAAGTCACCTTACTACTCAGCAAAGATTACTTTACGCAAAGAAAAGTAGATTTCAAAAGTTCAGTAATAAAGAAGAAAGAGATATATGGTTACAAGAAGAAAGTTCAAGACTAAATGAAGAATTCAGATTGAAAGAATTAGAAATTAATAAAATTTCTGATGAAATCAAAAATAAGGAAAATATTTTACTTGAAAAGGATTCGAGAATTTTAGAATTAGAAGAAAATATTAAGACTGGATCAGCCTCTCATCAAACGGCTTTGTCCCAAAAGGTTAACGAATATAAGAGGAAAAATAATGAATTCATAGATGAAAGAAATAGGTTGTGGCGTGAAGAAATCAGATTAAAAAGTATACATGATTCAATTCAAAATGAGTTAGAAACCGCAGGTCATAATATAAACCAAATGATGGACAGAGCCCAAGCACAAGGTTTAAAGGCGGTAAAGGCTATCATAGCGAAGTTAAGTTTAGGAGATAGTGTCTATGGCTCTGTCGCTGAGTTATTTACCGTGAGTGACAAATATAAGACCGCAGTTGAGGTTATTGCAGGTAACTCCTTATTCCATATTGTAGTAGATAATGATAGAACTGCAGCATTAATAATGGATGAGATGATAAGAACGAAATCAGGCAGAGCCACGTTCATTCCTTTAAGTAGGTTAAATCCTAAAGAAGTTGAGTACCCTGATAGCACTAAGTATAAGTGTATTCCTATGATTAAAAAATTAAAGTATGAAGCGACTGTAACTAATCTAATGAAACATTTATTTGGCAGTACAATTATTTGCAGCGATTTGCAAAATGGATATGAATTAGCTAAAAATTATAAGCTTACTGCTATTACTTTGGATGGTGACAGAGCAGATACTAGAGGTGCATTATCGGGAGGCTTCAGGGATTATAAAAGGTCAAGAATAGATTTTCTAAGGATACAACAAAAGAAGAAAAAAGAGCTCATAAATGCAGAGGAAGAATTAAATAAGTGTGTTGAACAAATCGAATCTATTAGTCAAAATCTTAATACCAATAATCATAATTTGCAGTCAACTTTGTCTGACATAGAGAGATTAAACACTTCAAAAGAACCCTTAGAATCAGAACTAGCTCAATTGAGCAACCTGCGTGAAAATATAGTACAAGACTTGGAAGCTCTAAATATTAATTTGAATTCAGCAAAATTGATGAAATTTAACTTCGAATCTAAATTGGTTGAACTTAAAAATGAATTGAAATTACCTTTCGCTAATTCATTATCTAGTGAAGAGGTATTAAAACTTGAAGGATTAAATCAAAGCTTAGTTAAGCGAGAATCTGAATTGAATACAATTGTGCTAAAATTGACAGATATTGAAGCGAAAATATCTGTTTATGAATCTGAATTGCAAAACAATTATAAACCACATCTCTCAAAACTTTTGAAGGAAAATGTCCCTGAAAAGCTGATGATTGAGAAAGTTAAGATAGATTCCTTAGAGAAAGAATTAGAAGATTTGAAAATCCAATTGGACACTCTTGAGTCAAGAAATACAGTTTCAGGAGATGAGAATAAAAGATTACTGAAAGAAATAGCGAATAGTGAAGAAATTTTAAATAAAGCAAACAAACAGCAAATGAATATTATGAAAAAACTCGAAGAATTTTCTAAAGCAATCGAAAGAAATATGAACAGAAAGGCTCTATTAGCTTTACGAAGCGATGAGTTGCAAAAAAAGATCAGGGAGCTAGGTGTGCTACCAGAAGAAGCTTTTGGATCGTCAAGTTATGATAATATGGACTCAGAAGGTATATTGAAGAAATTGAATTCCGTTAACAAAGAACTTTCTCAATTTTCTCATATTAATAAGAAAGCGCTTGAGCAATTTAACACATTTACGAAACAAAGAAAAGAATTAACATTAAGACGCCAAGAATTGGATGATTCAAAAGAGTCTATTGAAAGTTTAATAGAAAGCTTAGAAGCTCAAAAACAAGATGCTATTGCTAAAAGTTTTAAGCAAGTTGCAAAAAGTTTTCATGAAATATTTGAAAAATTGGTTCCTTTAGGTGTGGGTAATTTAGTTATGCAAAAGAAACCTACTGAAGGATTAGGAAACGATTATTCTGGTGAAGACGAGCGTTCTGTAGATAGTCTGCAACTGAGTATTGATAATTATATTGGAGTGTCGATTTGTGTTTCATTTAATTCCAAGAATGATGAGCAACAGCGAATTGAGCAGCTATCTGGTGGTCAAAAGTCTCTATGTGCAATTGCTTTGATCTTAGCTATTCAAAAATGTGATCCAGCTCCATTTTATTTATTTGATGAAATTGACGCTAATTTGGATACGCAATATAGAACATCTGTTGCGTCGATGATTCATTCTCTATCAAAGAATGCCCAGTTTATTTGTACAACCTTCAGGCCAGAGATGTTGCAAGTTGCAAATAAGTTCTATGGAATAATGTTCGGCAATAAGGTAAGTACTGTGTCAGAAATAAATAGGGATGATGCAATGACATTTGTGGAAGGGAATAATCATAGCTAGTTACTTATTTATTATTTAGTTAATATATTAAAGAGGTAGATATTCAGTAAAGTGGTGTGATATGAATTTGGTATTTGACACAAAATCACTCCTCGAAATCACTAGATCTTAACAGATCTGTTTATTCTAAAGTTTTTTTTTTCTAGTTTTCATTATATTTGTTTCTGTTTCTGGGTGATATGGGTTCTTCAACAAGAATTCTAAGTCGTGAACGTATTGAAGAATTAATTTCAAATGGAGAGGCTATTATTATATATAAAGATTATGTATTAAATTTGACGCGATGGCTACCAAAACACCCAGGAGGTGTTAAAGCTGTTTATCATATGATTGGTAGAGATGCCACAGATGAAATGAACGCCTACCACAGTGCTGAAGCCATGGAACAATTTAAGAGGTGGAAGATTGGCAAAATAGATTATTTCTGGGAGAATTTGTTACCACCAATTCAAGGAGGTGTCTATCGGTCAATAAAATACTCTAGGTCAGAATCTTTAGATGAAAAATTAGACGAGTCTTCTTCAACGAATAGATCTGATATAGATCTATTATCTTCCTCTAGTTCCGATGATATGTCCGAATGGGAATATAAGGGATTAGGATATTTGGGTGATAAAGTAACATCTAAGGTCCCACAAAACAAAATTATTACTGAAAGTAATAAAGATCTTATATTTCCCATTAGAGATAGTAATATCGTAGATCCTAAACTTATAGTTGAAAATTATGATAATCAGTTGTCTAGAGAAGCAATTTTAACTTATCCAAGTTTGGATTACGACACACAAACTTCTTTGAGAGAGAAATATGATATTTTGCATGAGACAATAATTAAAAATGGCTTATACAAATGTAACTATTGGAATTATGTTCAAGAACTAGTAAAAATCACAAGTTTATTTATTTATTCATTTTCATTTTTGAAATTGAACTATTTATTTTTAAGTGCTCTTTGTATGGGAATAGCATGGCATCAAATGACATTTATTGCTCACGACTCCGGACATGTTTCCCTCACACATAATTACCAAATTGATAATATATTTGGTATTATTATTGCAGATTGGTTTGGTGGCTTAAGTTTAGGTTGGTGGAAAACCAATCATAATGTCCACCATTTAATCACAAACGACCCCGTACATGATCCTGATATACAACACTTACCGTTTTTTGCAGTCTCTGTAAAATTATTCCAAAACGTTTACTCTACGTACTACGACAAATTTTTATATTTTGACGCTTTTGCTAAAAAATTGATTCCAATTCAAAACTATATGTATTACCCAATTCTATGTTTTGGACGTTTTAACCTTTATAGGTTATCTTGGATTCATCTTCTATATGGCCTTGGCCCTAAAAAGGGCCAAGCTGCTTGGCATAGATATTTTGAACTTGCTGGGTTATCATTCTTCTTCTGGTGGTTCTTCTACCTTTTGGTTCATAAATCAATTGAGGGAAATTGGAATAAATTTATGTTTGTAATGGTTAGTCATATATCTACAATGCTTGTTCATGTTCAGATCACTTTATCTCATTTTGCCATGTCAACATCTGACTTGGGCACAAGTGAAAGTTTCCCCCTGAGACAAATCAGAACAACCATGGATGTAGATTGTCCAGAATGGCTTGATTTTTTGCATGGTGGCTTACAATTTCAAGCAATACACCACTTATTTCCAAGACTTCCTAGACATAACTTAAGAAAAGCACAACCATTTGTTATCGACTTTTGTAAAGAGGTTGGTCTCCCTTATTCTATTTATGGCTTTGGACGAGGAAATGAGTTAATTATTGGCAAGTTGGGTGATGTCGCAAAACAATGTTCGATTATGATGGAAGCTACAAAATGCTTAAAGGATCATGATCATTAATATAATTATATTATTATGAGTTATATAATTTTATATTTGCGTATGTATGCGAATTTGGCAGTCTCTCTTTATTGAGAGGAATCCATTACTAGAGATATATTTTTAAATCGATAAATTATGATCTATCAATTGTTTCTCATTTAAATAAAGAATAAAATCTAACACCAATTCGTTTTCATGTTCTAATTCATCCTTTTTTACTAGCTTTAAGAATAACGAAGAATCTTTAGGACCTCCTTTATATCTTTGAGGAATTGATACTTCTATATTATTTATTAATTTTGTATTGGTGTTCTGCGTTGAGTGAGATTTAGAGTCAATGATGTGAGAATTTTTACACTTATTTCCAAATTTACATCTCTTATGTTGTTGATAATAACGACAAATGTTTTTTGGTTTTTTAATCTCTCTTTCATTCTCATTTTTAGATACATCTGGCAACTGATCGCTCCGACGTTTTACAGCTTCTTGTTTTTTCAATTCTATATTCTTTCGAGTAGGCCATTTCTTTTTTCGTTCTTCGATCCAGTTAGCTATATCTTCTTCTGTTTGCAACGTTATATTAGTTCCCAGTATGCAAATGGCGTCCTTCTTGTCGCTAGATCCTTCTTGGAGTTGTTCTTCATCTTCTTCGTCACCTATACTTTTTTCAATGTCTAGAAGCACATTATCGTCAGTATTTAAATTTAAGTTCTTGACATTATTAGAATTGGGTAAATGTGTTGGTAAACCTAATAAAAAGTCACTCATTGATGCTGTCACTAAATTATCATTATTCATACGATTCAATAGCCCGAGATGACATATACTTCTACATACAGTAATAAATGTCGTATTGTCTCAATAACATTGTCGCAACTTTAGCTCCTGAAATCTACGTCATTACAGACTAAATTTTTGACGTGACGAAAACATGGCTGTGTCTGAAAAAAAAAATTTAGGCTTCTGTCAACAAACTATGCACATGCTTGTTGACACGTGTATTTTGCCGAAACTTATTGTACTAATCAACTATCATTTTTAACAGATACGACAAAAAAGAGTTTAATGTCAAAATTTTCGGCTTCACGATGAATTTTTTTGATAACATAAATAGATGCTTAGATTTCTTCAATATATCCATTCGGTAGTAAAATTTCTTGATCAATAATTACGATTCAAACATGACTGTATTATGAGTTCCATGACTTGCGGCTGTAAATGAAGAAAAGTATCATTTATAGTCCAAATATAGATTTTGCACGTGATTTACTCTCAATCTTTTCCTTTCGAGGGAACTTAAAAATATACAGATCATTCTAGTTTAAACTAACCAGTACTAAAAGCTTTATATTCTCATAAATAAGAATAAGTAATTGAAAATGGTATGTGAAATTAAGTCATACTCTTTAACCGCTAATCTTTTATTTTCGTTTTTATTTTCTAACCTTGATATAATAGCTATCCCGACACAAATATCATGAGGATGTTATGTTTTTATCAAATTAGGTTCTTTTTCAGAGGTTGAAGTTTGATGAATTGAATGCCTTAGTCAGTTTTATTAACCAATATTTAGTCATACTATCAACAAGGACCACCACCTCCTCAACAAGGTTACTATCAACAAGGACCACCACAACAAGGTTACTATCAACAACCTCAACCTATGTATGTGCAACAGCCTGCACCACAACGAGGTAACGATGGATGCTGTGGAGCATGTTGTGGTACTTGCGCTGCATTAATTTGTTGCTGTTGTGCTGAAGATGCACTTATGGCATGTATGAATTAAAACAACTATTTCTAGAATAAAAAATCAATATGTATAGTTGTTTTCAAATTCAATAGAATTATGTACTGTTACAATATACATGTAAATTTACTACGTTATATTATAGATTATTTGTATTAATAATGTTTACGAAGCACTTCTAGTTCTTGTTATTCTTCTTGTTTGAAGTAGAATTCTTTGGCAATTCCTTGACAAATGGAATAAATTCTGGCTCACCAGGAATATACTTTCTTAATACTTCTGGAACTACTAAACCATCTTCCTTTTGATAGTTTTCTAAGATACAACATAAAGCTCTTTGAGTAGCTGATAAAGTAGAGTTCAAACAGTGAACATATTTCTTCTCATTTTGGTTTTGTTGCTTAATACCACATCTAATTTCTAAGTTACGGGATTGGTAGTCAGTACAGTTAGAACAAGATACTAATTCCTTATATTCCTTTTGGAATGGGAACCAAGCTTCTAAATCATACTTCTTGGCAGCAGCATTATTTAATTCACCAGAAACAATACCAACAACTCTGTATGGTAAACCTAAAGATTGGTAGAATTCTTCAGATAAACCAATCATTCTATCAAATTCGGACCAAGACTTTTCTGGTTCAGTTAAAACGAATTGCTCAATCTTTTCGAAAGAGTGGACACGGAAAATACCCCAAGCGTCCTTACCATGGGAGCCAGCTTCTCTACGGAAACAAGAAGAATAACCAGCATATCTGATAGGTAATTGTTCTTGTGGAGATTCAAACCATTCACCTGAGTGGTAAGCAGAGATTGGTTGTTCAGAAGTAGCAATTAAGTATTTTTCATCTTCACCGTCAATGACTTTATATAATTCTTCATCGAATTGGGATAATTGAGCAGTTTTAGCCATGACTTCCTTGTTCATCATAACAGGAGCTTGAATTGGGGTGTAACCATTCTTAGCTAAGAAACTTAAACCGTAGTTGATTAAAGCTTGGTTTAAGAAAACACCATAGTTTCTCAAGAAGTAACCACGGTGTCCAACAATCTTCACACCTCTTTCTGGATCATAACCGTCTAATCTCAATAAGATTTCGTGGTGGGATAACTTTGCTGGAGCACCAGTAGCAGATGCAATTTGGGCGATTTCTTCGCAGCCTTCAGGCTTCCAAGTTCTCACTAATTCGTTGTTATCTTCATCTTGAGAATCGACGACGGATTCATGAACAATGTTACCAACTTGATTAACTTTATATCTTAAGCCTGCATCAGCCTTTTGCTCTTGTTCAGTTAATTCCTTTTTTTCGGCAGTTAACTTATCTTTTTGAGCTAATAACTCAGATGCATCTTCCTTGGCTTTAAATTTCTGTCCAATTTGCTTTTGAGTAGCATTGATCGCCTTGTTCTTTTCATCCAAATCAAATCTAATCTTTGTCCACTCCTTATAGTCAGCAATAATTTCATCAACTAACTCAACAGGAGAACCTCTTTTTCTTTGAGATTCTTTAATCTTATCAGGTTCACCACCCTTTTCTACAAGAAATGCGTTAATGTCTAACATTTTAATTTAACTTGACTCCGAAGTAACTCTCTCTAAGGTTTTTATTCAGATTTTTAAAATTCAGCGAAGTTTTTTTCTAGTTGTTTATATACAGGATATTGTATTTAGAGTATCAAAAAGCAAAATCACGCCAATACTAACATTGGGGTCAGAAACTACAGTAGCATGATATGCAATCATTACTTTTGGATAGGGCGATAAAAAATATTAGTCCTTTAGAGTTTGCCACTGTAATTGCGGAGACATTTTATTCAAATCTACAACAGAATGCACTCACCGGAGTTTTTCCACTCAACTGTCATAGTAATGCCGCAGTTAACAGTATGTCGCTTGAGACAAACGACTACAAGTATTTGCTCAGTGCTAGTGCAGATTCATCTATAACCCTATGGGATGTGAAATCAGAAATACCTACTGATGATGCTAATAAGACTGCTGCAATGGATTACATTTACAAAGAATTCGATATATACGACTATGACAACCCCAAGTGTACTTTTATGCCTGTAGTGAAAATTCCAAAGAAATTTGCCCATAATTTTGGAATTTCGGCTATTCAATGGTGGCCATTTGATACGGGAATGTTTGTTTCAGCATCGTTTGATCACACTGTGAAGATTTGGGATACAAATGAAATGACCACCGTCCATGAGTTTGATATGGAAACGAGGGTATATTCGATTGACATATGCGGCAACGAAATAAATAGTCTCTCTTCGACAGCATTGGTGGCAGTAGCAGGTGATCAGCCATTTATTCGATTACTAGACTTAAAATCAACAGCAAGTGCTCATACGTTAGCAGGCCACAAGGGTAAAACATTAAATGTAAAATGGCATCCACAAAACCCCAACATCTTAGCCTCTGGTGGGTATGATGGAGAAGTAAAGGTGTGGGATATACGAAGAAGTAAGAGTTGTTTGTGTCGCTTGGATATGCTTAGAACTAATGATCTGAAAATTAGTGACAATTTGACTAGGGCATCAGTTAAGGCACACCTGGCACCTGTCAATGGCCTCGTATGGGATCAGCTAGGTTATACGCTATTTACAGCCGGTAATGATGATAAAATACGCGTGTGGGACATGATTTCATCGTTAGCCCCTCCAATTAATAAGTTGATAAACTTCGGTCCCTTGACCAGAAATAAGTACCCTCTGGCAATCCCACTATTATTGAGTCCTAAGGCAGAAACAGAATTGCAGTATATTTTATTTCCTTCTGATAACGGGGATGTGTATATCTTCAGAACTATAGATGGGAAGATGCTTTCCCGGCTTACGCGCAAAGGTTCCAAAAATACAGGTAGAACAACTTCGATGGTAAGTGCTTCACCATTTCTGGCGACGTATTATTGTGGTACAATTGATGGTGAAATCAATGTATGGTCACCAATGGTGAAACAGCCAGTATTGGAGGATTTGATCCAGTCTATATAGTGATTCAGTAATTTTATCCTGTATATATGTTTTTCTTTTAATTTTTTGCTCTGCGTATTTATTGTACTCGTTTGATATAAGGAAATAGTATAGGTATTAAATAAACATTGTCTGCTAAAGTATATAAATAGCACTAGACACTGCAATAATGGGTAAATTGAAGTTACAGGTTCTCATAGTGCCAATTCATATATCCACTATAGGGTCACATGAATTAGACCCTCACCTAATTCGTAGATTCTTACATTTAACAGATCCGTCAAAGATACTTCTGACCGTTATTGAAGAAGTTTGCAAAAGATATGAGAAATTATACTCCGGTGACGATAAATTAATAATAGAAAGAATTCAAGATAAAGATTTGTGTGACCTTGATCCTGATTTTGAAGTCGGGGACATTTTTCAATCTGGTGAACTCTTACGAGTAATTGTTAGTAATCCATTGCAAACTCATGGTTATACTGAAAGCACCCCTATGAACTTGAAGGTTTCTAATTTGGTGGAAAGCACTCCAATTTTACCACCTGCTCCAATTTTAACTGATGATACATCAGTAAGCAGTAGAAAGAGAAACCAGATGTTTTTTAAAACGTCTGACCATCAGATTCCATCAAAGATGCCTAAATTAGCTAATACATCGGATAATGGAATAAATAAGAAAGACGATAAGACAGACCAATATACTTCTATGTTGAATATAAAAAAAGTAAGATCAAAAAATGACGTGAGTATGGATGACAGTAATATATCTTTACCTCCTCCTGATATAGCTGATGATCGTCATATACCAGTCAAGGTAGATCGTAAATCTAAAGATGATCAGAAAGTAGTATCAGGTCAGCGAATCACTTCTGGTATGTTAAATGTACCGCCACATACTAAAATCCAGAATGCAGATGTGATAGATAATTCAAGTCCGCCATTAAATAATAAACAAATTCTATCTTCTGATTCTAGTTGGTCGTCTGGTGGAGAAGTATCTCCTTCTCCAGCTACCAATACACAAATCTCCGAGGAAGAAGTCCTCAATAAAAGTTCTCGAATATCAAATTCCAATGGGAATATGGCTTCGCCTAAGAAACTGAGTCCTGTGAATAATAGCCAATTTCAAGCGTCACAAAGTCCATCTAAAGTAAAGGATTCTTTAAAAGTACTTAGTTCGCATGATAACTTGAAGACTCAAGGGGAAAAGGAAAACAATTCTCTCAACATGGAAATGACTGAAGGAATCGATGCGGCTAGAGTTCAGGCTGATACAAAATCTTCAGAAATTGATGCTGAAAAGAAGTATCACCTTGAAGTACAAGAAGAAGCTCCTCGAAATAATGTAGAGATGGAAGTTGAAAATGAGGCTGTTGATGTAACTTCTGAGAAAATGAGAGATGACGAAGAGAATCCTAATAATCATAAAGAAACAATTTCTAAAGAGGAAGTTTTGGAAATGTTCAAACAAGGAATATCTTCTCACAAGAAGTCTGAAAAGAAAAAATCAGATCCGAAAATTGAACATTTGTCTAATGCACAATCAACTTTAATTAAAAGTTTGCAAATAAATATGGTAGGTTCAGGGTTTCCCTCTACCGAGGATTCTCGCAGGCTGAGGAAATCAGCAAATAGCAGATTAACTAAAAAGATTGTAAATGAACCGAACGTTGTGGTTGAGAAAAAGAAAACTAATTCAGTCAAGCCAGTTGAATTAAGCAAAAGTCATCTGATTTCTGATAGGAGTGATGTACAAGATTCAAAATCATCAGAATCAAGATTATATTCAATCTTAAATAAAATGAAAAATTTTGAAACAAAGCTAAGTTCTTTAACAATTCCTGGAAAGAATCTGCCAAGAAAGGTATCACCCATTAGCGATTCTGAACAGTCATATGAAGATGATGATAACGTATTTTTACCAAGAATAAACTTGGTTGGTAACAGAAATAATGGTAATACTGAAAAACGAGCCGTGAAAAGTGATGATCTGGAAAGTGAGATGTCTGAAAATTCAGAATCGAAGTTGAAAAGCAATTTAGGAAAGGATAAGAGCATAAATTCACCTGATTCAAAGACGAAAAATATTTCAAAGTCTCTGACTGTTCCTAATATACCCAAAAATAGAAATGTAAAGAATGGGAGTAAAATAAATGGTTCAAATAGTATATCAAACAATATATCATCTGATGAAAGCAGCGAAAGTGATGATTCTGATTCTCAAAGCGATTCTGATTCTGATTCTAACTCTGATTCATCAAATTCTAAGGATGTGTCTATTAAGCCCCGGTTAGCAGCCTCAATACCTTCAGTAAAGAGAACTTTAAAAACTTCTAATTCAGGAAAATCTACAAAAGTGCATAATTCTTCTAAGAATTCTAGATCAAATTCTGTCTCTTCGCAAGGTTCCCAAGGATACCATACTCCTGAAAATTCAAATGAAAATTTGAAGTCCTACCCTTCCAGAGAAATAACACCCCGTAAACCTGTAAATTCCTCATTAGAAAAGTTAATTAGAAAGCCTACTTTAACATCATTGGATGATTTGGCAATGAGGGGGTTACCGGAAGTAAAAGATTCATCATCAAGTCTATACAACAAAAACACTAAGGCTGAAGGTAATAAAATTCAAAATACGAAAAACATTGGAACTGACGATGAAAGTGAAAGTGAAAGTGAGAGTGAGAGTGAGAGTGAGAGTGAGAGTGAGAGTGAGAGTGATAGTTCTGAGAGTGATAGTGAGAGTGATGATAGTTCTGATAGTGATAAGGGGAATTCTAATAAATTTCTAGATATGAAGAAGTTAAAAAAGAATAAGCCAAAGAAGAAAAGTAACGTATTCTATAGTCTTATGAAAGATGCGAAAAATCTATGATATCCTTATATAGTGTGAAACATTGCATTGCTTATTTATAGTCTTAAATAATTCTTCCGATTACATCATAACACCATGCTTTGTAGTTATACTGTACCAAGGAACTCTGTCTTTTATAACTTTCATTGATCAGCAAAAGGATGTTCTCATAGATTTTGGTAACCCACTGCTGTGCAATCTTGGGATTTTCTAAAAAAAGTGCACCAACATAGCACTCAAAATAATCTCCTATAAATTCCTGTTCATACTTTATAATTTCATTATCCAATTCACATGGCCCTTTCCACTGATCCATATGAGGGACATAATTACACTTCAAATAGTCCGAGACAAAAGAATCATTTAATCCTTCATGAAGTCTATAAGCCACAGCTAATTTAGAGAGCAAAGTGTTTGTGGACAAAATATTCTTTAGTAAAATGTAAGACTTCCTACCAAACAGATTATCATTATTATTAGGTATCAGACTTCTAAATTTATATAATAAACTCGAAGCTTCCCTAGCTAGGTAGAAATCGCCTAATCCGTCTAAAAATGATAAATCATATTTTAGTATATTAAAAGAACTTGAATTTAATTCAAAGTTTCTCGCTATTAGTTCTTTTCCAAATGAGTGATCAGGATTAACTAAAGCACGGTATAACTCTTTATGTATCAATGATTTAGTTAATAATTCTTTGTTTTTAATTCGGGGTAATTCGGGGAGTCCAATTTTGTAGTCATTAGATTCATGCATAGTTATGTATTTGAATTCTCTATTATATAGCTTACCATAATTAATTGGCACATTTTTATAATATTCTCGTAGCATCTGATAAATCTCTGAATCTTTAGTCTTTTCCTTTCTAAGCGATTCGTTCATTATTTTGTTCTGTGTAGATGTAAAGTAGATATCAATGATTTTATCTGTCAATTCTTCAATTGCGTTTTCGGATTGTAGCAAAATCATGTAGCCCACTGCTGTAAAGAACCATTTAAAATCTGAAAATCTGTGAGTATTGCAGATAATATGTTCTTCTTCGTTATATATTCTTAAGTAGAGATTTGAATTTGAACTTAAATATACTAGGTCTTTCAACTTCTCTCCGGCAAGTGTGGTTGGAGATGTTGACTGGAGTTCTTTTTTGATAAAAGTGCTTAGATCAAAAACCATATTTTTTAAGGTTCCCCCTCCTCCAACTTCTAATAAATGACTTAGTTTTCTGTATACGTTAAGTTTTATAAGATCGTATCCTAGCACAAATAAATGATGTCTCACCCATGCTCTCCCTAAAAGGTTATCTAATTGAGTAGGAATTAGTAGGCTGGTACTAATTGATCTCATACTATGTTGATAAGGTTTGTTAGTATTTTTAGCAGCATATATTTTGCTTGATATAAGTCTGACTCTAGTTGAAAGCATAATTGTGCTAAAGTCTATTTATTTAAAACCCTGATCATTTATCTCCACATATCTAATCAGCAGCACGTTTGAGTCACTATCGCGCATAATACTAAATTTGATTGCAAACACGTTTGGCAACTGTCATGCTCTTTATGCAAGCTTTACTAATATGGGGGCATTCGTGACCAAAGGAGCCACGAAACAATCATCGTGATTGTTTTACGAAGTTTATTTAAAGTAAGTAATACAATCGTACAATCTCTTTCTAAAGTGCCATTAAATTTCAAAAGGTATTTGATTGATCTATGGAGCTACTTATGAATGACTCTTTCAAGACTGTACTAAATTGCCGGAAGCTAGTTGATACTATTAGAAGGGCATATTTGACTCGAATAAAGCATATCTAAATGACTAATATGACCATGACTAATATGTACATTGCTTGGCCCAGTTCAAGGCGTAAACAAAAATATGACTCAATTGCTTCTACTACAGATATCAATTACTCATAATTACCTGTAACTTTTGCTCGGAACAAGAAAACCATAACTGGTTCAATAATAGGTACTAGTGCATTAAAAATTAACTTAATCTGGTACCCCTACACTGAGCAAGCGATTTTCATCTCAACAAAATGCCTGCGTAGCGTAATGGTTAACGCGTTTGACTTCTAATCAAAAGATTGCGGGTTCGACTCCCGCCGTGGGTTTCTTTGCGGTTTTAGCTCAGTTGGGAGAGCGTCAGACTGAAGAAAAACATCAGTCACAGTTAATCTGAAGGTCCTGTGTTCGATCCACAGAAATCGCATTAATTTTTAATTAATATATATATTAATTTTTGCATGTATATCATTAATTCATTATAAATTATATACTATCGTTATTCTCACTATTAATATTTTTCTTACAGAAATCTCTTAATTCCACAAGATGAGTCCGTAAAAAATTGTTCAAAATATCTTCTCCAACAAGTAATTTAAAATTGCATAAATAGAGAAATCCTAATTCAATTTTATACAATATCTTTGTAGATACACCCCCAACAGTTGCAAAAGGAGTCTGTTTTTGATAAACGTCTTCTAGGCTCTTTGTCAGACATCTTATCAGCCCAATAATAAATCTGTAAACATTTAAGTTTGTTAACGGAACCATATCAAGTATTATACAAAGTTTAAACATAATATAAGCAGCATGCACATAAGACAGTATAGATATGGAAGGCGAGTAAGTTTTGATCCTAGTCAAAAATTCCTCAATGCTCAAAGACGGTGCTTGTAGTAAATTGAACGATTTCAATAAATGGGCCGTTTGGTTAGATAACTTAAACTCTTTAGCAAAATTGTACTCTTCCTGAATTCTTGGAATACAGTGCACAGTAATCGGAAATTCTACTACATCTAACTTGGTATCCTTTACTAAAGATTCGATCGGGATATAATATGGTTCAGAACTTTTGGTTTCCTCTTTACTCTCACTTTCATCAGTAGTTTTAGGATTCAAGAGTCTTCTTTTGCGAATTATATCTTCCATCAGGGAGGTATCTTCGTCTTCGCCAGCATTTTCGAAAAGTATAGGGGAAGTAGAACGAGATGTATCAGATTCAGAACTTGGATCATCATCTTTGAAATCAACTTCTCCTTCCATTTCCTTTATATCAATTTCAATTTCATACTTTGCTAATTGCTGTTTTCTAAATTCATTGAATAGCTTTCTATCCTTCTGAAGTAATATAATATCCTGTAATGTTACACAAAGTATTCTCATGCAATGATATAGATGTAAATTATGAATGTTCTTGCTGCCTTCTTGAAGATCTACAATGAAATCTTCAATATTAACTTCTTCTAAGCATTCTGGTAGATCGATAAATGACAGAGAGTTTACCTTTAACTGTATTTCGGGGATATCGTCATTATATAGCATTAGAAATTTTATTACTTCAAACAAATTCAACTATTGTATTGTTTTATTATTGTAATACTGTTTGCCTAATTTGTAAAAAAAAAATGTAGGTTTGTGTAAGGGAATACTACCGCGGCTTATGTCAAAATTTTTTTTTACTATCTACCTATGCACTACATATATATCTTTACTTTATACATGCCTTTTTTTAGAAGAACTGTCCCCATTTGAACTAGAAGATCTCTTTTTGCCTTCTCTTGAAAAGTATTCTTTCTTACGCTCTCTTTCTTTTTCCTTTCTAAATTCTTCTTTTTTAGCAAGAGCCTTAAGTTTATCTTTAAATTTCTCATTTTTCTTGGTTCTTCTCTTTTGCTCCTTCTCCTTTCTTACAGTAGCAATCTTTTGCATCAAGTCCCTTGCCTTCTTTTCCTCGCCACCTAAGACTACGGCTCTCTTAGCCATATAGGTCTTCTTCTTTTGAGGTTTCATCTCATGAATTTGAGATTTAAATGGTAAAGCACTCTTGATAGACTTAGGAACCTTCAAAGGATTGAACTTTCTTTCCTTTCTTTCTATCTTTTTATACGCACTGTCGGCATTCATTGGGGTAAGCATTCCTTGAGCAGCTCTTACTTGACCAGTCAATCTCATACCTTGCCATTCTGTGTGATCCTTCATTAATAAGGAGGTCACAGGATTGTAAAACTTCTTTACTTTAACTGGGTACCATGTTTTGAGGAAAATGGTATCTGACATTAAAACTTTGTCTTCAAATGTAGCTCTAAAATGACCTTCTGGCTTAGATAAAGCTCTCTTGATTTCACCACGAATTCCAGATACAGTTCTTATAGCAGCACCTTCAAATTTAGCAACTTCTAAGGAATTAGAAAACATATCCTTAATGAAAGCAGTATTACGGAAAATCTTATATGGATGCCCCACTAATTTTAATTTCTTGACGATTTCAACCGATGAATTTAAATCTTCAACTATACCGGTTGCAGCAATTCTAAAAGATCCTGTGGTAGATTTATTATCAACCAAGTTGAAACCGACGAATGTTGTATTTGGTGCAACTAATGGACCATAAAACGAAGCAAAACAGTAAGCATGCTCTGGTGTATATTTTAACATTCTGTTTCTTGTTCTAGAATCTGAAGTAGTATAAATTGGCAATGTTTGGAATCTCCTCCATCCTAGAGATAAAATTAAAGGATCTTGAGACTTCAAGATCTTTTTATGCCAACGATGTCTTCTTATTCTTACGTTCATTATACCAAATCTAGATTCAGTTGCTAATAAACCTCCTAAAACAATAGGATAGCTTGGGTTTAAGTTTTCAATAAACTCACAAGGAATTGAAGAAAAAGTTATTTTGACGTACGATCCAGCTTTATACCCTTCGATCTTCAATCTTGTGGCTTGATCTAATTCACTTAATTCAGCTTTATTAATTTCCAATTGCTTAGCAATTTTATTTTTCTGAAATTCATACCAAGTATCGGCTTCAGTATCACCTTCAGGATCATCAACACCAAATTCTCTGTCTTCTTCATCTTCAAATTGTAATTTTAAGTTGGCTTTCTTTTCAGCATTTAATCTTCTCTTCTCCTCTGTAGACAAATTTTCATCAATTTCTTGATCCTCTTCTTCGTCTTCGCTTTCCTTTTCTTCTTCTGCGTCGAAGTCAGCGAAATCATCGCCACCTTGATCTTCTTGATCTTCTTCCCCATCTTCGTCTTCTAAATCTTCAAAATCACCATATAATTCACCATCTGAACCGTCGTCTTTTCCGGCAACTTCGGCATTTGAATCGTTTAATTTAGGAGCAACCAAGAATTTTGATTTTAAGATTTGATATCCATTTTCATATTCTTCGTCATCAGTTTGATCATTTAAACTAGACTCGTTGAATTTTTCTTTCAAATCCTCGATAGAAGGATACACAGGAGAAAACCTATCTAAATCACCTGTTGAAGATGAGTTATTCTTCTTCTTAAAAAAATCGTCATCTTCCATGATATCTTCTTCCTCTTCTTCTTCTTCTTCTTCTTCTGAGTCTTGGCGCCATTTTGAGATTACTTCGGATGGAGAAATACTTGACAAATAAACCAACTTGTTTATATCCCACTTTCTTTGGGCGCTTCCTCTAAGCCTTGATGCTGATTTTTGGTAATCTTCCTCATCTGATGATAATGAAGAATCCTCAACGAATTCCAATTCCTTTTCATTGTACTTCTCGTCAAAATCACCTTTCATCAATTTCAGGTAATCGGATGCATTGAAGTCTTCAGCACCCTCTTCGTCTTGAGATAATTCATCATCAAATTCATTATCGTCTCTAATAGATTTTCCATATAAACGAGGTTGTCTCATTGCTTGTCTACCTGAGTCATTGTTCTTGATTGTTTCATTGTCCAACTCATCATCCAAGTCCGATAATAAGCCTCCTTCTTCATCAGAACCTTCGAAGTCTTCGCTCTCAACTTCATTATTTAATTCTTTTGACGACGAGAAGATTTTGAGACCAGGGCCCTCTTCAAATCTTTCGCTCATAGTCTTCTTTACATCTTGTAAGTCTGTTACAAGTTTTTCTCCTTCACCCATGTCTTCGCCCTTAACAAATGACTCCTTATCACCCATATCAATGTATACAGCATCCTTATCAACAAGGATACCTCCGACATCAGACATTGGAGCATAAATAATTTTTTGCTTATCCTCTAATCTCTTACGCCTTCTTGTAGTTTTTGCTATTTGTTCGCCAGATTCTGCTGCTGCTTTTGCCTTTTCTCTTTCTATTTCGTCCAATTTCTGCTCATAATATGGAGTTGGACAAGGATCAGGCAATTTTTCAATAGATTTAACATAATGATCACCTACACCGGCAATATGAATATGCGCATCAGATGAGGGTAATGGTGTACCATGTAAGTATCCATATATGGCAATTTTTCTGTCACATTTAGGATTGTCAGTTATTTCTTGAGGGTGTGTTAAGTCTGTAATTCTATCTGCTAACAAATACGGATGTTCATTTCTCCATTTTAAAGGTCTGAATTTCATTACTGAGATAAATCTACTTAAATTCAAAATTTCTCTATCAGGATAACGACCATTAATAACACCAGAAAGGTAAAATAATTTTGCACCTTGATAAACCTCAGTCCAAAAACGATGTTTTAATCTCTTCTTTGCAGTTCTTAAAGTGGACTGTGATTTAAATAAATCTAAATGTGTAGCTACACCTAAAACTCTAGGCATACCATGATGTTGAGCAATATTTAAGAATTCCATAGTTTCCATTTCTAACCCAAAATTACCATCGACCAATAATAAAACTAAATCTGCTACTTTGGCTGCATCTATCATTGAGTTCAAATCATTACCCACTTCCAAGAATGTCAATCTCCTTCTCTTACCACTCACTACCGTTATAGGGCCAATGGTTTCTGTTAATGATGTTTTTGTTAATCTTCTAATTAAGGACTTTATTAATGTGGTTTTACCTGTACCTGGAGGGCCAACAACCGCTACGATGACTGGTGGAGGATCATCATCAGGAGTTCTATCAATCATAGGAACATGCAATTTCCTCTCATTAACCTCTTGAGTCCTTCTGGCCATTCTTTCCAACTTTCTAGGTGCTGCCACCGCAAATGCTTTTGCATTATGACCATTTTGATGCAATTTCTTCTTTGCACCAGTCCTGGTAGACCCACCTCGATGAGCCTTGTTAGATTGCTGGTTACTATCCATTGTATCCTAGCTTTCAAATTAAATACTTAGTATTAAATGAAGCTATGTCAGATTTTAATATCTATATACAATAAATTTAGTACTGATAAAAGGAAGGTTCATACAATATATATGTCTCATCTCATTCTATATTCAAAAAAATTTTGAATTTCCGGTATTAACTCACGTGCGGAAATCCGAATATCGTACATATCAATTACCGCAAAAACGGATATGTGAGAAAGATAATTGTCACAACTATAAGGTTAAAATGATATTTATGAATAGAGTAATAGTAGTTTTCTTTCTTGAGTTAGCTATTGCTTCATTAATTTATAAAGAAGATAAAATATGTGATCCCAAAGGTTCAAATATACTTTCATTTACTGGCTTTAAAATTAACAGGCACTTCACGATAGATGGAGTAATCCCCAAGGTAACCAACTTTATCTCTATCAACCATTGCAAGAAAGGGAAAATAGATTATGAAAAAACTTTAAGAATTGATTCTAGTAGGGATGTAATTTGGAATAAACCTTTTTGTATTCTTAAAGAGAATGACGAATCGGATTCTGATAAAAATAAGGATAGAACCAAATTTAATCTAACGGCATTTGACAATTGGAAGCAAAAATGGTTGATTTCAAAGAATAGAGAGAAAATAGATTTAAAAAAGTTATTCAGATATTATTGGGAACATAAATTAGAATTATTAACAGAAAAATTACCAATCCATTATACTAGTGATGCTGCAAAATTGAGCTCTAAAGATCATGATGCTAATGTGATATTAAAGGAGCTTGCTGACAATGTTAAATGCTTCAAGTTAGCAAGAAGAAAGAAATATGCCAAGAATGATATTACATATTATATGCCAAATTCTTTTGTAGGAGCGATCTTTGAATGTCCTCTAAGTCAGCAAATCAAGACTGAATTGTTAGAAGGGGTTCATACTTTGAACTTCTTGAAAGGATTTGAATTTTATTGTGATGAATCTCTTTCTACTCCAATTTCACCTATTATTGCTGATGATATGACAAGTTATTGGAGTGAAAAAATTCTTTTTTCACTACGTCCACTGCTCACCCAGAAAATACCTTACTTATCTTCCGCTTCCCCGTTTAACCTAAGATTCACTATTAGTAATACCCCTGAATTACTTGAGGAGACATGGGCAAAAGATATTGATGTTAATGAAAAATATAATTACTCTGATTTCGAGTTAAATTATATCTCTGAAGCGGTTACTAAGACAGCAAATCTTCTCAACAAGATGTTATTACCAAACGTACTATACAAAGTTTTTGGAAATCAGAGGAAGATCTTAAAAGCTAGCGATTCAGAAAATCCCAATTTAGGCGAAAAGGATTATTTTCTTAATAAGATCAAGAATTATACTTCAAATGAAAGACTAGATCTTTTATTTTTATCCATGCTGGAAAAAAATGACAAAAATAATCTCATTAAGAGAATATATACAATATGGGATCTTCCAATTTAAAAATAAATTACATATATATATTAATGTACAAGTGAAAATATTTAAGTTAAGAAATTGTTTTAACTCTTACAAAACATTGGCTTTAGTTGCAGCCTCAGAACTAGAATATTGAGAGAAGTTACCTGACGAAAAATTAGATTCATTCCTAATATGATTAAGCTTAGTCTTGGAATCATACTTCGGGAACTCTTTAGACACATCCTCGAAGTTCTCTTCATTGTTTAATGTGTCACTAATTCTATGCACCTCTTTTTGATCTGAATCTTCTTGTCCTTTTCTCTTAGTGGAAAGTGTCCTACCCACAATTGTCTTTAATTTTAACCCTAATGAATTTCCTTTGTTGCTCTCAATGGAACCATCAATTGCTTTTTCATCTTCATTTGAATCGTGTGAAGAATCAACTAGCGTATTATAAGGGTCAGGAGAATTTAAGTCCTTTTGGTTTGTATCAATTTCGGAATCCTTAGAAGCATTATTAAGACTATACATTTGTTCTTCCCAATTTGTAGTATGATCTTGAGCAGCAATACCCAATGCCAATAATTCATTAGCGTTCTTCTCTGTAAGATTCTGGTCCTTATTCTTGATTGAAGATTTTCTTTGGAACGAAGTTCTGTCATCTTTTGCAGGAGCAAACCTTGCATCGGGATTTTTAGATACAATACCCAACGCTATGAGGACAATAATCATAACCAATAAAATCAAGGAAAAAGCAGCATTTAGAACAAAAAAGATCCATCCCATGATAGAAGATACCGGAGCCACTTGATTAAACAAATCAGAAAAAAATAAAAAGAAAAAGGCATTTAAAGTATTAACAACGGATATCAAGTAATTAACAATATTAGTAGCCTTATTCAAATATGGTGCTTGGATAATTAAGTAGATCGTATAGGCCAAATCCAATATAAAAATGACCAATACGGATGTTTTACCTGAATATTGACATAAGCCAATAAATATTGCTTTCAATAAATTATAACCAACCAATACAATACCATACCAGTATTTTTCGGCATGGAACATAGTGTAACAAAATCCATATCTTTCCAAAATTCTTGAATCACCATATAATAAGGCTGCTGGGTTTTGAAATTTATTAATAGATTGTTTTCCGTATGTCAAAGTTCTCCAAAAAGCATAACCAATCAACCCCAATGATAATAACAAGAATAAAACTGCCAATACAATAACAGCAGGTGAATCATTTTGTGTAAATTCCCAAAGGGACAAAATCACTAATTGAGTAAAACCAATATATATGTATCTAAGCAAAGATCCTTTTAATATACTTTTGTATGTCAGTCTAAAATAGGTCAATTTATTTGGTCTCAACTTTCCTAATCTTATCAATAACTCAAGTAATTGCTTGACTAAAACAATACAGACTACTAATACGAACCCACACAACACAAAAAATGTAAATCCAGTAACCACGATAGAGGTTGGTTCAATATGAGCATTATAACCAATTCGATCAATCCCACGAAGAACAATTAAATTGGCGTTAGAACTCAATCCAAAATCTAAGGACCTCTTTTCCTTATTTGGAATTAAATCATTATTATTGTAACCAAGATTTGCAATTCCTTTTAAAAAGTCTAAACTCCTTTGAACCAAAATTTGCCTAGTTGTACTTAAAAAGTAAGTAGTTGGAGTTCCACCAGTGGCCTGAATGTACCAACGAAAAATTTTTTGCATAAAATTTACTCTTATCAAACCCATAGACCAAGCCAAGTTTTCAGCCCAAGATGATGCAATAGGTGGCATTCTTTCTACATGCTGCATTGACACAACAACAACAGCTTGAAAGTACAAGAAAAGGGAGACGGCATTAGCTGAAATATGAGAAGCCGCATTAGAATTACCAAAAGTAGATAAAATAGCTGCAATTAATAAACCTAACCCTGCAATAACAGCAGTAGCCCATTTAGCACCTGTTTGAGAAACAGTCTTACCATTCGTAAATGATGTTTGAAGACAAGACAAGACTTGCTTGGAACTTCTGTCTTCAATAGTCAACTTAACGACAGCATCAATATCAGGGACTTGATAAGCAATTCCTGGAATCATATCAATGTATTTCTTGCTTATATATTCAACACTCTCCACTTGCATGTTTCCTGGATAAATAGGGCAGAATTGTTTCCAACCCAAATCACAGACATCGATGTCTCTCTCAATAATCACAAATCCATAAGCATAAACTTGAACCTTGGCAACAATATAATCTGATATTTCTGTTGTTAAATCAAGAGAATACGTGAGTTTTCTACTACTTGGATCCAAAGTGACGTTAAAATAAGATGGTGAAATTTGGGAATTATCCATACATGTCACCAACGAAGATGCAGTTAAAAGACTTTCAGCAGCACATCTATATGTGACCATCAACAAGCCAACGATAAAAAGCCAGGGTTGTTTCCACATCGTAATATCAATTATTAATGTTTAGTTGTCTTTATTGATTCCGCAATAACTAACTATGATCTATTGATATATCTTTCAAACTCCTTAATATTTATTATGAAATTCTAATATTATTTCCGTTACAACAACGTATAGAATAGATTAGCTCCCTACCTTCTTCCTACTATACAAGAATAATAACTTTTCTTTTGTCCTATAATTACTTGTTTCTGTAGGGTACTAAAAAAAAAATTGCGAGAAAGCCGCTGTGAAGGAGGTAGAGCGCGAAAGGGTTCATATCCATAAATTCACGAGTTTTGGAAGCATTATGCATAAGTAAATAGAAAGTAAAAATAGACAGCAGTCGTAAAGTTAAGAAAACAAAACAAATGTAAGGCTGGTCACTTCTAGCAATATAAATTTTGTTAGGACAGTAATAAATATACGTACACGAATTGTTTCTTCCTCAAAACTAATTGCTGTTTTAATTCACGTACATAATAACTGACTAATCGCGATAAGAATCGAGTGCACCCCCTCAAATTTTGAAGAAAATATTTATTGCTTAGAACTACTTAGCCTAGAAAAATTTTATAAATGATACTCAATAGCTTTACTTTGGTCTAACTTCATCAACAAATTATCACCCCATACTATTTTAATAACGTCCCAGAATTCGCTAGCATAGAATACTTGAATTCCTAATTTTTTCAACACAAAGTTTTCAGGATCTCTATTTTTATAATTGTACTTCAGCTCATTATCCTTTAACAATTCGTGTAAACAAGAATTGTCATTGGTAGCCTTGACATATTGCTCGATCAAATCTTTTCTGTTTGCTCTGGGAACAATTACTCGTTTGATGCCGGCGAGATGTGCTCCATAAAGCTTCTCTTTGAGTCCACCTATAGGTAATACCATACCCCTAAGTGTGATTTCACCAGTCATGGCAATATCATTAGGAACAGGCTTCTCTAAAATTAAAGAAAGGAACAGCAAGGCCATTGTAATACCAGCAGATGGGCCATCTTTTGGAATTGAGCCAGCAGGTACATGCAAGTTTATCTCAAGATTCTTAAATTTGGAAATCAAACCTTCTGAATTGTCACCTAAATTTAAGAGATCATTAAATATAATCAGTTTGACGAATGTCAACCCAATCTTAGCACTCTCCAGAAGAACTTCACCCAATCTTCCTGTCATATTTAATTTTTCAGTTGAATTATTGAAGCCAATGCTTTCAAATATTAACACCGAACCTGAACCATCTGAATTATACGAAAGGCCATTCACTACACCATATTTTGAGAGCCTTGTTGGAGCTTCGATTATATCTGAAGAAAGACTAGGATAAGGAACTCCAAGGTATTTAGATAAGTCGAATTCATCAATTTTTGGATTGTATGAATTGCAAGATTCTTTGTTGTCTAAACTTTTAGCATACTCCACAGCCTTGTGTCTGCAGATAGTACCCAACCTTCTTTCTAAGTTTCTAACACCTGCCTCTCGAGTATAATCGAGAATAATCTTTTTCATTACTGGAGTATCGATTTGAATTAAATCTGCTTTGGGGAAACCATTCCTCAGAATTTGCCTAGGTAATAAATATTTTTGCCCTATAATGAGTTTTTCATCTACATCGTATGCATCAAGTTCGATCATTTCCAATCTATCCAACAATGGCTTTGAAAGATTATATGGCTCATTTGCTGTACAGATGAAAATAACTTGAGATAAGTCGATGGGGAATCCTAAGTAATGGTCAATAAATGTATTGTTTTGTTCAGGATCAAGAACTTCCAATAAAGCAGCAGAAGGATCTCCATTGAATTTATTACCAGTTGAGTTGCCACCTACTACCTTATCAATTTCATCTAATAAAATGACCGGGTTCATTGATCTCGCTTTCCTTAGGGCCTGTACTAATAATCCAGGCATTGCCCCAACATAAGTTCTTCTATGTCCTCTTATTTCAGATTCATCCTTAATACCACCTAAAGATATCCTTTGGAAATTTCTTCCTAAAGACTTCGCAATAGATTTAGCAAGAGATGTCTTACCAATACCTGGAGGACCAGATAACATTATAATTGGCGACTTATTCTTTTTTGCAGTACTTACTGTTTTTTGGATTTCTGTTCTTTTAGCTACATCAGCATCATTTGCTTTACCCTTTGAGCTGTCATGGGAATCATCAGCAATAACTATAGAGTCATTGTTACTATTATCTTTATTGCTCATTTTATTATCGTCATCGGAAACATTCTTATTGTTGGCTTCTGTATTTAAACCTAAAAGTTTTAATACAACCAAATACTGAATTAATCTTTTCTTTACATTTTCTAACCCATAGTGATCCTCATCTAATTGCCTTTTTGCGATATTCACATCAATTTCTTGATTGGATTTAAAAATTGTTACGTATTTATCCCATGGAATATCAGCAACAATATCTAAGTAGTTCCGGATTACGTGATAATCAGAATTTCCAGGAGGAGATGATTTGATTCTCTTATAGTCCTTTAATATTAATCTCTTAGACTCTTTTGATAAAGATGATACATGTGGTAAGACACTCTGGATGAAATATGCAATAGCACTTAAATCATCATCATCCGATTCATCATCAATATCATCTGCATTCCTATTCTTTTTAGTTTGCTCGGGCACCTTTGGGGAATTGCCATTTGAACCATTATTGATTCTGCGAATCAAATTTGAGTTCCCGCCATTTTTCGTATTTTTATTACTGGCAAGATCCTCTAATACTAATCTTATTGATTTTAATTGGCTTGCAACAAGGTTTGCCTTTTGAACATTAGTTGCTTCGTTTACGAACCAGTGACTAATGAAGAGATTATTAGTTTTCAAATTTAATAATACTTGATATAATTTTTCCATCATAGTATTAATTTCATCCACTCTAGAGACTGGATCTATAATCGATAACAAAGTCAATTTCTCATGATTAGGGAATGGGATAATAGCAGAGGTAAAATCGATTAATCTCATAAATGCAACATCATCCCTCTTCATTGACTCATCTGAAATGCTTGCTTTAATTAGCTTTTGTAAGCTTGTGTATGCTTTTGAAAAATCCTGAGATCCAAAAAGCTGCAAGTATAATGCGTTAGCTAAGGGGTTTAATGCAAGTAAATCCAAAGATTTTTTAGTATCCAGGTCTGAAGTTGCTGCAAGAGCATTTCTGTAATCAATAATAAAATCATCTATTCCTTTTAATAATTTCAAGACTTTTCCTGAAAATCTTTCAAAATGTTTAGGCAAGTTAGAGACTTGTGGGTTCCAGTTGATGTCGATAAGTTTCTCATTAGGTCTTTCTAAATTTTCTGAATCCTTTATTAATCCTCTTGTCGTAGCTTTTAATGAAAGTCTTATATTGGTAGAATCATCTGAGATACCTGTGATTTTTACTATAGTGACCACATTGTTGCTATCTGGGGAAAGTTGAGAATTTAAGGGTGGTCTTACTTTATCTAAATTTGGGGTTATTGCAAGGACAAACCAGTCAAAATTCTTTAATTCCTTCTGGGTCATAAGTGACGACAGTGAGCTTTTTGAAAAAACTTGATCATATTTATGATACTCTTTAATACCATTGATAGCCTCCTTTGAGATTGGTTGAGGATTTACAGCACCTGATTTTGGATCCAAATTCTCTTCATTAAAATCGTATTCATTCAAGAGGTTTTTAATAACGGGAATGTTGTTGGTCTTTTCCTTAAACCTAGAAAGCAAGGCAGCTGCCTTGAATCTTGAAAAGGTCACATTGTAAATGATCCCAGGAAGTAACACCAAGTTTGAATCTAAAGTATAAACTGGTAAAATAATATTATGTTTATCGCCGAGAGCCTTTGATTTTGGAGACGAACTATACTCAACCATTTCTATTTACGTATCTTGTTGGTTAAAATATCTTATTGCCACTAAACTTTAATATTTTGTGATATAAAAAACCCTGTGGAGAAGCCGAGGATTTTAATCTTATCAAATGATTGCGACATGAATTTTACTGACGAAATTTCACACTCACTGGGAACCTCAAAAAATATAAGGTTACATTATATGAAATGATTATTAAAACTATATACAGTAAATATTGTTTATTAAAGGATATCTTTCAAATTGACTTGACCAGAACCTCTTGGTAATGGTTTTGGTTGGGATTCACTCTTCTTCCAACCTATCATAAAGATCACGTTGAAAGTAGCTGGTAGGGTAATATTTCCAGATTCATCTGTTTCACCATGTAATGATTTATAAATCTCGTTAGCAGCAAGTAGAACATCTCGAGTAATATATCCAGGTCTGGATAACACAGAATTTTGCTCACCCATTGCTTGGAGATCTTCACAGACTGATATAATATCAGGAAAACCACCAACGACAATATCTTCAGCGTCTATTGTCAACATACTGAAACCAGCCTTATTCAACAAGGAACCAATGTCGTTTAAGTGAACTAAAGGAGAAACCCTTGGAGACATACCACCTTTTCTCTCTAACTCTGCGAGTTGTAATGAGGTTCTCAATTCGTATAAGGTATCTCCACCAAAAAGTGTACCCATAAACATTCCGTCTGGTTTCAAAACCCGATTAATGTTTGCTAATGTACCAGGTAAGTCATTTATCCAATGTAAAGATAAATTTGATATGACTGCGTCATATTGGTTAGCTTCTTTTAATACATCGTCATCAAAACTTTCTTCATCAGCAACCACACGAGTAAGTTTGCCTTCATAACTGGTATTGAAATCTTCATTAATATCTCTGTATAGTAATTCCTTTGACGAATCTAACATCACGTACTCTTTTATTTTGGATCTAATGGTTTCTTTATCTTTATTCAATTGGTTAGTAATTAAGACATCAGCTTCATCACCACCTTTTGGTACATCGGATTTCAAATATAGGTTCTTGAGTAAGTTCCCCAGATGAGAGCCGAAATCTAAAACCCTATCAAAATTTCTAGTAATAAAAGCCATTCTTTCAATTGTTCTTATTGCTACTTCATCTCTCAAGTATTCCTTCTTCCTAGATAGTTCGGGATTCAACAATGGTGTCCTTGATCTTTGTAGAAGCTTTGCTGATCTATCAAATACATTAAACTGATTATTCTTGCCAGTATTCTTAGCTCCAGAAGTGGCCAAAAAACGCCTACCTGACATGTACATTTTAAGTATTATAGTAGATAAAAAACGATAATAAAAAAAATTATCTCAAAAAAATTTAAAACAATGGGTATTACTTAAGACATGATTCTCCCTTATAGAAAGAGTATTAGTAACACAATACTAAAGCGACATATAAGCATATTATCTCACCTTAAATATAGTACTGCACTATCTCCCCTAAGTTTAAAGGGATCTGTAGTGACAAGGTCAGGTAAGACGTCAACCTTAATTCACAACTTGAGAGACAAAAAGAAAGTTCCCTATGATTACTTGAAGGCACAAATAACGCAATTGTTAACTCAAAAGAAAGCTAGTCAGTTATATCAAATAGCTACAGCTTTAGAAGAAGTTAATTATCCGTCCTCTTATGAGTTATGCGAGATGTTGATGAAAGGTTGTTGCATATTGGATGGTACTGATTCTACATCCCTATCAATTCGAATATACTTAGAAGCTGTTAATTTACCTCAAGAACAAAGAAAACCATTATTTCTAGTGAAAAAAGAATCTGAAACTTTATTATATCATTTATTAATATCTTTCCAACATTGCAAAGATTTTACAAATCTACTTACATTGAGACTAATTTGGGAGAACAATTCATCAGGCTGTACAGATTCAGAAAGTCTTCAAGTATTATACCATTCTGCCTTTATTCACACTTTTCTAAATACAAATCAAAATCAATTAGCATTAGAGCATTTCGAAGAACAACTTCATGTTATCAACGAAAAAGCAGATAATAAATTCAAACTCCTAAAATTATTGCCTATTGTTAGAGTATTGGATATATTATCTTCAAATAAGGATTCGTCTAAGTTACTTAATATATTACGTATTGTCACTGAAATTCAAAAGAAGAATTCTACTCAAGGCAATATCATAAATGATCAGCATCTCATAAAGTACTTGAATACAGCACTCTCTACTAATGATTTCAATCTTACAGGGTATATTTACGATAATTATATAATGTATGGATTGGAAAATTCTGCATTGACTTCAGAGAACGTTCTATTTGAAGCATCTTATAAGAGAAACGCATTCTTCAATTCAATCAATGATACATTAATTTATGAAATTTTGAACATCTTTGTAACAAAAGGAGATGTTAAAAGGACTCTTGGGCTCATAGAATCACATCATATTCACAAGACTTTGAAGGGGGAAAAGGCCTTGAATAAGGATCTCTGTGTTAACATCATTGAATCATATTGTTATCATCCTAATCTTCATGATGACTGGGATTACTCTGAATATACCAATATGGTTAAAAGAGATGAAAGTATAAAAAGGGTTTTAGATGTTTTAGAAAGTTTTGTAATAAAGCTAGAAAAAGAGAATGTTTTTTTGGGATACAAAGACTTAAGCTCTTCTTTTTCCTATAAGTTTCTTAATTATAAAGCACATGATAAAGAAATTGAGAAGGCAAAGCTTATGAGAGAGGATATTCTGAATAGAATTATAAACTCTGAAGAAAATGCTATTCATACTACTGTATTACCTAGAAAGGTTGTAAATTTTAATTTACGATCTTCGGAATCTGGAAATAGTTTAGCTAACCTTGAGGTTTTAACCAGCTTCATTAGTGAACATGTTCAATATCTTAGATCTAAAAGTTTTAGTGACAAAACTATAACATTATTTATTAATTGTGCCTTAAATCATGTCAACTTGTATCAGAATTTTTCTGCAACAGTTAGGATTCTATTAGCCTTAAACAAAGCTAACCCAAATTTCATCAGTGATTGGCTAAACCAGGATCTGTATAATATTATTTCGAACACATTATCAAATTCCACTGGTGGTAAAATCTGTTCATTATATTTATTTAAATTCCTCAAAAATGAAGGAGAATTAACTCATCATCATTACAGTTGTTTATTATCTGCCAATATCAGAGGCAATATTCATCATAATTTACAATATTTCATATACAATTATCTAAGGGATTTCAAAGGAGAGATTAACTACTCCGTATTATCATTACTAAGAGATATACCACCCAAGGTGGTTGATGTTAATTCTGGATCATTGGTTGCTATATCATTAATTAAAAGGCTATATGAAAGACCAGAAAACTTAGACGAATCCAAAATTGATCTGTTATGGGAAGAAAATAAATTGCATAAAAGTCCAAACTTTGATCTCGAAGAACCAGCAACAGAGTTCAATAGAAAGTACAATCATATTATAGACCGTCGGGATTCTGAGTATTTAAAATATGTTTTGAATTTATAGTAATGATTATATTAAATCCTCGTCATTTACAGCTGCTTGTAAATCCTCTGCATTGATATCAATTTTAAAAGCTTTCAGTTTATTTAGTCCATTTTTTCGCTTTGATCTCAAAATCTCTAGTACGCTTCTATCCCCTTCGTCATCTTCATTATAAATATCATATTCGCCTTTCTTTTTAGACAGCATAACAGTTGAATCATTAAATGTATTCGAAAAACTGAAAGAAAATGTAGAGCCCAACATAGTTGAATCAACTGCCATTCGCATAATGTTATCAGCATGGCATGCTAGGTTATCGTAATCTGTATTTTTTTCTTTATTTCTCTTTTTCCCAAGTTTCTTATTTGTCATCTTCTTTTGCCTTGAATCTGAAATATTAATTTTATTTTCATTCATTAATCCCAATGTAGTAACTGGGGTAGACAGGGTAATATTAGTTCTTTTGCTTTTGGTAACTGATGGAGAGGGCATTTGTTGTCTCTTAGAGATAGGGGTGCTACACACATTCTCCTTGTCAACTTCATACTTAGGTTGCCTGATTCTTTTCTTTGTTCTATCCTTTGAGATGCTATTTTTAGCTGACTCTTTTGGTTTAGAGAAAGGTAAGGATAGTTGGTAATGACTAATCTTTTGTTTGTGATCAAGAAGAATATCCTGTAATGGATTGTTCATTAATTTATCTCCAAATACTTTCCCAATTGAATATTTTAACCTTTTGGGGGGTTCAATATAGCTATTATTTCCTAACTTTAGATTTTTTGAAATATTTGTTTCTTTGAATGTATTTTCAACTTGAGCTATATCATTGAAAGAAGGGAAATAATATTCTAAGTTAGAATCTTTGTTCAAATTATACTTCTTATCATGTTTTGTCTTAGTACTTGAGTAATCCATGTTTTATTTACTCCATTAATCTAAATTCTGACTGAAATACTTCACTTTTTTACGGCAATACTATCTTTTATATCCTCTATAAATGTATATATTTATTTACAATCCTACCTAAATAGGTTAAAGGAATACGACATTTTTGCACCTAGAGGTAAATGTCTGGGTAAAGTTTGCATAGGGAGCACGACCCTTGTTTTGTTTTTTATATGCACTTCTAATAGAGCCCAAATTATTGGCTAAGACAGTGACAAGTTGGAGACTAAACTAGTTTAACTCTTAAATTAGATTTATAAATTGTAATATACAGAATATATAGAAAGAATGATCTTGTCATAAATGCACGAATTTTTTAAACACTCCTATGATAGCATTTAGTTTCACTTGGATATTTTTATGCCTGTAACCAAAATAAATCATGAAAGAATATCATAAAGATATCTTCACGCCTCTTTAATAAACATACTCCCTGTTTAAATTAGGAGTAATACGAGTACGAATTGAATCCAGGTAAATGTAATTTCAATAAAAGAATGCAATGATAATTAATTTATTATTTCCATTAGCAAAGTACTACTAATGTATCGTAGTCTCCTATCCTTGCTTAGCTTCATTTTTGATTTTATCTTGAATTAATTTGTCTTCTAAGACAGATTCGTTCCCATGTACATTGTCCATTGGACATGGAATCAAGGAATTAGCACCTACCAACATGAAACAAATGGCAAATGTTGAACTAAATAAGGAATTAGTTAACTTATTCCTTTGTGTGGCTCTTATTCCAGCAAACATTGTTAGGCAAAGGTGGTATTCCAAGAGTGTCTGCTAATTAATCAACTTTTTACTTTGGCTCCAAGATTTCTCGATGTATTTTTCACGTGACCAAAGCTTCAATAGCCAATCAAGACTTTTCCTTTGGTACCATTGATAGAAATCCTAATTACTTCATAATTCTCTATTAATTGTTGAAGGTTCTATGTAACAGTAACTAAGTAAGCTATTGTAATCAATTTAAGAATCTTATATATATATATTAATAATTACTAGCGTTTGTTTTGACTAAGTTTTTTTTTATATAATTTCCAAATTAAAAAATGTACTGCTAATGTTCCTTACTTACTCAAGGTAATTTCAAGGCAACTGTTTAGTGAATATGATTTCAATCTTAGATATTAACTTATATTTATGCATGGTATGTAATTTTCCTTATAAATGTGAATATGTACAGGGTGTAATTATGGATCTCGTCAAGCTGTGTGTGAATCATCCTAAAATGAATATATGGAGATAAACTTTCAGCATCTTATGTCATTTCCTTTCTGATTGCTAGGCATGTATTTAGGAAAACGGTAGACATAACAATTTAATTTCTTGAGGCTAGCATGTTTCCTTTCACAATTTCAAATCCTGGCTTGAATTTTCTTTCGAGTGAAAGTTCTGCTGCTGTCTTAGGCTGGTCAACTAGTTCAATATTAACGATTTCTTTCACGGCAGCTAGCCTGTGTGCAGTGGATGGTGATACACTTTGGAAAACAGTATGATTTCTTCTTTTCAACCCTAATGCTTCTATATTTTTACGGATTTTTGGAGGTAATCCGATCGTAGACCTTACTTGTGTTATTTTATAGAACATTTGTTTTGATACGCCCGACATTATGGCTATTGAATACGTATAAGTTCTATGAATATTAAATTTTCAAAAAAATTCTTTCTGGTCGAAAAATAGCGACATAAGACGACATACTGGAGATTGCGACAAACAAATTAAATGTAATGTTACTATGTATATGAAATGGTTCCTATGGAATGGAAGGTCTTACAGAGACACACTTACAAAGGAATACTTTACAGTTGCATTCTTTCATATCTGATTTGATTGATGTGATAATTTTATTGTATAAGGATGATGCATATCTGGTTCACCAAAAGTCAGAGAGATCCAAAACATCGTTATCAAAGTTGAAAGGCTATATAAATGAATTTGAATTATCACCAAAATTATTAGATACCTATATTGAACGTTATATTACCTTATTATCAGAGTTATATTTGTATTTATATAAAAGTAACAAAGGTTCAACGGCTTTATCTAGAGATATTTCTGAGATAATATATTCCTTTTCCAAGATTAGAGGTTTCAAGATTATAACTCAATTCTTCCCTAGTGATGTTTATATTATACCATTTTTGATTAAAATAAATGGTGGTATATCTGATGATTATGAACTTTTTGTAAACTTAATTTGGTTGTCAAATTTAGTCCTTGTTCCTTTTGAATTGTCTAGAATAAGTGATAATCTTTCATTGAAACTTTTGGAAATCGGAGTGAAAAATGTGGAAGGACATTGTAACGGTTCAAAAAATCAATTAGCATCGCTGATTTTACTTTCAAGATTAGTAACTAGGTCAGATATGGTTAAGGAAGGGATCCTTGAAAAGTATATTTTATCTTACGTAGAACCTGTTTGGGAGGTATCTTCAGTTGAAAGATATCAAAAATCACTAGGTCATTTAATGACCTTGAATAAAATACTTAAGAAATCTGATACTCTTCTAATTTCGCAGTATCTGGAAATAATTATTGGTCTTGTCAGAAAAGATTTATCAGATCTACGTATTCAATCCCAAAAAAATCACATTATACTCAATAGCCTAAATGCCACTTATTTAACCAAAGTTTCTAGTAAGCTAACAGATTTTTATCTTGATTCTCATCTGTATACAAAAGTCTCAGATTTTGTTAATTTTTGTAATGAAATAATTAATCTAATGGGTAATAACTTTGATTCCAAGCTAAGATTTACTATTGCAAAATCTCTAAGCAATGTCTGCTCAAATTTGGGTAGAAGTGCTATTAATTACCAGGAACAGTTGATAATTTATATAGTTGCACAATTGGAAATTAATGGATTGGACTTTAAATATTTATCGTATGTTCAACCTGATGGTGATTGTTGTAAATTTAATCCAAATGTCATTCTTCATTATGATGAAGTTCAAATTTCAAAATTTCATACAGTTCTTTTATTTTTGGGATATACTTGTCTACATAAAACCTTGCCGAAACATTTGATACCATCAGTGCTCAGTATGGTTCATGTCTTGTTATTTTTTGAGAGGAAATCCATGAATTCAGCATTAGGAAACCAGATAAGGGATTCTTCATGCTTTATAATTTGGGCGATGTGTAGAATGATGACTAAAGATGATTTTCGATTCCAGATGAATCAAAACAGTGGTATGATGGAAACTATCTTTTTTGATCTTGTAAAGGCTGGAATTTTTGATAGAGATTTGGTTATTAGAAGATGCTGTATTGCAGCTATACAAGAATTAACTGGTAGATTTGGAAACGTACTCTTTGAAAATAGTTTTGAAGACGCTGCAAATGTAGGTGAATTTGTAATTAGTTTTGTTCAGGTTTTTAACAATGATGCAGTTGGAACTATAGAAAGAGGATTTGATATTATCCATGAATTAACTGCTCTAGGATTTGATAAAGAATTATTCTTACATTTGTTACTAGATAATATAACTAATGTAAGCTTAAATTTTGAAATAAGAAAATTGAATGTTGCCTGCCTCAAGAAACTCGTTCTCACCGAACAGAATAAATCAATTAAATTTGATATTATCTATAAAACTAAATTTGAGTCTCTTAAAGATTCTTTAGTTTGTTTTAAAGACTCTGATTCTTCGTATTTTTTGGGTGAAATTCTCTCAATTATACCAAATCAGGATTTTAGTATAATTCAAAATATGACAATGGTGTTGGAATCAGTTAGCAACAATTGCCATAATCCCACAATTGAAACAACGGAAGGTTATATAAAGTGGATGAATTTTTTATTAGCACAGGATTTGAATGTGAACTCTCTATTGAAGAATTTTACGGAAATTTTAAAGTCTAATTATAGCCGAAATTTGGTGGAAGAATGTCAGCAGCTATTTTTAAATCTTTCCATCAAGAATATTAATTTAAACCATGGTATTTTTGAGAAAATATGTCACTCAATTCAGAATAATAACTTGACTCTTGCATCAAGTATATTTTATTTTAAGAATTTGAGTATGTTGGATATATTCCATCTATTAAGTATTATAGATTCTTCTAGTATCAGTTTTGAAGCAAGATCACGCATGATCGAGTCATTAAATGATAATATTAAATTTTTGCAACTACAGGAAGAGCATTTTATGAGAATTGTATGTTTACTTGACGATTACACAACAACTGAACAGGGAGATGTTGGTTCAAGGATACGGTATGCTACATTAGAGCTAATTGAAAACAATTGGGATTCATTTATTGTTTTAAAGAATCCAATTAAATTAAGGCTTGTTCGTTTATCTGGAGAAGTTTTTGATAAAGTTCGTTTAAAATCTTTCACCTTATTAAACCACCTAGATGGATGTGTGATGGATTGTTCCAGTTTATCTTATTCGCAGTATTTTGAAAGTTTATTCGGTTACTATTTGCAGTTTATCGAAGGGGATGATGAGACATCATTAGAATTTTGGAGAGGGGTTTCTTTTAGTTTGGGTTCTACTGCAGCGCTGCAGTCACTTCTAAAAAGTTCGTTTACTGAGTTTGTTATTTTCCTCAGTAATATAAATGATGACCTTCGTCTTAAGGTATATCTGTTTGTTTTAAAACTTTTAAAGATTTCCAATGGGTCTGATCTAAAATCTTTAGATGATCGACATTTAAAGTTGCTCTTAGTAGCATTGAATGTTTTTGTAAAGCTATTTGAGTGTGGTTGTGAGTTTCCAAAAGGGTTTGATTATAATACGTTATTTATAAGAAGCTATAATTTGCATTTAAACACAACAAATTCTTTACGTATTGGGCTTGTTCTCAAAATTTTCCATTTTTTGTCTACTAATTCAGAAGTCCCTTATCTGATTCTGCATAGTTGTTGTAAGAGACTAATTTGGATAGGGTGTCAACACCCTAAATCTTTAATACGAAATTTGGCAGGCGAACAACTTTTTGAAGTTATTAATGATCGAGATATTGAAGATAAAAACAAGTTACATGTATTAGAAAGTATAGACTGGGATCAAAGTCCAGCCGATCTACAAAAGAATATTAAAAAACTTCAGAATATTTATTTCAAGTAAACTACTTATTATAAGGACCCTTTTCCTTACACTTCAAGTACATAAACTACCATCTGTTATCATAAGCAGCAATAGCAGTCTTCAAGTACATACACTACCTTATTATACCATAAGCAGCATTAGCAGTAACTTAATCTAGCACTGATACCCCAAATTGCAACTAATTACAATACGTATCTGCTCCCATATTCGCATATGATTCTATTATCCAATGTTTTTTTACAACAATGTATACAATGAATATTACAATCCAACAATTAAATTATCTGAAGATTTGTGTAACTTATCTTCACGCTTGAGTCTTCCTAACATTGGTGGAAGAGCAGCATTATTTGCGTTGTTAACATTTAAATTTTGAATGTCTGAAAGTTTTGGATCTTGTCCCAATGGTGGTTGCATATTTGGGTTACTGAAACTTTCGCTTAAACGTCTTAATTTTTGGAAGATCATTGTTATGTATTGGAATAGATATATTAATAAATAATAAAATAAAATAAAATAAAATGAATTCCTTCCGCTTTATATAGTCTGAAAAATGATACGTTATCTATTTTATTTCCAAGATAGCGGGGATAAGTCCGAGCTGAGGAGATCATTTTTTGAATGATTAATTTCACACACCTCAAGTCATTGCGGCTTGTCGCGAATGTCTCATTTGTTCATCTCACGTTATCAAGAAAGGGGAAGCAAGGGTGCAACAAACTCAGCAGATAATAAATCAAAAAATAATCTGAATTGATACCTTTGGGAGAATTCTTATATTTTTTGAAGTTATATTAGAGAATGACAAGACGAATTCCAGCATATATAAAGAAATAGATTTTTTTTATCAATCTCTTGAATATTTCTATTTAATATCTAAAGAACAATATGGAAGCTTCCCATACAGATAAAGACCATGATGCAATTTTACGATATCACATTCACCTGCATACCGCGGGTTTAAAATATTGTGATGCCAACAAATATGGTCACATGTTCCTCAGATAGGAGATAAAAAATATAGGCGAAGTTATGTGTAACAAAATGAATAATATACAGAATTTACCATATTATATATTCTTTTGCCTCCTTTTTAAAAATTTCCTAAATTGTAATGTTCGAGCTAATAAGTGGCTCGTGATTATTACGTAAGTTTAAAAATATTGTTATCTTTGCTGATTTGGTTTAGTTGTGAACAATAAAGTAATGCTCAATTTATTAGGAATTTACAGCACGTAAAAGTCAGTCCAAATAAGGTAATTGAATAATATGTATAGTATGTTAATTGTAGAGGCTAGAAAAGTATTTACGGGGTCTCACTCCTTTTAGATTTATATTTGAAAGGGAATATATGTTAGTATTCAGGCTAAGGATAAGATATCCATCCAGTAAGACCATAACATACACATGACATGAAAGACTTACTCATACTTACGGTTCAAATATATTCATACTATCGGTGGAAAAATGCTCCTACGGTTAATTGACAAACTAGTCTGCAAAGATATTCGTACTAAATTGCAAAATATGATAACTTGACATGAACAAAAAATCATTGTAACCTAAATTAGTAATCTAGTTCAAGTGCATTCTTATTCTATTCTCCCCCATATACACGTTTCGATGTACAATCCATTAATAATTTAATTTTTTCTTTAGTTGGAAAAGAATAGTATTACGTTGTGATAATATACCAGATCAGAATGGAGAACCTTCAATAATTATTATCAAAATGGTGATGATCCTAACTGGGTATAGCTATTTGAGCGAATCACAATAATATTGTGCCCGTAATTTAATATAAATACAATATTAAATACCAGATTTCTGAAGGAAGCAGTTTGTGTAGAAGGTATAACTGCTGTAGTAATAAAGTAATGTAAGAATATGAAGCTGGAATATGCTTCATATAAACCACAAAATTACTAAATAATCATATTTAACCAATAAGATGCAAAGATCAGATCATATCATTAATA